>VWZI01014175.1:169246-186430 GCA_013396835.1 Psilopogon haemacephalus
TGATCTTTGAGGTCTCTTCCAACCTAGACCATTTTATGATTCTATGATTTAAACTACACTATCCCCTAGAAAGGTTGGACCAGATGATCCTTGGGGTCCCTTCCAACCTGGTATTGTGTGTGAAGGGGCTAAAGCTGGCACTAATGCTCCCTATGACGTATAATCTCTTGATCTGGTGAAGGGAAGACTTAGAGGGGATCTAATCAATGTTCATAAATATCTGAGGGCTGGGGGTCAAGAGGGAGGGGACAAACTCCCTGGGATAGGACAAGAGGCAATAGGTATAAACTACAGCACAGGAGGTTCCACCTCAACACAAAGGGAGAACTTCTTTACTGGAAGGGTCCCAGAGCACTGGCACAGGCTGCCCAGAGAGGTTGTGGAGTCTCCTTCTCTGGAGCCTTTCCAGGCCTGTCTGGATGTGTTCCTGTCTGACCTGAGCTGGATTGTCTGAGCTCTGGCAGGGGGGTTGGACTCGATGATATCTGGAGGTCCCTTCCAACCCTGGACATCCTGTGAGCCTGGGATCTCAGAAATACTTTTGTCAGCCTTGCTCTGAAAGGAAGTATTTGTGCCTATAAAATGTGTCTCTGTGTGATTTTGGTAATCAGCCTGAACTTTGCATACAGAACACCATTATTAAAAAAAAAAAAAAAAAATATATATATATATATATATCCCTTCAATATGTGGAGGAATGTGACTTGGGACTCGTGGAGATCGATGAGGACTTTGCCTGGCACTCTTAATCATACAAAGTAAGTGTTGATAGATGCTGCTGGAGCAGTGACATGTAGCAATTGCAGCTACACTGAAACCAAAATCACATGGGATTATGTTAATCAGAAAAAGGATTAACTACCAGCAAAGCCTTTGCCCTTGTAGCATTTGCACAACTCTTAGCTAAACCGCTGGGGAATTTGTAGAAAAAACCCAACTGAGATTATCTGCTGCATCTAAATCCTCACACTTTGCCCCTTAAAAGCCTGTTTTATTATGGAACTAATGCAGAGCTCATGAAGTGGAACAGAGTGTAAAAGGGCACCAAGGAAAGCTACCTGCTTGCTGCATGGACTTTGTGTCTGCTAAATAGTGACAATAATGTGCTGGGTTTGAGATGTACCTTATATTTCCCTATATATATTTTTTTTTTCTTTTGACCAAATGCTGAGGTTGTCCTTGAGGACACTTGTGGAACATGCAATTGCTCTTACATTAGGACTTTTATTTGTGTATCTACAACTTTGCATACATAAATTATTCCTTGGCCACTCTAGCAAAGGGATTTTTGATGGCAGTTACTACCTGCTGCCCATTTGTGTAATGCAATCTATCTGAATTCCTACAGAATCATAGAAGGGTTTAGGTTGGAAGGGACCTCAAAACTCAGCCAGTTCCAACCCCACTGTGCCGTAGGCAGGGACACCTCCCACTAGATCAGGTCGCTCAAGGCCTCATCCAACATGGCCTTGGACAACTCCAGGGAGATTATGGAGATTTGATCACATTGAGTATGCACACAAGGGAGCTTCAGTGTGGACTTTAAAACAATCAGCCATTGGAATAATCTCTCAAGAGAAGTAGTAAATTCCCCTACACTGGACAGTTTTTAAAGATTTGGCTTGAAAGGGTGCTGAGCTGACTCATTTAAACTACACTATCCCCTAGAAAGGTTGGACCAGATGATCCTTTGATCACGTTGGGTGATTCTGTGCTCCACAACCTCCCTGGGCACCCTGTGTGAGTGTTCCACCACGCTCACTGTAAAGAACTTCTTCCTGACATCCAGTTTCAATCTCCCCCCTGCCAGTTTAAAGCCATTCCTCCACATCCTGTCATCACAAGATCCTGTAAATAGTCCCTCCCCAGCCCTCCTGTAGACCCCTTCAGATACTATACGAAAGGATGCAGGATCCTGTCATCACAAGATCCTGTAAATAGTCCCTTCCCAGCCCTCCTGTAGACCCCTTCAGATACTATATGACAGGATGCAGGATCCTGTCATCACAAGATCCTGTAAATAGTCCCTCCCCAGCCCTCCTGTAGACCCCTTCAGATACTATATATGGTACCTGTTGATTGGTGTTCTCAGTTTGAGTATGGCAAGGAGGAACCCTGAGCATCCGCCCGAAACCCAGCTTCACATTTGTGCTCTTCCACATTCTTCCCTTTATACACCTGATCAAGTCATTTATTTCCTTCGTATTTCACTCTATAAACTTGCTCGTTGGCATGAAAATTCAGCAGGGGGATTTTGTCTCCCTGGTACCTAGACAGATGGTACACCACTTAATGTGTACTTTATTATGGCATCTGTAGGATCAGTTATCACTCTTCTGTCTTTCTCAGGAGAGTGCTTTGATTCCTGCAGATCTTGGCACAGTGTTTGTAACAGGTATGTCTCTTGCAGCAGAACTTGATGTTCTCTCTTCTGAAGATCTGACCAGAGCAACTTGTTTGCTAGGTGCTGACTGACATCTTCCATGAAAACGTTTAGATCGTGCTCATGTTTCATCAGGCTTTTGTCATTTTCTTCTCTGCTTCTAACATGCGCTGTGGTGTCACTGAGGAGGAGGTAGATTCCTGCCACTTCTGTGAGTATTACAGGGACTGATTTCTGAAGCAGCTTTTGCTCCAAAGGGTATCTAAACACCAAGGGATGTGGTGTTTTACTTTCCACATAATGCTAAAATAGCTTGCTGTTTTGCTAATATTTAAACTGCAAGTATCAGAGGTGCGCTGGTGACAGAAAATCTACAGATGACAGAATTTGGGGCTGGAAGGTTTTCGTGTTCCACTACTATTTCATTGTTTGAACCCAGGGTTCCGTGAGCATGTGAAGTGCTTTGGTATTTTCTTTTGCTGTCATAATGGCTGAGTTAATCCATCCTGATAATCCTTCCACCTTTTTAACACCGCTAAACTGTGCCATCCTGTGGAATTCTTTATCTGCCTTCTACCTTCCTGTTAATCTTGTGAGCGTGACCCCAGTACATCTCACTCACACAATATGTGCACTCTATATGATACAGAATCATAGAATCAGTCAGGGTTAGAAGGGACCACAAGGATCATCTAGTTCCAACCCCCCCTGCCATGCCCAGGGACACCCTACCCTAGAGCAGGCTGCCCACAGCCTCTGCCAGCCTGGCTGCAAACATCTCCAGCCATGTGGCCCCAAACACCTCCCTGGGCAACTCGTTCCAGCCTCTCACCACTCTCATGCTCAACAACTTCCTCCTCACCTCCAATCTGAATCTCTCCACCTCCGGCTTTGCTCCATTCCTCCTAGTCCTGTCCTTACCTGAGAGCCTCAAAAGTCCCTCCCCAGCATTTTTGTAGGCCCCCTTCAGATCCTGGAAGGCCACCAGAACTTATCCCAGACACGTTATGCATTCAAACATGTCAAGTCAGGTTACTCTCTCCATTCTTAATTTTTTTTCCCACTGTGACATATCCTATCATTAATTCCACTGACACGATGACTTTTTTAACCAATTCAGCAAGCTTTTAATTCTGACTCGTTGCTGTAGCATTTTGCTACTTCGAAAAAAGGTAAATACGTTATCTGACATTTTAAGTTCAGTGCCAGAATGTTACATTTGGGTTTTTTTTCCCCTTTTGAAAAGAGCATAGGGGGAACACACCCAGTAAGGTTTCTCACTGCTGGTTTTTTCCCACCAGCTCTTCCTATAAGGCTACACAGCTGCGCCTTGTCAGTGCTGACCTTGAACACAGGCAGATGAACTCTTAGTATGGGGCCTGACAGCGAGGGGGCAGTTTACTTCATCTCCAGGTCATTGATAAAGCTGTTGCACAAGCTAAGTCCCAAGATGGACCCCTGAGGAACCCAGCTTCTAGCTCCAGCATGAACCATTAATCACTGCTCTTTGTTGGCTTCGGTGGGAATCCTTTGTGAACGATTTCACATTTAGGGGAAAGAAAACTTCAAAGCCTGGACAAAAGAAATTTCCCTTACATTTGAGCAAATTTTTTTTTGTGGCAAAATGAAGTCTACAAAAAAGGAAGAGCTTTTCATCATCTTTTCACCTGGAATTACTTTCACTCTGCTTCTGGCATTATATTGCAATCCTTTCAATAAGTGCTCGGCAATCTGACTCTTAACATTTCTCCCAAACTTCTTTGTGCACCTTATGAAAAAAAAAAGGGTTCACCCAAACCAAGAGGCCACTCAAGGTAGCACTGGGATGCTGTCAGTGTTTGGGGCTCGGCTGATAGGACATCAGCCCCTTTGTGCAGCCTCCAGCTATTGCAGCACACCTAAGATGAAAATACAGCCGGTATTATACGATGGGCAACTAAGCCTGAACCTGTGATGGTTCACTTATGAAGGTGTGGGGTTTTGTTCCTGTTTCAAAGGATTGGTGTGATGGTGTAGACAAATTCGTGTTTCTATTTGTTGGTGTATTCAAAATTTCATGCTCAAAGGCTGCGTTTGTTATGTCTGCTACATTCAGCTTAGTAGTCCTATGCTAGTGATGGAATGGTGTTGATCTGGACAAGCAGTGGTGGAAGGCACAACTGGCTGGTTAGCTTCCTTAGTAAGAATGGGGACTGGTGAACACAGCTGCAAACAGTTACTGCCATTACTCAGTGGAACAGAGACAGGGCACCTGGGGGTGATTCTGCCCCTTTACTCTGTTCTCCTCAGACCCCACCTGCAGTACTGTGTGCAGTTCTGGAGCCCCCAGCACAGGAAGGACATGGAACTGTTGGAGAGAGTCCAGAGGAGGGACACAAAGATGATCAGAGGGTTGTAGCAGCTCTGCTATGAGGACAGGCTGAGGGAGTTGGGGCTTTTCAGCCTGGAGAAGAGAAGGCTTCCAGGAGACCTTATAGCAACCTTCCAGTATCTGAGGGGGGCCTACAGGAGGGCTGGGGAGGGACTGTTCACAAGGTCTTGTAATGACAGGACGAGGGGGAATGGGTTCAAACTGGCAGAGGGGAGATTGAAACGGGATGTTAGGAGGAAGTTCTTCACAGTGAGGGTGGTGAGACACTGCCACAGGTTGCCCAGGGAGGTTGTGTCTGCTCCCTCCCTGGATGTGTTCAAGGCCAGGCTGGATGAGGTCTTGAGCGACCTGATCTAGAGGGAGGTGTCCCTGCCTGTGGCACAGGGGGGTTGGAACTGGATGATCTTTGAGGTCTCTTCCAACCTAAACCATTCAATGATTCTATGACTTCCTGCAGTTCACAAGGGAGCCAAAATGATTCCTCAAACTGGAGTACATTGTTTTGCACCTGCTAAGTTCCTTTCTGCCATAAGGCTGACTACGTTAGAACACCGCAGGGACAGAAAGTGGTTCTGCTTTTAGAATTCACCCTTTGTTCTCAGATGTGAATTTGTGACAAAATCTGAACGTAAAAAATTGATTGCAAGTTCAACCCAAAACTTCTTGACATCTCTAGGTCTTGGTCTTACATGGAAATGAGCTCTGTTAATTGCTGATACAATTGAAGCAGCTCAGGATTGGAGTTCATGGGAGGATAATGTGAATTGTGCTGACATCTTTGGACTCGGTCCATTTTCACACCACACTCTGGTCTGTCTGCAAGGTCTAACCCAAGCCTTACTCCTCTGGTACTGCCTCCTGATAACCCTAGATCTTGTGCAGTTCATCCAGACAAAGTACTGCTCTCTTTGGAGGGTTCTGAAACTCTGTCACTGGGTAGCAGAAAATGGGAACAAGCCCACAGATACCTCAGCACCTATCTCCTTTCTGTTCTCTGGTGAGGGGATCATCCTCTGCCTTTTCTTGACCTACTACTTTTTAGGCTTTTTCACTGCTGCCTCTTTTTATATAAGAGAAAGCTTCAAGGAAAAATGTAGAGCCACAATAGAAGTCCTTACCTTCTGTTACATCAAGATGTTCCTGGTAAGCTGAAACCTTATAATGGAAAGGCAAATGGAAGAGAGCAGTCTCTACTTCTGGCACTTGAGGGTTCATTTTGCCATACCTGCTTTTCTTTGCTTCTCATTCTACGTTTTCTATTCAATATCTAAAAGTCTTTGGCTGCACTTGACCTGTTCCAGTGAGAAGGAACTCAACCTGGCTAAGGTGGCCAGGTGCTTAAATGAAGCCATGAAAGCAAGAGGAATGTTAACAACCATAACATTCCTTATGGTACAGAAGAAGAGTACAGTATCTGTCTGGGAGCCCTGGTAGAGAAATTATGCCAGTTTTCCTCTGTAAAGAACTATAGAAAACTGCTCTCCTCAAGGTTCTGCCCAAAATGAATTCTCAAACACTTCAATACATAATTTATTCTGAGATTCAGGTGCTGCTGTTAATTTTACTTTCTGGCAGTCCTCTTTGGAGCTATTGCTATAGCAGACTTCTGAATGTCACTTTTATCTGCTCTCGATAGAGAAGCTTTGAAACTGAGTGCCAATAATAATACATGCAAAGCCTGATGTCAACTTCCTCTCAGAGCTCTGCTCTCCTTCTTGCAGACACTGAAGATTCTTTTATGGCCTTTATTCTACCACTTCCCTTCAGTAATCTAAATTTCTCCCACACTCCTTGCACTCACTTCTCCCTTTAATTTTGCTCTCTCCTTTGTTGCTTGCTTCACGCACAAAGATGCAAACACCAGCCTTCAAAACCATCTCTTTCCATTATCCCACCTAACTCTCTAGCAGTTATCTCCAGCATCCCATACTTCTCCTTTCTTATAGTCATGCTGAATTCACATATGTGCTCTGAAACACCTTTCCTCGGACTGTCCTTGGCCCTCTCTATTCAGCGGCTTCGTTTCCTGAGGTTAAGTCATCTTTAAATCCTGCCTAGCTGAGTCTGCTCTTCCATCACTGTCAGCACAACTGTCTTTTTTTCCTAAATCTTCTTTTTTTTCCTAAATCTTCTTTTCTTTTCCCCCTGGTTTTCTGCTACACCTAACCCAAGTCTTTGATAAATCCTTTGGAGACCAAGGAAATTCCCTTTAACATCCCTTCCAGCTTTCCGTGGTGCTGTCTGTTGTCACATCTGTTTTCATCTCTCCGTTCTTCTTGCCTCTTGGGGTAATTTTATTCACAAACACGAATAAAAGGATCATCTATTTTCCTTCTGTCCAAATGGCATCAGTCTGTCCCTGACATATCCAGAGCTGGAGATGACTTATCCTTCAGCTTACTGTGCTTCCGAGAGGGATTGTTCTTCTGCTTCCCTCGTGAGCCCTTTTTACTGTTACATGATATCAATCATGTGAACATCAGCAGCACTTCTGTGAATCTCATTTCCTTGTTGACACAGACCTGTCATTTGGGTTTCCAGACTATGGCTACGTTTCACAGGCAGTTTCCTCATAATGCAACTTTCCTTCATACCGAGCTCTTCTCTACTCTTACCTAACGACTCGATTATTGCCATGTTAATTTCCCCAAATTTGACAATTTGACTTACTTCACTGTGATCTCTCCAGGATGTTGCTTCAAAGGGCATTGACGGTTTTGATCATCTACTTTTTCTTTGTACATCTCTCCGCTGATTGTCTTCTTCCATCTTCAATTAGTGGTTTGTTTGATACACTCTCAGCACCCTTCGGGGACCGTCCCCAGTCTGTTGTATCTCAATGATCTCTCTCTTCCTTTCACTCATAAACCCATCATTAATAACTTTTGAGAAACCCAACATTAATAACTTTCTTTTTCAGTTGAGAATATTCACTTCTCTCCTTCAATTTCAGAAGACCTCTCTATGGATTTTCATGGAATCACAGATTCAGCCAGGTTGGAAGACACTTCCAAGCTCATCCAGTCCAACTTATCACCCAGCCCCACCCAATCAACAGGACCATGGCACTAAGTGCCCCATCCAGACTTTTTTTTTTTTTCAGAAAATACTTCTTGCAGTCCTTCAAACCCTATTCTAAAATCCCTATTTCTGTTGACAAATCAGGGTGCTACTCTTCTGTGAATGTGGACGAATTTTGGGAGGGGGTTTAATGACTTGCTCAAAGCTCCCTAAGCATTGCCTTAATTTGAACAGTCACAGCTTTTGTTTGTAGAAGGTGGCTTTGTGTTGTAGGGTGTACTCAGAAGGGCAAGGTCATGGTGTGTTACCAATAACTATGACAGCAGGGCACAGCATGTCAGAGGAGGTACACAACATAGATCTCTTAGTTCCTTTTTTTCCCCTCCCAGGTTTGCTTCTCCGCTTATGAACAGACTCACTGCTCTTCAGCAGCTGTAAAGAAGACAGTAACTATGTTCTTGGGTGGTTTATGATCCAAACTATAGTATTGAGAACCATATATTACAACAAAGATTCTAGTCCTGTCAGTAAAAGGCTCTCTGTTCCTAGCCTTTAGCACCCCTATGGCCTATGCTCTTCAGTTCTGATATATACAAAGTGAGTTATTGTTGCCTTTTTAAGGTAACACCAGAAGGTTTTTTTTACATTCTTTTGCAATGTTTTATAGAATGGTTGCTACTAAAACTTGCACAGCCCACATAGAAACTGCAGAACACAGCTACGCACAATTGTTTTCTCACAATCTATCAAACGCATCATACAATCAATTTATAAAGGCAGCTTCTGTCACCCATTTATTAATAATGAAACTATTTTAAAATACTGCTTCATGTTGAAGTATTATTCACAGAATCACAGAAACATCCCAGTTGGCAAAGCCCTTCAGGATCACCAAGTCCAGCCTAGAACCCTACTGTACAAGATTCACCTTCAACCATAGCCCTAAGCACCACATCCAAACAACCCTTAAACATATCCAGGGTTGGTGACTCCACCACCTCCCTGGGCAACTCATTCCAGTCCCTGACCACTCTCTCCATAGAAAACTTTTTCCTAATGTCCAATCTAAACATCCCCAGTCTCAGCTGAGGACAAAAAAAAAGGCATTATTCCTCATTACATTTTTTCCCCCCCTTTTTCAAATGGTTTATTTGGTAATATTGGATCTATTTCCCAAGCACTGTCAAGTAGATTTTTCTTTTTTTCTTCTTTTTTTTTTACCTTTGAGAGAGGAAAAAATATCCATTGCTAACAGTTTAATGCTTAGTCAGAACCTTCCCAAACCCTATCACATTTCTTCTGAATCTCTACATGCAAGACTGACATACTTTTATCACCTAATCTGCTTGAACACTGCCAGTATAAGGGCAGAAATCTACTTCTGGATATCAAGCCTCTTATCACAGCAGCTGAAAATAAAGTTCACAGAGTAACTTGGTGGGGGTTTTTTTTGAGGGGAGTGGTGTACATTTTGAAAAGGAATTTGGATGGTAGAAGTTCAGAGGCTCACAGGATGTCAGGGGTTGGAAGGAACCCAAGGAGATCATCGAGTCCAACCCCCCTGCCAGAGCAGGGCCATACAATCTAGCACAGATCACAGAGGAACACATCCAGACAGAGCATGAAAAGGCTCCAGAGAAGGAGATGCCACAATCTCTCTAGGGAGCCTGTGCCAGCACTCTGGGACACTTACAGTGAAGAAGTTCCTCTTTGTGTTGAGGTGGAACCTCCTGTGCTGCAAAGTTAATCATCTGGAGCATAAAAGGACTAACAAGCATCAAAGAATAACACAGTATGAACCTCCAAATACTTCTAGGTTTCGGTTTAAGAGTGTTTCATCTAGCTAATATGTCAGCCCAGCTTCAGCTTGGGAAGGAATATTACTGACAGTCAGAGAGCATTCTCCAAACTTATTCAGCCCTCAGTGCCACCTGATGAAGTTGCTTTTCTTGGTAGATACACTCACATACATATGCCTCTGGGGGAAGGATTGATAATCTTATTTCTTATGTCATAGGTCATCAGCACCCACTAAACACTGGCTGCAGAAGGAGCAGGATCAAACCCTTTGAATGTTGAGTGCTCCCAGGCAGTCAGTTCTCAAGGTCATTGTTGCACAAGGTTGCCTTCAAATAATTCCTAGTGGTTACTTGCTCATTTGCTGTATAGGGATTATTTATTTCTTTTGACCAAAGAAAGCTCTTCTAAGAGGACTTTTATCAGCCAAGGAGGAAATTATCTGGTGAATATTAATCAGCATGTCTAGTGCCCGATGCTGCAAAGTAAAGCTTTAAGTGTTTGATCCTCAGCTGCGCTGCTGTCAGCTTGAGCCACTCAAGCAGATAGGAGCAAAACGGAGAAAGAGAAGGCAGAGCAGGCAAGGAGGAGTTGGGGATCATTACTTGAAACAAGTGGCTTTACGTGCTGCAGGGGAAATGTTTAGTTCTCTCCTTTTCAATGATTGAAGACCCAAGCTGTTTAATCCTTAGAGCACAGCACATCTGCTGCAAGAGAGGATGCAAGCCTGACATGGGGGTTTTGACTCCCGACTTCTCATGCCTCATAGCTGCACTGACTCTGTGACTGAGAGTTACCCTGAGAGGAGGAGGGAGAGGTCTCCATTTCCCTGATTAGGAAGATCCTGCATTTCTGACCACATAGGGGGAATGATATCAGTGCAGCTTTTCTGCCAGCTTATGAATAGAATCAGGAACTTTTCATCATGTGCAGAGCTAGGGCGGGTGCCTGCCATCCCCACAATGCCTACTTAAGGCACTGCAGTCGATCCTCAGTGTGGTGCAGGGATGGGTGAATTTCACCTTGAAAGCTTTAAGGTTAGTGTCTGGCACCTATGATTACATTTGCAATTCAAGTTAGTCTATTTTCTGCTTTTTAGCTTTTATTCGACTGAATTTAGTGCTTGTGAAAGGTGTTGGATTGTTATTTCTGGAGACTGGAAATCTTTCATTTATACATGTAACAGATACACCTTAAGTAGTGGCAATGTAATCCCTCTCTGTCCAACACTACCCCTTTCTGTGTTCCTGATGCTGAAGAAATACCTCTTAGGAATGTGAATGATGTTTGATTTTCGTGTAGCTGTAGCAGTATTAACGAGTAGCTTTGTGTGGATGAACTTCAGAGAATCATGGACCTCTGCCTAATGTGCAGTGCTAACAAGTAAATGATGGTGACCACCATCTGGTAGAATCAGCAGCAATTTGAAATGTCCTTCATTAAAAGCATGACAACAAAAAAATGGTGAGGTACAAATCTAGGGTAGGGTGTCCCTGGGCATGGCAGGGGGGTTGGAACTAGACGATCCTTGTGGTCCCTTCCAACCCTGATCGATTCTATGAAAGTATCTGTGTCTAAACTTCACAAATATCTCAGAAGCAAATCAAAGTAGCTCAAAGTGTGGGGGAAAAAAAAAAAAAATGGGTACAGCAGCAGGGGTATCTCTTGCAGGTTTGCCCAGGCACACACTCCTAGCATGTCAAGCAACGACATCCAGTTACAAATGAGCCGAGCAGAAAATCACTTATTAGAATCAATTAACGATCATGGCTATAATAAAATGAAATTCATGCCTGCCCACAAAGAGAAAATCTGTTTGCAAATTTGGAATAACATAACATGATCACATTGCATAGGAGAGGGATTTTACTTACAGAGGTGAAGTAAGGAGGCAGCTAAGCCCACCGGAAGCTGAAATTCATAGCTGCCGTTAAAAGTGATGTTCAAATAGAGAGAGGCAGTCGAAGGCAAACCATGCACAGCTCTTGTGCAAAGTTTCCAAAGCCCTCATCTGAACTACAAAGTGTTGTGTGCCTTTTAAGTCATTCCAGCTGCTTGAAGATGCAGATGAATTGTTGTTCAGGGATATGGGGAGAATATTCTGTTCTCGGGTTTCTAGGATGGAGCATGTTATAATGGGAGATTCATTGGGCTGGAGAGAAAGTGAACATATTTAGGAAACCCAGCTGAAAGCTATGTCGTGGATATCTCTTCTAAATTCAAGAAATTATGAACAAGAGAGCCTATAAAGTTTCTTGGAGTCCTTGGAGTAGGAATAAGGTAAGAATCATGTTCAGCCTCTGATCTTTAAGAAAGAAAAATACAAGGTACCGAATGGAGTATTTCTTAAAGATGTTTCTGGAGCTTCATCTCCCTCTCCCTCTGTAATTCATGTACATGTTTATATATATATACACACACCGAGGGTTAACTCATGCACTAAAACTAAGTACACTTTTCTGAGTGGCTCTGAGTATCTTTGGTGGGTTAACTGATCTGTAAATAAAAAGGAGACACCATATCCTCCAGCCTTCTTTGTAAAAGAATCTGAATTCTCCAGCAGTGGAGCTGTATTAATGCGTAGGATGCAGGCAGAACTTAGTTTTTCAACCTTGCAGGGAAGTCAGCATGAAATAAATGTCAGGTTCCTCTGCTTTGCTACGACCTGAGGCACCATGACTCTTCTCCACCAGAACTCTGGGAGTTAGAAGGAGCCTGAGTTTTGAAAGCAGATAGGCCTCTGAAGTTTAAATCTTTCTAGGCTAATGTAAATGTACAGAGAGGACAATTTTTGAATTCCTGAGCCATCTGTAAATCTCACTTCCAGACTTAATGTATGGATTTGGATTTTAAAGTGCCTGTCTTAGTCAAATGAATGTGAACTTCTCCAAAACCTGGGAAGCTGAAAGTGTGAAATATGACATAAGCTCAGAATGGGAAGGCTCAGTTGCTTTGCTGTTGATAATACTCAGCATAGTGCTAGACTACTGTTTTCAGATTCTCTTTTCAGCACAGAATTTTTAAAGACTTGTGGAAAAGTTCAGTAAGATTCCAGGGAAGGAAAAAAAAACAAAAAAACCCAAAACAAAAAACAACCTACGAGAATGATACTTTCTGGAAAGCAAAAGTTACATGTAATAAGACAACTCTGAAGCTGAACTACTGGAATTAAGGTAGAGAGATGACCTGAGTACCTTTTACAAGGATGTTTATGGGGATGAGACACCCAGCAGGAAGTAATGGTTCAGAGTGCAGGAAAAACAATGCAAGATACGGTTGTTTGAAGTTGCAGCTAGGTAAATTAAAATTAGACTTAAATGCATGTTTTTAACTTAAAGCATTTAGCTACTCCAAGTCTCCTCTGAGGATGCGACAAAGCATTTAAATGAAATTTCATAGACATTCCCAGATGGTTTAGGTTGGAAGGGACCTTAAAGATCATCTAGTTCCAATCCCCCTGCCATGGGCAGGGACACCTTCCAGTAGACCAGGTCGCTCAAGGCCTTGAACACCTCCAGGGAGGGGGCAACCACAACCTCTCTTGGAAGCCTGTTCCAGTGTCCTACCACCCTCACTCTAAATAAATCCTTCCTAACCTCCCATCAAAAGTGTTGCTAACACTTCAAGAGTTTTCACAGCCAGCAGATGATGTGAAGAGCTCTATGTTTTAGTAGCTTTCCACTGCTGATCAGAATCTCCAATGAATTGCTAGTGGAAGTCTGTAAATTAGAGACTGGATGTCTTTCCAAAGGTGAGCTGTAGATCAGAGTTCTCTGGGCTGGATATCAAGATTGCTGCAGGCTCTTTAGTCTGCCTGCAAGAAATAGTCCTAAATTCAGCTGCCTGAAAGCTATTGCAGGCAAAATGATAGGTAAACTATTACTACACGTTCAGTGAGCCATTAGATAGGATGCTGGAAAACCAACACCATTTCTCCCTGCATCAGGAGCCCCCAGCACAGGAAGGACATGGAAGTGCTGGAGAGAGTACAGAGGAGGGCCACAAAGATGATCAGAGGGCTGCAGCAGCTCTGCTATGAGGACAGGCTGAGGGAGTTGGGGCTGTTCAGCCTGGAGAAGAGAAGGCTTCAAAGAGACTTTACAGCAACCTTCCAGTATCTGAAGGGGCCTACAGGAGGGCTGGGGAGGGACTGTTCACAAGGTCTTGTAATGACAGGATGAGGGAAAATGGGTTCAAATTGGCAGAGGGGAGATTTGAATGGGATGTTAGGAGAAAGTTCTTCACAGTAAGGGTGATGAGACACTGGCACAGGTTGCCCGGGGAGGTTGTGGCTGCTCCCTCCCTGGAGGTGTTCAAGGCCAGGCTGGATGAAGTCTTGAGCATCCTGATCTAGTGGGAGGTGTCCCTGCCTATGGCACAGGGGGGTTGGAACTGGATGATCTTTGAAGTCTCTTCCAACCTAAACCATTCTATGATTCTATGATCAGGGTGTGCAAGGAGTGTGGGTAAGAAGCACTCTTGTCGTGCATGGGAAACACTAATTGCTCTCTCATAGAACCTCATTCCCCCTTCTTTCCAACTCCCTGGTGTAGTGTTTTACTCAGGGAGGAGATAAACCCTCGAACTCTCATGAGATGAGTAAAGAACCCTTACTAACTCAATTATACACAGCAGGCAAAAGCAGGAGCAGTCAGGCAGTGATCCCTGGCTTTTGCATTGTCTCTAGTACCAAGCTAAGAGAAGCAAGGCTGAGTTTCCCCAGAGATCTCTTGAGCACTGAAATCATTTCAGCTACGCTGCCCAGGCAGCTGGGAGAGTTGAGACAGGTTTAACTCATCTTTAACACAAGATAGACCCACTTAAAAGCTTCTGATGTTTTGGTAGAAGTGGAGTTAATTAGTTACGTATTTGAGTCTGCATAAATATTATCTCCATCTATTTGTAGCATACGACTGGATTTATATTGGAAAACATTTCCTTTGTCTTGTAGCAGGACAAAGCAACTCCATGAGATTCCAGGGTCTTGACCAGCAACTGCTTGTTTCAACCCAGAGAGGGAAAACTGCTGAGTTGTGTCAGGAGAGCAATAGAAGCACTCAACCCAAATCAGGATTGCTCCGTGAACAAACACCAGAACGAATAAATTTGCATTGATTACAATTAGTGTCAAACTGATACCCCAGCAAATGTAACCTTAATTACGGTGCCAATTTAGGAAATACTTAAGCACGTGCTTAAGTCTAATTAAGAATATGCTTAGCACTTCATTGATTTGGGGCCTCTTCATTGAAATCTGTGTAGAGGGCTGGCAGCCTCACTGGTAGGTTCTGTAAAGTGCATCACTGTTGGGCTCAGAATCTCATTTGTTCTAGTGTTAGAAGGGAACCTGTAACTCATGAAGCAATCATAGAATGGTCTAGGTTGGAAGAGACCTCAAAGATCATCCAGTTCCAACCCCCTGCCACAGGCAGGGACACTTCCCACTAGATCAGGTCGCTCAAGACCTCATCCAGCCTGGCCTTGAACACATCCAGGGAGGGAGCAGACACAACCTCCCTGGGCAACCTGTGCCAGTGTCTCACCACCCTCACTGTGAAGAATTTCTTCCTAACATCCCCTTCAAATCTCCCCTCTGCCAGTTTGAACCCATTTCCCCTCGTCCTGTCATTACAAGACCTTGTGAACAGTCCCTCCCCAGCCTTCCTGTAGGCCCCCCTCAGATACTGGTAGGCTGCTATAAGGTCTCCTGGAAGCCTTCTCTTCTCCAGGCTGAAAAGCCCCAACTCTCTCAGCCTGTCCTCATAGCAGAGCTGCTCCAACCCTCTGATCATCTTTGTGGCCCTCCTCTGGACTCTCTCCAGCAGTTACATGTCCTTCCTGTGCTGGGGGCTCCAGAACTGCACACAGCAATGAACCTGTAATTCATGAAGCAATGAACCTGCAATTCATGAAGCAATGAAGCCAAGGGAAGCAGTTACTGCTGGCTGTGACTCTGTCTAAAACACAAACATAAGCACTTAAGGAATTACCTTAAGTTTATCTAGATTTAAAAAAAAAAAATCTGGATATTTAAATAGGTTGACACTAATTTTCTTCTGTAGACAATGAGGTCCTAATTCAAGTCAGCAAAAATGATCTGGGAACTCTCCCCTGTGCAATTGTCCTGATTTAGGTAGTGCTGTGTTGTTCAGCGTTAGGAATAATCATAGCAGGAGGCAGGAGGGTTCCTGCAGGGCTGGAATCTTGACTTGATTTGATGGCCAGTGTTTTTTTTTTTAAATTGAGAGGCAATATTATTTTAGTGTTTTATTAATCATCCACATTCATCTCTTTTTATAGCCTTATTTAATATTTCTAATGTGCATGACAAAAAAAAACCCTGAATTAATGTCTATTTTATTATTAAGACATTGTCCATAAAATCTGGTGTCATATGGATACCTACATTACAAGGAAGCAAATAACCATACCCTGCTTGAAAAAGAAGGCTTTGAGGAGACCTTATTGTGGCCTTCCAGCATTTGAGGGGAGCCTACAGGAAAGCTGGAGTGGGACTTTTTAAGGTGCCAGGTAGTGACAGGACTAGGGGGAATGGAGCATAAGTAGAAGTAGGTAGATTCAGATTGGATGTTAGGAAGAAGTTGTTCACCATGAGGGTGGTGAGACACTGGAATAGGTTGTCCAGGGTGGTGGTGGTGGAAGCCTCATTCCTGGAGGTGTTTAAAGCCAGGCTGGCTGAGGCTCTAGACAGCCTGATCTAGTGTGAGCTGTCCCTGACCTGATGATGTTTGAGGTCTTTTCCAGCCCTGACAATTCTGTGATTCTATATATAAAAAAACCACCAGACACTGAGATCTTATTCCTAATGGCACTTTATCTTACAGCCTGAGTGGGTTCCTTCACTTCTTAAAGCCAAAAGTTAATTTAAATATATACACTTGCATTTATGTACACATCTTTGAGACTGGATTTTTCCAGGCAATTTCTTGTTATGTTCAGCACATCACTTAAAAGTCTCTGAATGAAGCTAAGAGGAGAGGCCATCTTAATATGCTTAGCTTTCTATTCATGCCTTGTAGTTTTTGTTATTGTATGTCTTGGGACTTCTTTAACGTTTTCTGGTGCAATACTTTCCCTGATAATAGTTTTTCAGCCTCAACAAATTACTTCAGTTGGTGACCCTGGCCTCTTGTGAATGCAGAATTAATGAGTGCATTTACTTTCCATTCATATCTCTGCTGTCAGCACATAATTTTTGTCATCTCTCCGAATCTGATCTGTCTTCTTCACAATGTTTTTAATGTACTGGGAGGGGGGAAAAAAATTCTTATCTCAGTGTCTTGTACAGTTTACGTCCATTTTCCTTATTTGACTTAGCTTCCCTCTCCTCATTTCAACTTCTACCTATTTTATATGACATCTGAGATAGAATACCTCCTTAGTCTTGATTACATTATGCAGGTCTGATTTCATCCAGGCTGGGATCCTTTTTCCTTTCCCACATAGTCAGCCAAATGAAATGCAGAATGACTGAGCACATTATGCAGAAATACCCTATGCACAAACATTGCTGCTTTGCTTTCACAAAGACTTCTTCTCCAAACTTGTTGCTTGAAACTTTTTTTTTTTTTTCCTCCTTGGGTTTATTTGG
>VWZI01014175.1:195302-205844 GCA_013396835.1 Psilopogon haemacephalus
TTCTATGATTCTATGGTACTAAGTTTGCCACAGCTGAAGGGAACCCAGCCCCAGAGAAATGCACAGCAGGATGGGCTCACTGAAATATTTGCATATATTGAGCAGAAAGCTGATTTTCCACAAGCTAAAGAGATTGTCTGATACAGCAATTGGATTTTTTCCGAAGCAATGAGATGCAGACAGAACTGTTCACTGATTCCTATAGTGACTGGGAATTTTCTCACAGTGCAAGAGCCACTGGGGCAGTGTAATTAAATATTGAGGTCCCAATTGGGAAGCCTAGATCAAAAAATAAGATGTAGCTACAGACCTTTCATTCTCTATGTGACCGAAATCCTACAAGTGATGAATGGGATTCAGACAGATGCCTGCACTGAGGCTGGCTGCAGCCAGCTCCAAATGTGGGCACTGGGACTGTTGCTTTCCAAAAGCTATGGAAGGAGCCAAGTCTGACAGCCATGGATTGTGGGAATCTTAACTACCTTCTCAGAAGTTTTAAGCCTGGACTTTGTAGTATGTAACCAGGCTCTTACTGGGGCACAGGGGAGGTACCAAGCATTATAACTGGGAGCACTGCAACATTGTTAATGAGACAAGAATCAGGTAAAGGTGCCAGAAGAGTTCAGCAGAACAATAAAATGGTGTAATTAGCAATTTTTTTTTTAAAGTGGAGTCATATAATGGAACATGAAAGAAAAAGTGATTAAAACAATGTAATGCTTCCCAAGTTGAACCAGCATGACTGTTGGTGACCAGAAATGCTGAAGACTGAACTTAGAGAAGGGAACAAAAAAAAAACAACCTAATTTTCTCTCTTCTGGTGTTGTAGAAGGGTTCCTGATATCTACCCAAATCTCTCTATGGGAGACATGCTTCCCAAATTGAACCAGCATGACCGCTGGTGACCAGAAATGCTGAAGACTGAACTCAGAGCAGGAAACAAAAAACTAATTTTCTCTCTTCTGGTGTTGTAGAAGGGTTCCTGATAGCTACCCGAATCTCTCTATGGGAGACATGCTTGTGAAAGCAGAGTCAAAATATTTTAAAAGTGGAGTCTTAGCACTAAATGATAAGCAATTACTCTCATAGGCTGGTGTTGGCTCTCAATCTTGTCTCAGATATTGTCCGGAGTTTTGCAACTTAACCGGTAATGAAGAGGTGGTTTAGTTTTAAGTTCCTTCTCCACTCTTATGATGAGGTTATAAGAGTTAACCCTCGTGCTGCAGGGTTAATCCAAGTTCACTGACACATGTTAATGCTAATTGTCTTGGAAATGCATGGAACCTAACGTACAAACACAGCTGAGGTTGTAAGGGACCTCCAGACATTGCTTGGCCCAGTCTTCCCTAGCCCAGAATTATAGAACTCACTTGTTGATAGACTGAGCAGGACTGGAGCAGGAATCCAGATCTAGTTCCAGTTCAGTCATGTTGTGTTGACAGAATGAGAAGTATTTCCATCTGGGCAGTGTGTGCTTTTCATTTCTTGTTGGATGCCACAATTTTTATTTTTTTTAATTGCTTTAAAACTAAGAAAATAAAAAAACCAAAACCTCTTTTCATCGGACAAAATCATCAGAGCCCCAAAAATAAGCCCTCCCTAAGTAGATCTTTACTTTTCCCCATGCACTTCACTTTTGTACAACTCAGGTGATATAAGTGAGCAGGTGATTATTTTTCTTTGGAAAGCAATGTGGGCTTGATTCCAATTCATAAACTAATTTTAAATTGGGTTGTTCTACACCACTCTTTTTTCACATATTCCTTTTTGCAAACCATGGAGCCTGCATGCAATGCTTGCTACACAGTGGAATTCAGCATTCTCTTGGCTCAAAAAGGAGAAGGGAAGACTGACCTCATCTGCTTTAGCTCACTGAATACAAACTTTGCATTAAGGATGAGTTAAGTGCTGTATTAGAAGAAACTATGAGAAGTCAAGGTCAAGGGCAGAAAGAAACAGTCTCAAGCTCAAGAGAGAAAAGCAACTGCTCAGCAGGCAAGCAAAGCAATGACCAGCAGTACTCAATCTTGGGGAAATGTCATGATAAATAGAAGGGGAAGAGATTTTAAAATAGCCATTTGGAGGCCCTACATGTTCTTGACCTAGTTCAGAATCAAAAGATAAACTGAGGAGCAGGTAGATGCCATGGGCAACTCCATACTGCTGTGATGTAACCCATGCCAAAGATGGCATTTGTCAGTGCAGACTTCTCTCTGCCATTCTGACTTTGCTAGGGAATGCTTCTCAGGGCTACTAACTTTTAAACTCAGCTTCCTCATTCTGTGCCCTTTCCTTGCTTACAGCAGTAAGAACATAGAGTGGTCCTCTAAAAAGACACTAATACACATGAAAGGTTACAAATGAACGTAACTAATTGCTCTTTCATCTTTCCTATGCTGCCACTCTAGCACAAACCCAGTGGAATTTTAGCACTCCTGTTTGGTCAGGCTCTTAGAGCAAACCAAAATCTTCAAATTGCTAGATTGCATATCTAATCACAGCTGCCTTTCTCTGCCTAACATTTTAAACGTGCTGATTCCAAAACACTGCAGAAAGCCCTGTGTATCTTCCATATAAAATAAGATCAGGCCTAAAGAAACTAGAGAGGCAGTGCAGGCGTTAATTCAAGTTGCATCACTAAGCCCCACCCAGATTATCCATGCTTTACATGCTGAAGAGGAAGAGAACACAGGGAAATATTATCACTTCACTTCTGTGATGGGGAAATATCACTTCCTCACTTCTGTGATGGGTTAGGAATCCTACCTCCCTACTAGTTGAAATTTCCCAGACCAACTCAGGTAAGTTTGGAAGTAAGATCAAGCTATATTTACAGCATGGCAAAATTTGCAAGCATATAAACACAACATATACAAGTATTTACAGCTATATAGAATTACAGAATGGTTCAGGTTTGAAGAGACCTCAGAGATCATCCAGTTTCAACCCCCTGCCATAGGCAGGGACACCTCCCACTAAAGCAGGTCACTCAACTCCTCATCCAACCTGGCCTTCAACATCTCCAGGGAGGGAGCAGCCACAACCTCCCTGGGCAACCTGTGCCAGAGTCTCATCACCCTCACTGCAAACAACTTATTCCTAACATCTAGTTTAAGTCTCCCCTCTTCCAGCTTAAGTGCATTACTCCTCGTTCTGTCATAGTGCATTACTCCTCGTTCTGTCATTACAAGACTCTGTAAACAGTCCCTCATAACACAGAAATCCAAACTCATTCCTGGACAAAGGACACTGCCCAGAAGGCTCAAAGTTCCCCCCTCTCTGTTCCCTTCTCCCTCTATCTCAGATGGACAAACAAATAAAGCAAAGGTTAGCTGTTAGCTGCCATAATTAGAGGTGAGATCTTAAGGCATATCAGGGTTAATAGGAAATAATTAGATCAAACAACACAGACCGGAGAGAGAATGGAACAGGGCACCATCCCAGGACAAATTGAGAGGACGCTGCTCACATTTTGACTTCTTATCCCTCTCAGCAAACCAATTAATGACATAGACATCATCATCATTTTCTTTCCACAACCAATAATCTCATTTCATTGAAGCATTCCAACTAGCCTCAAACCAGCACATCTTCAGCATCACAGATACATTTCTACCATACATAACTGATTGCTATGTAGATAAAAAGAAGTTCAGACTCACTGTTTCGGTTCAGGCTGTCTCCACCAACAAAGGACAGGCAGGCAGCAAGCAACTCAACGTGTCCAAAGGTATTCTGTAAAAAAGCCCAAGCACAGAGATAAAGATACTCTGAAGGACAATGGCAGAGCTGACAAGATTGTGACCCAAGTAAGAAACGTTATGATGTGATGTTTTGCCATTATTCATTCAGCCCAAATGCATACAAACACTTACTTTAAGCACCAGCTCTAACTATAACACACAGCCTGTTAGAAAAAGAAGGTTTGAAATGGCATTTTTGTCTCAGATGCGTTTGTGGTTGGGGGGCTCTCTCTCGGGAGATATCCAACACCTGCCTGGAGGTGTTCCTGTGTGATCTGGTGTAGGTGATCCTGCTTTGGCAAGACGGTTGGACTGGAACATCTTTCAAGGTGCCTTCCAGCCCCTAACTTCTGTGATAGTGGTCACAGAGTCCTGGCTAGAGCTCTATGAAGGATGTTGCAGGTGGTACCTTATTAAATAGTACTTTTTCCTCCTCTTCCCCTCATGTGACAGACCATACGTACACCAGCCATAGATTTTTTTCATTTGATTTTAGGCAGCAGAAACATAATTCAGAGAAATATAATGTAAACACAGCGTTTAGTTAGTATGGAAATCATAGTTTTTTAGCTGAGTGCACTCTGAATATAGAATGTGACCCATACATCTTTTCAATTTCCAGTCCAATTTTTACAGATTACTATGGCAAAGAAAACATTATACATAGCATTTATACAGATAGGTAAATATTCCTGCTGGGGCAGATTGAGACGATAAAGGGAAATCTACAGAAGGGATTTCTGCTGAAATTGATAAATAAGTTGTATTTTCCAAATCTCTATTATATCAGTATTTACTTGCTGAAAGTAAATATTTGTGTTCCTGATTCTCTTGCTCTTACACCTTAAAAGAAGAGTAACTTTATTGGTATGAAAATATGCTACCAGGCAGTTGTTGTGCAGCAATAGGACCTCTTGACAAGAGAAATCTGCTTGCTAATTTGCATCTACTTTCACCATCAAAAGTGAGGTATTTGGAACTTTGGTTACCTTTTCTCTGTTTTACTTTAGGTCTGGTATTTTAACATGATGAAACCACAGGTGCATTGCTCCTGTTCCACCCTGTGGTGGGTTGAAAACTTCCCCTTCCCCGCCTCACTACTGAAATTTCCAAGCCAGCTCAGACAGCTTGGAAGGAAGCTGAAACTCTTTTTACAGCAAAGCCAAATTTACAAGCATTTATACACAACATAGTCACAAGCATTTACAAATAAGTACAATTGAGAAATACTACATAAATCCAAATTCCCTCATGGACAAAGGAAACTACCCCTTCTTTCTCCCTCTACTTTCCCAGACAGACAAACAAAGCAACCATCAAAGCTTATATTGTTCTGTGCTAGCCAAGATTAGTGCAGAGATATCAGAGCAGATCAAAGGAGAAGCAAAAAGGAGCAGCATCACAGACCAGAGTGGGACAAACCATTGCCATCTTATCTTGGCTTTTTATTCCTCTCAGCAAAACAAGGAACGATACAGACTTCATCGTTATATTTTCTTTTCACCACCAATGATCTAATTTCTCTCGTTAAAATATTCCTACTAGCCTCAAAGCAGCACCCACCAGAACCTGGGAATAGAAGATAATAGGAGAAGTTGGAAGATACTTCCAAGATCATCCAATCCAAGCTATCACCCAGCCCTATCCTACAACCAGGGCATTCCTTTCTGGAGTGCACATTCACATCGCACAGCCTGGCCACTGTCTTTGGACTGACTCACCTAATAAATTCCCATTGTATTGCAGATGATGCTCAGTTTTTAAGCACTCCCTGATTCATCACTATAATAGCGTTCCAGAAAAGCTGTGGGAAGATTTCCTGTATTTGGCTCTGCTGTGAAGGCCTACGGCAGGCACAGGAGGAAATATTGCTCGGATTGGAAACAATCGCGCACAGCGGCAGATCTGTAACTAAACACTAGGGAAACTCTAAACATTTCACGTTATAATCTCGTGACACTTGGAAAGACACTGTCCTCAGGGACAACTGCTGTTGGTATCGTGAAAATGGAGCAGCTACTGACTGCCAGGATCAAATCAAGAGCTTGGAATTAACCCAAATAACAACAGTGCAGCTGACTTGCTCTCTCGTGTATCTTTCACGTCCGTAATTCAAGCATCCACATGAACGCTTGGACATGTTAAAAGGTTCAAGTTTCTGCCCAGTTAAAAGGTTCAGGTTTCTGTCCAAACCTTGGTTTCAGCAGAAAAGAAATAGAGTTCTTGTTCTGCAGATTTATTTGCAGTATTAATATCATCTTTGATTTTCTTTAAATCAATTTGCATTAAAGTCTCTGTCCAAAAGTAAACGTGAGCTCAGGGAAAGCCAAGGTGGCTCATTTTATGCCGAAGAGGGATGCAAAGCCTTTCCCCTCTGTGATATATCTCTATATCAATCCAGGGAAAGGGAAAACCTGTTGCTCAAGATACTGGGAGAAAAGGAAATTCCGTAATGGGAGGACTTTACTGAGATGATTTTTTGCACTGTACATTTGTGAAGTTGGTGTAATTGCCCCTAATGCTGCCTCAGAAACAGAAATGTGCAGGTTCTGCATGCTCCAGCAATCTTCAGCCTTCTATCTTAAACCCAAGACTGTTGTATTGCTGCTGTTCAAAACATACATGAGGAGGAAATCAGGTACAGAGCAAGGAATCGCTGGCAGAACAGAACAACATTGAGTGTAAGAGACAACATGCATTGTAATTGGTTTTTTTCTTCCCCACTGTGGTTCAAGGACATGATTTTTTTTCAGTGTGTTTTTGGCAGCAGTTTGATAAGTATTATTGAGGGGGTTTTTGTCTCCTGGAAATGGGCTTTGCAGGATCCAACTTAATGCCTAATTGGATGTTTGTCAACATGAAACACAGGACAGAGGCACCATTCAGTGTGGTGGCTGCTCATATGAAAATTTATGAGAGGTTACCATTGTAATATTTAGGTCCTGCATAGATAATCAAAGTGTTTATTCTGGAGTAGGAAAGTGTTTTCCGTTTCAGATCACAATGTTACGTGGAGCCATTAGGAAAATAATAATTCCACTGCTTGTGGGATATTAGAATCACAACAAAGGTTGTGATTCACAACAAACATATCTACACCAAACAGACTCTTAAATCAGTGTGCTGTCCTCTGCCCAGAGACTGCTGAAATTGGGCAGCAAGCAGCTTCATCTCTTTGAAGCTTTTAGAGGGTAGAGAAAATGATCATATGATATAGAAAAAGAGAGCTGGAGAAGACCTGAATAAGTCATCTGGCCCATACTTTCTCCCAGAGAAGATTCAGTCATATGTAAATAACTCTTAGGAAATTTTGTTCTTGCATACCTCACACGTAGTATTCTGTTCCAGTTTTCAACCCCTAAGGCCTTCTCTACAGAGCTGCTCCCAGTCTCATCATCTCCCAACCTGGGATTGACAACCAGGAATTGTTTAATCCTGACTACAGGACCTGCCCTTGGCCCTGTTCACATGGGCCCACCTCTCAAGATTGCCCAGGTTCATAGAATCATAGAATGCTTTAGGTTGGAAGGGAGCTCAAAGCTCAGCCAGTTCCAACCCCCCTGTGCCATAGGCAGGGACACCTCCCACTAGATCAGGTTGCTCAAGATCTCATCCAGCCTGGCCTTGAACACATCCAGGGAGGGAGCAGACACAACCTTCCTGGGCAACCTGTTCCAACACCTCACCACCCTTACTGTGAAGAATTCCCTCCTAGCATCCCATTCATACCTCCCCTCCACCAATTTGAACCCATTCCCCCTCATCCTGTCATTACAAGACCTTGTGAACAGTCCCTCCCCAGCCTTCCTGTAGGCCCCCCTCAGATACTGGTAGGCTACTATAAGGTGTCCTGGAAGCCTTCTCTTCTCCAGGCTGAAGAGTCCCAACTCCCTCAGCCTGTCCTCATAGCAGAGCTGCTGCAGCCCTCTGATCATCTTTGTGGCCCTCCTCTGGACTCTCCCCAGCAGTTCCATGTCCTTCCTGTGCTGGGGGCTCCAGAACTGCACACAGTTCCTCTTGGTGGCATCCCACCCCTCAGGAGTGTCAACCACAACAGTTACCTTGGTATCACCTGCAAAGTTGCTGAGGGTGCACTCAATGCCACTATCGATGTCAGTATGAGGATATTAAGCATCACTGAGCTCAGTAAAGATCTCTGAGGGACAGCACTTGTCACTAGCCTCTGTTTGCACATCGACCACTACCCTCTGGGTGTGACTATCCAACCAGCTTTTAATCCAATGCAGAACCCATCAAATCCATCTCTGTCCACATGCAAGAGAAGGATGGATCAAAGGCCTTACAGAAGCAGAGTTAGATAACATCCATAGTCCTTCCTCTGTGATGCAGTCACTCCATCCTAAGTGCATTGTCTTAGACTATTCCTTATGCAACAATGTGTAGGAAGTGGGTTCAAAATGCACTTACCCAAGTGACAATGAAAGCTAAATACACATTGGTACCAAAATTGTGCTACTGTCCCTGAAGTGAGTAAAACTGCAGCACAGGAAGTTCCATCTCAACACAAAGGGGAACTTCTTGACTGTAAAGGTCCCAGAGCACTGGCACAGGCCGCACAGAAAGGTTGTAGAGTCTCCTTCTCTGGAGGCTATCAAGGCCTGTCTGAATGTGTTCCTGTGTGACCTGAGCTAGACTGTATGGCCCTACTCTGGCAAGAGGGTTGGACTCAACAGTCCTTTTAGGTCCCTTCCAAACCTTGGCAGCCTGTGAACCTGTGCTCAGGTAATTAAATGGAATGGATGCAGGCAGGCATGTGGCATGCATAAGATGCAAGGTATGAAGAAATCTTTTAAAGAAGAAACCAATGAATGCTTTTACATTTCATTTAGCAAAAGTAGCACTTGATCCTCTGTCTTCTACCCAGACACCAAGGGATGTGCATGTCATCCCCTACTGAAGTCTGGCAAAGGAATCAGACTCCCTGAACTACTCCATGTTCAGTTGGTTTGGCCAAATTTGAACATTTCCAGGTTGTGGGTTTGAGTTTTTTGGGGTTTTCTTTCATTTGTTTCTTTTCATTTTTGTGTTTAGCTTATTTGCCCATGACATAATTAAGTATGAGAGTGCTTTTGTATTATTACAGTGCTCGTATCTCTTCTCTTACATGACTTAATAAAGCTCTCAGGCTATTGAAGGAGTTGTTAGCGTTAGTGTAGTACGTTGCTAATTAGTATATTGTCATTTCTGAATGCAGAAGTGCTTTCAGTTTGGGCTGTTGGTAATAGTGAAACGGTAGCAGGCACAGCCTCTGATTAATGCCACTCAGTTTCTCAAATACATCACTAAAAGCCTGGGTGAAGTTATGCGTGCTCGAAGGGGTGGTCATAATTCACATGCAAATATAAGTTATATTTCAGGCATTCAAAAGGCTATTGATGCTTTCTCTTGAATTAGTCAGTAGGGAACACTGCAGGTATATTCCATCACTGGGAGAAATTGATGATTGATGTTTCTTTGGGAAAAAAAAAAATATATTGTAGAATAGAATCATAGAATCAGTCAGGGTTGGAAGGGACCACAAGGATCATCTAGTTCCAACCCCCCTGCTATGCCCAGGGACACCCTACCCTAGATCAGGCTGCCCACAACCTCATCCAGCCTGGCTGCAAACACCTCCAGGGATCTGGCCCCAAACACCTCCCTGGGCAACCCATTCCAGCCTCTCACCACTCTCAGGCTCAACAACTTCCTCCTCACGTCCAGTCTGAATCTCCCCACCTCCAGCTTTGCTCCATTCCCCCTGGTCTTATCACTCCCTGATAGACTAAAAAGTCCCTTCCCAGCCTTCTTATAGGCCCCCTCAGATACTGGAAGGTCCCCTGGGAGCCTCCTCTTCTCCAAACTGCACAGCCCCAACTCTTTCAGTCTGTCCTCATAGCAGAGGTGCTGCAGCCCTCTGAGCATCCTTGTGACCCTTCTCTGGACACTCTCCATCATGTCCACATCCCTCTTGTAATAAAGTCTCGAGGACTGGATACAGTACTCCAGGTGGGGTCTCACCAGGACAGAGTAGAGNATCACTCCCTGATAGACTAAAAAGTCCCTTCCCAGCCTTCTTATAGGCCCCCTCAGATACTGGAAGGTCCCCTGGGAGCCTCCTCTTCTCCAAACTGCACAGCCCCAACTCTTTCAGTCTGTCCTCATAGCAGAGGTGCTGCAGCCCTCTGAGCATCCTTGTGACCCTTCTCTGGACACTCTCCATCATGTCCACATCCCTCTTGTAATAAAGTCTCGAGGACTGGATACAGTACTCCAGGTGGGGTCTCACCAGGACAGAGTAGAGGGGTTTTCCACTCAACCCAAGAAGATGTCTATATAGCTCCCTGGTTAGTCTCACTGGGAGGTTAGTCCCAATCTGGTTCAGATTGGGATTTATCTTTGTTCGGGTGGGTGGGAGTGTGGAGTGGTGGTGTTTTAATTTTTTTTTTTTTTTTTTGTGTGTGTGTTTTTCATTCATTTTGTGGTTGGTTTTGTTCTTTCATTTCTTGGTTTGAGTTATTTTGTTTGGTAGGTTGTTGGTTTTTGTCTGTTTTTTTTTTCCCCCGGTGCAGGATATTCCTGGTGTAGGATTATTCATATTTTACAGAGAGAGCCTTAATAATAATAATAATCTTTGTCAGAACTATCGATCTGTACTTAGCCAAGTTGGAGGATGTCTGCTCTCTGACCCAGCACACTTTTTTTCCTGATTTACAAACATGTTTGCAAGGCTGGCAAAGTTAATTAAAGTTAATAGAAAATTTTAAAGCAAAAAGGGGAAAAAAAAAAAAAAAAAAAA
>VWZI01014175.1:205873-255117 GCA_013396835.1 Psilopogon haemacephalus
AAGACAGAGCACTAAGAAAAATTAATTAAAAAATGATCTATCATCTGGAAGCTGCAGAAGGGGCTGCACTGTCACAGGGGGATACAAATGACTGCCATTTTATATTTTAACTTCTTCCAGACAGTACTGCACAACAGACTAATCAACTGTGTCTGTGTAATATCTTCAGACTAATGATTGGGCTTAGGTTGCCAGCTAGGGATTTCCTCATTCATTACTTTCCACACATCTACCCAGTCTCAAAACACTACAGACTTTTTTTTTTTCCGCTTCTCATCTTCTGCAGAGAGGAAGAAAAGTTCTGTGATCGTGTCTCAGTAGCACAGTGCCAGATATCTTTGCCTTCCCTGGCTTTGCTCTACCCCTCCTTTGAAGATTTTAGCATTGCATCAACTCTGTGTGTGCCTTCAGCTGTCCATCTGTATAATGCAGGTGTTCACAGCATGTACAAGGGGAGAGATTTGCTAGTTTTTGTAAGCTACTTGGAGACAGGCACATTTCAAATGGTATCTAAAAGCAAAACCCCAACATCTTACGACACCATTTGCAACTGTTTGCTTCTGGATCTTTTTGTGCAGGCATAAAAGCCATGGCTAAATAGAGAGCACATAGTAGCAACATATTTCTTTTCCTTTGTCCTTATTTTAAGGTTCACACACTCAGAACAGGTATTAGTGTCGAGAACAAGAAAACTCAGAGTTTGCAACTGGACCTTTCCAACATTTTTTTTTTAATCTATGGAAAAGTCACTTCTGTATGCTGGAATTTATCTTCCTGGGAAATGGAAGCATTGCCTGATGGAGCTGATACAAAACAAGCCCACGCAGTCTTCAGTTTTTAAGATGCAAAGTATTAATGTTTTGAAGCCATAGGTCTGTTAATTCCTGACTCAATCTGATGCATGAAAACTGAGTTCAGAAATTACCTTAGAAAGGATCTGTACATCCTTAGTTCCTCTGCCCTTGTTTCAGAATATGAGACAGATTTGCTTAACAGGAATGATTTCTGCTGTTGAGTTTTTCATACTAATATAGATGAAAAACTAAAACAACCCACAACAAAAACCACCCCACAAAATCAAACATACTCAGTATTGTCCTTCCAGGATCTGAAGGGGGCTACAGAAAAGCTGGGGAGGGACTTTTTACGCTATCAGGGTGTGACAGGACTAGAGGGAATGGAGCAAAGCTGGAGTTGGGGAGATTCAAATTGGATGTGAGGAGGAAGTTGTTCACCATGAGAGTGGTGAGGCCCTGGAATGGGTTGCCCAAGGAGGTGTTTGGAGCCACATCCCTGGAGGTGTTTGCAGCCAGGCTGGCAGAGGCTGTGGGCAACCTGCTCTAGGGTAGGGTGTCCCCGGGCATGGCAGGGGGGTTGGAAGTAGATGATCCTTGTGGTCCCTTCCAACCCTGACTAATTCTATGATTACTTTCTTCTCCTTCTAGACTGTTAAGGTCTGAGGGCTGCCTTGACTTCAGTCAAGTGCAGCCCAAGCAATGACTTAAGCAAATTTCCAGCAAGTGGAAAGGGAGCTCTGGAATGCACAGGCACAGTTTGTGAGCATCCTCTGCACACTGATTTTTAAAAAAAAAAGAAGAAAAAAAAAAAGAAAGACCCAGTTACAAGCTTTCTTCAATAGGCACTAGCATAAATCAATTCAACTCAACCAGAATTGAAAAACAGATGAACTTCATTCTCTGTCTTTGTGATATCAAAAGGTTAAAAGAAACCAAACATCTTTTCCCTCACTAGAAGGGGGAAAAAAAATTAAGGAAAAAAAAACAAAAAACCAACAAACAAAAACCCTGAAGTTTTCTTTCAGAACTTTTCAGCTTCTTTGCCTCCACTTCCTAGCTCACATTTTTTTTTTCAGCCTGCTCTCCTCAAATGCAGGGATTTTTTAACATCCTTAGTATAAATGCTCTATTATTTTAACAACAACCAAAAAAAAAACCCTGAAAGACAATGATTATCTCCCACTTCCATCACCCACGTTGAAAGAGAAGAAGCAGTGAGACAGTTAATATGATGCCAGCTCAACCTCTCTCTTCCAGTTAACATGGGGATAATAAGTGACAAGTCAATTGTAAGGCTAAATTGGTATTAGCCACCAGAGCTGAGCCCTCCTTGCTCCAGTATTCTGGCCTTAATCCACTAGATGTGCAAGTTAACACTGCTTAAAGATAACTGGCAAATGTTAAATTTTTAGGTAATTTGCAGTTAATTCAGATTTGGATTATTTACCCCTAGAGTTCACTTGATGCTGCTCACCACTTCCAGACACTGGAAAACAACCAGGAAGAGCAAAAGAGGTTCCACAACAGTCAAAACAAATTAGGGAACTACAATTAAAGAAGTAGTTACAAGATTTGGGGTTTTTTTTTGCAACACTTATTAGGCTGTAAAGAAGCAAAAACAAAAACTTCTGTAAGGATTGGATTAGTTTTAAGGAGGATTAAGGCAGCTGCTTCTATAGAACACCAAGAGAAATTTTGCTGCTTGCAGAATAGAATCTCCTGCTTCAACACTGCACTGAAAACATCACATCAGCAAAGAGCATCGTACTTCTCTGGCACCCCAAATGCCAGCCAAACTCTTGACAATGCTGGAGAGAATATGGATGCTGTCAGAGCCTTTATTTTTTCACATTCCTAGCAGCCATTTCCATATGAATCAGGTTGCTAACTCTAGGCAACAACAATGCATAATTCCTCCAGTGTAAATGTGCAACGTTTCGGGCAAGAAACAGCAAGGAAACAGAAAGAGCTTTTATGTGCTTATATAAATACATGGCCTGCAACCCTCATTAGTTCAAGTCACCAGATGACCTATATGCCATGCTCTAAAGGTCAAAGTAGAAGGAAAACTTGGGGGGGAGGGAGATAAAAAATGCCAAAACAACAACAAACAACTTGCAACAAAACCAATGTCACATCGATATGTACTTACTAACTAGGACTGTGCACATCACAACTCAATACACTGGGTTAAATTTCCAAAAAACACATGCTACCCTACTTCTGTCAGCCAAGTTCTTGGTCTTTCTCCCTGATAATTCATTTTTCCTTGGCACAATTTCATTTCCATTCCACCATCCATCAGTCTGCTCACCACACAATCACACCAGCAGCCTGGGCTACCTGGACCTGAATTTGCAGGAGAGAGTTTATACAGGAGTGGGAAGAAACACATTGCAGTGTTTGAATTCATCTTTACTCTCCAACATTAGTGAAAAATGCATCTTGTCTTGGTGATTCTGTCTTTTTGTTGTCATTGTTTCATTTAACAAAATATGATTTTTGAAGCTCAAAGTCATATAGTCATATACTTATTTAACAATGTGTCTTGCCTTGGTGGTTGTTGTGCCTTTTGGTTGTTGTTTCATTTAATAAAATATGATTTTTAAAGCTCAAAGTCATAGAGTCATATACTTATTTAACAATGTGTCTTGTCTTGGTGGTTATGCCTTTTGGTTGTTGTTTCATTTAATAAAATATGATTTTTAAAGCTCAAAGTCATAGAGTCATATACTTATAAGTCGATCAAAAGGAAGTCTGGGTTTTTATTTCTCATTTATGCAAACAGCATCAACATCTGTAAGTCTTTGGATAGCAATGAAAACTCAAACGTCACCATCTGGAAGGAAGAATCAACACAGGGGAACAAAAGCAAATGCAAATCATCTATCTTAAGACAGTTTTTTGAATCAAGGGGTATCTCAAGGGTGTCCAAATTCAGCCTTAAATGCTACCATCATATCCTGTTACCAAGTAAGAAGTATGATTACCTTGCCTCTTGCAAGCACTGGGTCTGCTTAAAACTCCTCATTTCCAATGTAGGTCGTTAACAAAGTCGCAGTATTTCCAACAGAGAAAGCATTCTAGATTGAATTAAATGATGCACATTGTTCCCAGGCACTTTACTCTATGGTACTTCTACTGAATGAAACGAGTAAGTGCACTCACCACAGTGTTTACAAGAATCAGATGCACAAGGAAACGTAGCAGCCTATTCTGTTGCACTAGAAAATGCATCAAACGCCGAGAGAAAAGTCTGCTTGGCACAAAGGAAGGGACCATTAAAGTTATTTGGCTGTTACAATCTCGTAGTGATTGAGACAAAATTCCCAGCTGATGAAGCCACCACAGCACCTACTGCTCCACCTCAGCCAAACTTCCACACATCTTCAGCTTCAGGCTGAATTTTGCAGCCCACAGTAGGCTGCCCTGTTGAAGAAAAAAACTTGCTTCCAAGAAGAGTTTTCTGTATTACAGAATAAATTACCTCTGAGCAGTGTTCTTGACTGGCTGATTGGGTGAGAGGAATAGGCTATTAGTCTGTAACAGAAATCTTAGGACAAATGAGTTCAATCACAAAGCTGCTTGAAATTCCAGCAGAACAGCATTTCAGTAATATTTAACCATCATCAGAAGCTCTACTCGTGGGCATTGCTAGAACAAAAAAGATAGCCCTTGTGCCTCAGAGACTTCAAATCTCAGTTCAGGCCAAGGCACTCTAAACTGAGAGATCGTAATGAAAGGAAATATTGCAGTCCTCACAGCTCAACCTGTGCTACAAGCCTTGGAAAAGGGATTGCTGAAACTATCCAGGGGGCTCTAAAGGTGAGCAGATATTCTAGGAAAGGACATGTGTGGATGTTTCCATTCTAGACACTTGATTTTTATTATTGCAGACCTGCCATTCACTTTTAATGAATGTGTCTCTAAAACTTGATTTATCTTCAAATCTTCACAGCCATCCAACTCATCCTTAGATCTGCTTCAGGACAAATTATCTGTGGAATCTAGCTCATTTAATAGAAATAAAAGAGCAGATGAATTAAAAAGGGGGATGGGCAGGGACTGGTATCAATGCGTATCCTCTTAGATACATATTAGGCTGTTCACCTGTCCAAGCTCAAACATCCTCTTTCTCAGAAAAAACACAGGTACATCAACAGGAGCCTCAGTTTTTGCAAAATTACTACTTGGCTTTGATTAGCAATCTGCATTCCTGACATATTTAACACAAGTCCCCATTCAGATAAATTACCATTAATTTGAAAGCATAAGGAGGCTATAGGTCATAATTAAATCCGTATTGGCCTATTTCTGTTGTTTCCTTTATGCTCAAATTGTTTAAACATACACAAGTAATCCGAGGGAAAGGAGAAATAAGTGAAGTATAACAAAGAACACTGCTATAAAGAAATGGAGTCTGCTTCAATTACCTTTTTGATGGTCAGCCACCAAAGTAATGTAATGGAGGCTTTGATTTTTTTACAGGGGCTAAGTGATACTGACAAATTAATTAAATGCACCTCATAACAAAATCACCAAGCAGCTGACACAGAAATGATGCCCACCTGGCCTTGTCTCTTGCACTCACAACACAATTCCTAAATGTAAGGTCATGTAATTAGGTCTGCTCCCATTTGATCAGCTTTTACAGATATTAAAATCTAGAATATGTCGCTTGCTTATGGAACCACAGAAACATTCAAGTTGGTAAAGCCCCTCAGGATCACCAAGTCCAACTGATATCCCTACTCTGCAAGGTGCACCCCTGAACCATATCCTCAAGCACCACATCCAAATGACTTCTAAACACATCCAGGATTGATGATTCAACCACCTCCCTGGGCAGCACATTCCAATGCCTGACCACTCCTGCTAGGAAAAAAAAAAAAACCTCCTAATATCTCATCTAAACCTACCTAGTCACAGCTTGAGGCCATTCCTTCTGTTTCTATCACTATTTACCTGTGAGAAGAGACCAGCAGCAACCTCTCCACAAGGTCCTTTCAGACAGCTGTAGGCAGTCATGAGGTCTCCCCTCAGCTGCCTCTCTTCCAAACTAATCCAAACTAACCATCTTCAGCTCCTTCAGTCACTCCTCAGCAGATTTCTACTCCAGGTCCTTCCTCAGCTTCATTGCCCTCCTCTGCAATGGCTCCAGCACCTCCACATCCCTCTTGTGATGAGGTGCTCAAAACTGAACACAACATTCAAGGTGTGGCCTCACCAGAGCAGAGTCCAAGGGGACAATCACTTCCCTACTCCTGCTGGACAACATTTCTAATCCCAGCCAGGATGCCATTGGCTTTCTTTGCCACCTGAGCACGCTGCTGGCTCATATGCAGTTATTTGTCAGTTACAATCCCCAGATCCCCTTCTGCAGGCAGCTTTCCAGCCACACTGCCCCAGCCTGTACCATTGCTTGGGGCTGTTGTGGCCCAAGTGCAGGACTTGGCATTTGGCCTTGTTGAAGCTCATGCCACTGACAGTGGCCATGGATCCAACCCACCCAAGTCCCCCTGTAAAGCCTCCCTACTCTCATGAAGATTAACACCACCACCTAACTTGATGTCATTCGTAAACTTACTGCGGACACAGCTCTGGCTTCATCAAGGTCACCAATGCAAATCTTCAACAGATACTTAATTTACTCAATGTAGGTAAACTCGTGCTTTCCAGCTACTGCTTCAAAAAATTTTTACTACATATTATAAAGGTTCTTTTGGGGTTAGAATATTCCAAACTAAACAACCTAAGACACTTCTAAACTTACCAGGTCGTAACATTCTCTACAGCAAATTAATTCACCTATTATGCCACCTGGTTTGTGACTTCCAGAAACAGCATTTTAAAACTTCAAAGTGCATACAGAGTCCAGCTCTGATACATTTACATCTTGCCTAAACAAGATAAAAACACATCTGCATAGAGAAAAAAACAGTTTGTCATAAAAGCTGTGCATTTGGTGACACATTGTTAAGTGCAGTCCAGATCTTTGTCAGGCATGTCCCTTCGTACAACTCCAATATTATTTTTAAGCCTGAAACTTTTGACATTGATGTTCCTTACACATTAAGATTCCGACCCAAAGCATTCTGTGACTCAAGACAGCCTTTGTGTTACCCCAGCAGGCCTGTGGACTGGGCATTACAAACAGAATGCAGGCAAGGGCTGGGGGAATTCTGCAAGATTGGAGATGTTACCATAATATTTTAATATTGTGCCTTACATTACCAATACCTCAGTGCTTGAGATCCCCACCCGAGTCCAACTCTTGCATATATGTTTTGGAGGACAGTGCTGCAGCACAACAGCATAGGAAGGACATGGAACTGTTGGAGAGAGTCCAGAGGAGGGCTACAAAGATGATCAGAGGGCTGCAGCAGCTCTGCTATGAGGACAGGCTGAGGGAGTTGAGGCTTTTCAGCCTGGAGAAGAGAAGGCTTCCAGGAGACCTTATAGCAGCCTGTCAGTATCTGAGGGGGGCCTACACGAGGGCTGGGGAGGCCTACACGAGGGCTGGGGAGGCCTTGTAATGACAGGACGAGGGGGAATGGGTTCAAATTGGCAGAGGGGATGATAGGAGGGAATTCTTCACAGTGAGGGTGGTGAGGCACTGGCACAGGTTGCCCAGGAAGGTTGTGTCTGCTCCCTCCCTGGATGTGTTCAAGGCCAGGCTGGATGAGGTCTTGAGCGACCTGATCTAGTGGGAGGGGTCCCTGCCTATGGCACAGGGGGGTTGGAACTGGATGATCTTTGAGGTCTCTTCCAACCTAAACCATTCTATGATTCTATGAAATCTTGCAAGCCAGAAGGATTTGCAGGCTGCATTCTGTAGGACTCACTGGAGTGCACAGCACCCACTCTCCTCCTGCTTTACCATCAGCACTTTGCAGTCATGCAGTAGTATCTGGTTAATAGGCAGCAGCAACTTCAATTTTAAAGAGGGCAGATCTAGGCTAGATATTAAGAAGAAACTCTTGGCAGTGAAGGTGATGAGACACAAGAACAGGTTGCCCAGAGAGGTTGTGGATATTCAAAACCAAGTTAGATGAGACCTTGAGCAACCTGGGCTAATGGAAGGTGTCTCTGCCCATGGTGGGGGCTTTGGGACTAGATGATTTTTAAGGGATCATAGAGGGCAAGGGATGAGTATAGGAATCGAGATATATTAATTATGGAGCTTGCTTTGTTACTCTGTGTGTGCATTCATCCAAACCCATCTTTTGGAGCTTTAAGTAAAGAGCTGCTTAAGCGAAACTGAAGCAGAAAGCAAAGGTGGAACACAGCTTTTGCCTAAAGTGCTGTGAAAAAACAAGGCTCAACAAAGGACTGAAAAGATACTTCCTGAAATACCACAGCAACAAAAAAGGCAGCGCAGCAGATATTTGTCAAGAGAGTTTTCTAAAATAACAGTGGGTAGCTGAAACTAATATTTCACCCACAACAGTTGCAGACATTCAAATTGAATAATGCCCAGCTCCCTCAAGGAGAAAACAAACAAGCAACCTAGAACAGAGTGGGGGGGGGGGGGNCGAAGAGAGGGGGGGGGGGGGGGGGGGGGAAATCATTTAAAAAGGCAAACCTCCAGTATCTGACTTCAGGTTCTTCCAATAATTTCTTCATCTTTGGGAAAGTCACATATTTATACAAAACATATATTTAGTTTTCATTGGCCTTTAATGGAATTTTCTGTGAAAGCTAGGAGAGCTGGAAAATAGAAGCAATTTCCATAAATTTACTTCTGCCTCTTTTGAAAACAAAGCAAGCAATGGTTTGTTTGGTTGTTTGTTGTTTTTTTTTCCTCCTTGTTATGTATGATTTTCCCTCTTGGCTACCTGATTTAATTTATATAACAATTTTTGTCAGTTCTTTTCTCTTCATATTGTAATAAAATGGGAAAATCTATTATTTTGCTGTGCAGCCCCTCTTAAAAGCTCTTATTGTTGCGTTAAATCAATGTGTATCAAGGCTAATCTGTGTAAGTGGATTTTCTCTCTCTCTCTCTCTCTCTCTCTCTGTCTCCTCTGTCTTTTTTTTTTTTCTCTCTCTCTGTTACAGCTCACTGATCAACTTCATGATGAGAAAGGTAAACTGCAGAAGAACACAGCCTTGTCCATTCGACATCCCAAGGGTTTTCACATTGCACACAATCACTATGCAGAAACGGAGCAAGGAACATGCTCTTCTTACTAATAAGAGTATCTTTGTCAGCCCAAGGTCAAGACGTGCTGGCTTCTAACGGAAGATGGAATAGCAAACAGCTACTGCAAACTGCTTAGGAAGTCTAGCTCAGAAAAGAAGTTTATGCAGCTGAAAAGTTTAAAAGAACGAAGGTGCTGACTTGGTCAGCTGCCTATTTGCCACACTCACCATTTCTCCTGTGAGTTTTCACACACTCCCATATTCATAGAATCATAGAACACAATGATAGAATGGTTTAGGTTGGAAGAGACCTCAAAGATCAGCCAGTTCCAACTCCCCTGTGCCATAGGCAGGGACACCTCCCACTAGATCAGGTCGCTCAAGACCTCATCCAGCCTGGCCTTGAACACATCCAGGGAGGGAGCAGCCACAACCTCCCTGGGCAACCTGTGCCACTGTCTCACTGTGAAGAATTTCTTCCTAACATCCCCTTCAAATCTCCCCTCCACCAGTTTGAACCCATTCCCTCTCATCCTGTCATTACAAAACCTTGTGAACAGTCCCTCCCCAGCCTTCCTGTAGGCCCCCCTCAGATACTGGAAGGTTGCTATAAGGTCTCCTGGAAGCCTTCTCTTCTCCAGGCTGAAAAGCCCCAACTCCCTCAGCCTGTCCTCACAGCAGAGCTGCTGCAGCCCTCTGAGCATCTTTGTGGCCCTCCTCTGGACTCTCCAGGAGCTCCATGTCCTTCCTGTGCTGGGGGCTCCAGAACTGCACACAGTACTCCAGGTGGGGTATGACAAGAGCAGAGTGAAGGGGCAGAATCCCCTCCCTTGCCCTGCTGCCCACAGCTGCTCTTGCTGCAGCCCAGGACACAGTTGCTGTCTGGGCTGTGTGTGCACACTGCAGCCTCATCTTGAACTTCTCATCTACCCAGACCCCCAGGTCCTGTTCCTCATAGCTGCTCTCAGCCACTCACCACCCAGCCTGGAGTTGTGCTTGGGATTGCACCAACCCAGGAGCAGGACCTTACTCTTGGCCTTGTTGAATTTCATGAGGTTAGCCTGGGCACACCTCTCCAGCCTGTCCAGGTCCCTCCGGACGGATCCCTGCCCTCCAGCAAGTCGACTGTGCCACACAGCTTGGTGTCATCTGCAAACTTTTTAATTAAGTGATCCCATCCACTCACACACTTCCAAGTACCAGCACTGTAACATAAACCTCTGCAAACAAAAGAGCTGAAAGACATCATTAGTATTACAGAATGGCCAAAGACTAGACATGGGGTTCAATAGGTCAAAAGACAGCAACTATGGTAACAGATGTTCTATCATCCCAGGAAATCCACCCTTATTTATGAAAGAGTGACATATAAGGCTTGAAAAACCACAACTGCTATGATTTCTGTTTACAAACAGTGGGAAAGAAACAGATATTAAAGAAGGTGGCTTCTCAAAAGGGGACGGTGTTATATAAAACAGCAAAATGTTGCAGGTAACACCAAGTTAGGTGGCAACATTGATCATCAGGAGGGCAGGGAGGGCCCTACAGAGGGACTTGGATAGGCTGGGCAATGTTAATGGCGTGAACTTCAACAAGGTCAGGTACCAGGTCCCGCACTGAGGTCACAACAACCCCAAGCAACGCTACAGGCTTGGGGCAGTGTGGCTGGAAAGCTGCCTGCTGGAAGGGACTTGGGGATTGTAACTGACAAACAACTGAATATGAGCCAGCAGTGTGCCCAGGTGGCAAAGAAAGCCAATGGCATGCTGGATGGGATTAGAAATGATGTGCCCAGCAGGAGCAGGGAGGTGATTGTGTGTTGGACTCTGCTCTGGTGAGGCCATACCTTGAGTGATGTGTTCAGTTTTGAGCACCTCATTACAAGAGGGATGTGGAGGTGCTGGAATGGGTCCAGAGGAGGACTACAAAGCTGGAGAATAAATCTGTTGAGGAGCAACTGAGGGAGCTGGGGACAGTGAGTTTGAAAGAGAGGAGGCTGAAGGGAGACCTCATCACTGTCTACAGCTACCTGAAAGGATCTTGTGGAGAGGTTGCTGCTGGTCTGTTCTTACAGGTAAATAGTGATAGAACAATAAGGAATAGTCTCAAGCTGCAACTGGGTAGGTTTAGACCGGACATGAAGAAACATTTTTTTCCCAGCAAGAGTGGTCAGGCACTGGAATGGACTGCCCAGGGAGGTGGAGGAGTCACCAAGCCTGGAAGCATTTGAAAGTCATTTGGATGTGGTGCTTGAGGACATGCTTTAAGGTTGAACTTGGTAGAACAGAGATATTAGTTGGACTAATATCCAACTATTTGGATTTGTTTTCCAACCAGCCTGTTTCTGTGATTCTGTGAAAATCAAACCAAGTGGAGATGAGAAGAAACCAATGCACTGTGACTCAGCAGTACTGCACACTGCCATCACTGGGAATGAAGTGCTCTAGTTCAATCCTCAGGGCTTTTCCCCTGACTGAATTTGGCAATGTAGCAAAAAACAAACCTGTAAGCAATGAAAGGACTAACTTCATTTTATCTTAAATATTTTTTTTTTTCATTTTGAAATCGGTCACACATAACTGACACCAAGATGTGTTATTATCATGCATGCAACTTTAAGTAACTGCAGTCTAAATGTATAGAGGTCTTAAAGATATTTGGGCATGTTGAGAAGGCTTTGGGGAGACCTTATAGCAACCTTCCAGTATCTGAAGGGGGCCTACAGGAGGGCTGGGGAGGGACTGTTCACAAGGTCTTGGAATGACAGGACGAGGGGGAATGGGTTCAAATTGGTGGAGGGGAGATTTGAACGGGATGTTAGGAAGAAATTCTTCACAGTGAGGGTGGTGAGGCACTGGCACAGGTTGCCCAGGGAGGTTGTGGCTGCTCCCTCCCTGGATGTGTTCAAGGCCAGGCTGGATGAGGTCTTGAGCGACCTGATCTAGTGGGAGGTGTCCCTGCCTATGGCACAGGGGGGTTGGAACTGGATGATCTTTGAGGTCTCTACCAACCCAAACCATTCTATGATTCTATGTTCATGATTTTGGTGAAATCAGGTCCTTAAACAACAACCCACTGTTTTTTAGGGCCCAACGGGGATCTCAAAATATTCATGGGTGACTGTCAGACTCAGTGCACTAGGAACATTCACACTTCAGAGTGATTGTCTATTAGCAGTTTTCCTAGAAGGTGTTCCACTAGAGAATATTTAAGTGTCACGTGAACAGGGGGGGAAAAAAAAAAAGAGGCAGTATTTAAGAGGGAATCCTAACAAAACATAATTACAGGGATTAGATGCCAATTATGCAGGGGCTTGTGTTATTTATTTGAACAGCATATATTCAAAGTAATTCACCTAATCAGGTCTATAAGGTTATTTAACAAGCTTAAACGAGGAATTAAATTAATGTCATATTCTATAATAAAAAAGGCTTAATTAAATAATTAAGAGTTAACTCTTAGGAGCTGATTAACAGCGCTGAAGAAGGAAGGGTTCGTCTGACAGCTGAAAAGGTGTTTTGGGGGCAGTAAACTAGGGAGAATATATCTTTTAACTGATTGAACTCAGTACAAGGATCTAAGTACTCATGACTGCTCTGGGAACGACACCGCTATTAATAACTCTCCAACTCCTATGGAACGACTGAAGTGCTCATTAAAGCAAAATGCTTATTAAGCAATCTTGAAAATGCAAATGATGCTTCCCAAATGACATTTCTTTTTCCCCCCCATTCAGTTTCACTTCCCTAGGGTTTTAAACACAGGTAGTCACATCACTGTAGATGGGGGAAAAAAAAAAAAAAAGAAATACCACAAAAGCATTTTATGCAAATGTATGTTTCAAGATTTGAAATCACCTTGATACTTTTTCCCTCTGATTTTGTTATTGGAAAAAAAAAAAATAAAAAATAAAAAAAAAAGAAAAGTATACTGGTCAACATTTCAGCCAGAAATTAAATTCCTAGTAAAATTATCTAATCAGAAAAATTCATTAAAGCCTTCATTTGGTGGGGTTCTGGGAGTCGGGATAATGCTGTTGTTATCATTAGACATAAGTGGACATGAAAGTTTTGTTTCTAAAACTCTGATTTTTTATTTTATACCTTGTACAATATACCCACCAGGGTGGGAATATTTACATAAAGAAGAAAAAAAAAAAAACAAAACACCCACAACCCTGATTTAACAACCTTAATAACGAGCCAGAAGTCTGTCTTGGTGCTTAGCAAATTTAGACACAATATGGACAAACTGTTGCAGGTCAAGGGGGAGAGAAAGAAGAGCTAAAAAAGAAAAAAACCCAACACACCAAAACCTAAACACATAACTAAAGACCTTTGCAGCAAGTTCCCTACATAAGCTTATTTAGGCAGTGGATGGCTGACAGCAACAGGCTCAGACCTTCACCTTCTAGTAATTATCAGTTCACATCGTGACTTGACTCTGATTGCCCATCAAGTAACTCCTGATCATGTACACAAGTTACAACTCCCTAACATGAACCACTTCTTTTACCACAAGTTATTACATCTCCAAAATACTTGGGGACTTGTCAATGTTTTTGTTGGTGTGCAGACTTTTGTTTTATTTTTTAAAGGTAGTAAAGTAATAAGGCTCCTACTGAATTGGAGAGAAAGTTGCATTTGAAGATGTGCAGGAAGGAAGATAAGGATATATAGGAAATGTCTGCTTGTATATCGTGCTAAGCTGTGTCATGTCAGTGCCATGGACAGAGGAATCGAGTGCACTCTCAGCAAGTTTGCAGATGACACCAAGCTGTGTGGCACAGTCGACTTGCTGGAGGGCAGGGATCCATCCAGAGGGACCTGGACAGGCTGGAGAGGTGGGCCCAGGCTAACCTCATGAAATTCAACAAGGCCAAGTGTAAGGTCCTGCACCTGGGTCGGTGCAATCCCAAGCACAACTCCAGGCTGGATTCTAGAGCTGCTGCTATTTCAAGATAATACTTCACCAAGAAAAGTTAAGCCAGGCAACAAAACTGATGTCCACCTGACAAAAACATCATTTGCCTTCGAATCAATGAACACCTTTACAGGCAAGTTCTGCTAAGCCCTACCTATAAACAAAAGCCACCCAGTGAACTCCAATGAAGTCTGGGATCTTTGAGACTGGTCCCTCAATGGGTATTGAAGATGTAAGTTCCAACTGGACCTCTTTCCAAGCCCAGGACACTGATTTCACTTTTACTAGGCAATCAAGTAGCATCTCTGTCGTGTGGGCATGCTGCTCATCTGCCTATTTTAAGGTGGTTTTGCCTTTGAGACCTTTATAACACTATCAAACACAGTCAAAAGAGATTCTCCTGGCCAAAATACATCTGACAATTATGAGAGACAGAAATACCACCTAACAGCAAAACTCTTGTTCCTCTGGGAAAAGACTGCAGCTACCAAAAACTCCATTGAGTCCACAGATAAAATGGATTAAGCATTATCACCAGCAGCAAGGTCATCTTGGGGCCTTTCTGATTCTCACCACTTTTCCACACATATACTCCATTAACTATTTCACATCCTACTAACCCTCCAAAATTCCTATTCAACTTGATTTCTCTCCTCTCTTTTCATCAAGCTTCAACTGCACCACAGATCCTAGTTCAAATTCATGCCAAAGATGCCAACTCCAGCTCAGTTGCTACAGCTCTTCACATTTCTATGACCTATGGAAATACTTTTTAAAAATATTTTATTTCAATTGATAACCTTTTAAGCTACTGAAAAGCCATACTGAAGTCCAGAGAGAGAAGAAAAAAAAAAAAAAATAAAGAAGGAAAATCTGGATTTTTTTTCCCCCTAAAGTTTTTAAAATCTCTGTGAAAACCACAGGCACTGTATTTAAGCTTTTCAGAAATGAAGGTATTTCAAAACCTTTAGGCAGCCCTGCATCGACAGTGTTAAGCACAATCTGCCAAGCCAAAAACAAAAGACAAATAGATACTACTCTTCCATAGATTCTGTATAATCTTACTCCCAAGCCTGACAAAGCCTGATTGGCAACTTTCTCCTGCTTTTCCACAAAGCTTCAAAATATGGTTTAAAGAAAGGTAAAGCACATGGCAGGAGTTTTTAAAATGAGGGAAAGGTACACAAAGCAAAACTACAAGGTGTGTTGGTTTGAGCTAATTGGAGAATTTGAGTGAGAAATTAGACTATTGGCTGAGAGAGAGTTAAACGCACAGTGTGTGTCACTTCACTGAGTTTCACTGAGAAAGGGAAAAAAAATTGTTTTAAGAGATGTTCTCAAAACATCCAGATAGCCAGCCTGCCTCAGTCTATTTTTTCCTTTGTCTCTCGGGTTTGCTGGCTAAATTCAGAGTAAAATCACTAAAACGACTAACTTTTTCTCCTACCACTAATCTCTCTGATCTTCAGCTTATCTGCAGCATCATCAGGTGGTGAGATAAGGCTAGGGAAGGGGGGGAAAGGAGGTAGGGGGGAGTCTGGTTACCCTCTCTTGGGGATTTTGGTCTCTGGGAGGGCTGTGGTGTTTCTGTATTACCTTTTCATTGTATATATCTGTAAATATCTGTGGTGTGTGTATTACCTTTTTTTACTGTATATTTCTGTAAATGTCTGTTATATCTTGTAAATATTTGCTTGTATATGTGCATTGCTGTAAATATAAAGCTTCATTTATTAACTTCCAGTGTTTTCTGAGTTTTAGCCAGGGTTTTAAAAAGGTGGTGGGGGGGGGAGGGGGCAGGTGACTGCAAACCCACTACACAAGGTAATGGGGACAACTTCTCAGCTTCAGGAGAGAAAACTACAGGGAATGCTTTCTCAGTAAACAGGAAGAGCAAGCAAAGGCTACTGAAGGTATTTGAAGCTACCTGCACTGATCTTTAGCATAAATATTGAAAAACAAAAAAAAAAAAAGAAATCCCCACAGATATCCTTAGCCTGCATTTAAGTGGAGCAACAGAAACCATAACGGAAAGAAGTTCAAATGTTTAGTTTCCATGAAAGCTGGGGGGGGAAAAAAACCTAATTTTATGATGAATTTCCAGCTACTGAGACTTCCTTGTCCCTTCACAGCTGTAGAGATGGTTTTGTTTTCCTTTTAAAACCCTTTTGTTTTGTTTTCAGGTGGCAATCGCCGTATCTGAGGAAAGAGAGGACCGTAAATCCAGCTCTCCTCGGGTGCCTAAGATGTGCAGTTTAGGAAAACAGCTCCAGATCCAATGACAGCTACAGCAAGTACAGAATCTCCCACTGCTCCCTTTACAGAGATAGTGTAACATATGGTTAGCGTGGGGCTTTTCTCATCAGCTCACACTGACGCAAAATGATCCAGTTAGAGTCAATTTGCATGTATAATACCAGAGCAGAGCAGCTACAGATATACAAGCCAAAAGGAAAAAGTATTCACAACTTTGGGAGATGAAAACTTGGAGCTGCAGACAGCTTTAGCTGATCTGAAGTCCCATACAGATACTAGCTAATTCTCAGGCAGGCGTGGAGGGAATTAAACCTGCAATTCCCATCATTATTAAAGATTGCTGCTGCTGCTCAGAGTTTTGATATGCTGAAAACCTACCCTCTAGTGTTTACTAATAGCAGCCATTTAGTGCAGCAGGTGAAATGCTGATTACTTAATTCATTTCTTGGTCATTTTGAAAACCTCCCACTGCATTTATTTTGCATATCCTGCCTTTTTTTTTTTTCCCCATCAGAAGACGAAGGCCACTGAAAAAATCCTCAGGGATACAACAGGACCGTGGCACAACAAACGAGCATCACAGCATGTATACGTTACGGGGCATCAGGCTGCAAGAGAAAGATCTTCTCACCAGTTCATTTACACACTGCGAACTAAATTCAGCTGCCAGTGTATTTGTATATGAAACTTCTACCTACCCCTGTGGGGTTGATACGTGCATACTCCAAAGCACACTTCAACCTTTGATTGCTTTACCCTCTAGTTCTTAATTTCACAGATAGAAAAATACGCTGCTCAAACGCTTCAGAAGCATTAGGTGAAGCAGGCAGGCAAAGAAATACTTCCATAGATTTAATAAGTTGCCTCCAAAGATTTAATAAGTTGCTTTCCTGAGCGAGGGCCAGATCCTGCACAGCCTACGTTTCCTAAGGAGGAATAACAAATAAATAAATAAATAAATAAAGCAACCTTGATTTGTTACCAGAGAAAAAATAAAACCTAAGTTATTCATTATTTCACGCCTTTCTGGCTCATGTGCTCCTGCTAGCTGCTTTCCTATTCTCCTACTAATGTTTAGACAACAACAGCATTTTGTCAGGGAAGCAACACTGATCACAGCTTTCGCAAAACAATGAATAATTTGACCTACAGATAGAAAAGAGAGGTGATGTTTTCAGTTTGATGTTGCCTCTTTCAAACGCTTGCTTACACAAGAAAAGGAGAAGGGATGCCTGATGCAGGGTATGCAGCTCTTATTTCATTCTGCTTTATGGAGACAGGCACATAGTGACTGGAAAAAAAAAAAATATGCTAATCACTTATAGTAAAGAATTTTTTTTTCCCTGTAGTACTCATCAGTACTCCTCTCAGATATGACTTTCAGGGATTTCACACAGTCTCTGGCCCTCTTTTCCTTTCTGTGGCTATAAAAAGCTAAATGAAATGAGTTGTGACTCTGCTCATCCTTCTCAGAGACAACTCTCTTCCACTCTTTCTACAGAAACATCACTTCACTTCTCAAAGCATCTGCAACACAGTACTAAACTTCCCAAACGAAAAAAAAAAACTTACTGCTTTCAAAAAACTCATGTTTTCAGTAAGACAACTCAGATACAGCAGAATCATAGAATCAATCAGGGTTGGAAGGGACCACAAGGATCAGCCACTTCCAAGCCCCCTGCCATGCCCAGGGACACCCTACCCCAGATCAGGCTGCCCACAGCCTCTGCCAGCCTGGCTGCAAACACCTCCAGGGAAGTGGCCCAAACTACCCCCCAGGGCCTCACTACTCTAATGGTGAAGAACTTCCTCCTCACATCCAATTTGTACTTCTTGTTTCCTCTTTTGCCTTTCCAAATTATAAAGAATCTCCTCAGCTTTTCCCACCTCCATCATCTCCACGTGTCTATAATGAAGAGGGAAAGACCTGCTCACCTACTAAGCACCTAGTTTCATCTGGCATGAGGCATAACACAGGCTGGTTAGCAGATTTCTGTCCTCCCTATTCTCTGACAGCTAAAAAACCCAACTTGGCTGGCTTTGCCAAGCACTGAAGGAATCATGTAAAGGAGGATGTGATCAGATGAATACCTTTCAGGGACCATTTGCCACCCAACTTATTGTACAATTCATCCATTCTCTGATAGCGGGAGTTGCACTGCTCTGTAAGGTACAACTGTACTTCCAATGCACTACTTAAATGTTAATGGAGTGAAATTGCTCACATCTATATTTTAACAGGCTTAAAGTACGTCAGCTTGCTCACTTCTGCAAAGAAACTTATCTCAAGACACACGGAAAAAAAAAAAAATCTACCAGAGAAATTCAACGATGACATTAGCTACGAATAAATTACATCAGCTTGGCTATTTCAGTGGGGATCTGGGTGAGGAGAGGCGTTGGCTTTTGGGGGTTTGGTGGCTGTGGTGGGTCTTTTTGGATGGGGATTATAAATTTGTGAGTGTGTTATGACTCACTACTCACTTCTAGCTCCTCAGTGTCACGTAGAAGATGTGAAAGCATGAACTTTCACAAATGTCTCGGGCGTTAGAGCTCCATGAAACGTTTTTCTCCCTCTCTAAATCAATATGCTTGTTCTTCAGCATACAGCTGATTTATTTAGATTAGATTACTTCAACCAATTAACAGTGACACATGCATGACGTTTTGACATAATTTGTGCACCTTGGGCTTTCTGATAGAACAGAACTGAGATACTGGGGCATGTTGGAGAGTCCTACATACAAGTATATTAAAATATGCAACATCAAACTGACATAGCCAAAAGCTATCAAAACTTGGGCAAACAATTTTAAAATTCTGCAATACCATCAATGACAAAGCTGTATTTGATTTATTTGCCTCTTTTTCCTAGAGGCATTTGAATCAGTGTGAAAAAAACAGAGGACGAGGGGGAATGGGTTCAAATTGGTGGAGGGGAGATTTGAATGGGATGTTAGGAAGAAATTCTTCACAGTGAGGGTGGTGAGGCACTGGAACAGGTTGCCCAGGGAGGTTGTGGCTGCTCCCTCCCTGGAGGTGTTGAAGGCCAGGCTGGATGAGGTCTTGAGTGACCTGATCTAGTGGGAGGTGTCCCTGCCTATGGCACAGGGGGGTTGGAACTGGCTGAGCTTTGAGGTCTCTTCCAACCTAAACCATTCTATGATTCTAAGAAATAAATGGCTGACCACATGTCAACAGTGAAAGAAGAATTGAATGCAAGCCATGGGTATGAGGAAGAACATGAGGGAGCATGTCCTGACTGGGAGAAGTCTATGGTTCTATTTAAAAAACAAACAAACAAACAAAACCCCAAAAAACAAAACCACAAACAAACAAACCAACCCCAAACAACAACAAAACCCACAGTATGCAATACCGATACTAAAACTTACTACCTTACCCTCACTATCCTCAAACAGCAAAGCTGTAACCCCAAAACCATACAGGTCTGTAAGCTGTATCCAGAGGGGCAAGAAAGCTGGTGAAAGGACTGGAAAAAAAAGGTCCAAAGAAGAATGTCTGAGGAGTCTGGGCTTGTGTAGTTTGGAGGAAAGGAGAGAGGCCACCTCATTGGTCTCTACAGCTTCCTGAGGAGGGCAAGTGGAAAGGGAAGTGTTGAGCTCTTCTCTCTGGTATCCAGACATGACCTGCTGAAATGGTCTAAAGCTGTACCAGGGGAAGGTTATAATGGACATCAGGAAACAATTCTTAATTTAAAGGGTGGTCCAAAGCTGACCTTAATGACTTTTGGTCAGCCCTGAATTGCTCAAGTAGCTGGACTGGATGAGGACTCCCAGATCCAATTTAGACCTATAGTTAGATGCACTATTTTAATAAGCAGCTCAAGACAGGAATCTCTGACCACTAAACATGAATAAACACCAGAGGTGAGGGTGGGTTGGTGAATTCTTTTTTGGATAAACAACTTTCTTAATCATCTTCGCTCACCAGGTCGATTAGTCCCCTGTGGTCTTCATTTTCTCATGTGCTAAGCCAACAGTCCTCCTCACTCAGGGGGAGCTGAGCACAATCCTGTTCACATGGCTGAGGGCCATTTGAGAAACGTATCTGAGCAGCTGCTATTGCACACAAGAAATAGCAACGTAAGACAGACAGCACTGCTTCTTGGAGAAGAGTCATTTGACATCTCAGGTTGTCTTAGACAGAAGACAGAATCTGACAATCTGTGTCAAACGTGGAGAAATAATTCCCTGAGAAATTTCATTTCATTAGACCAGGTGGCTGTGCTGTGTTTAATGAGTGATGAGCCAAGAGCCTCAGGAGCTCACATTTACAATACAGCAACTGAAACAGTAAGTCCCCTCCAGCCAATTCACACAGTGCAAAACCAGAAATGATGGCAACGAGTGGTCACCTGGACAAGATGATTCAGAACAGCAAAAGGGAGGAATAAAAGCTTCATAAAAATAAAGCAGCTGTCTAAACAGCAGAGCAGCCCACTCGACCTCTCTTTGTAACAGCTCAGGGTGTTTTGAACTGCGCATAGCATGAGGAACAAATTAATATTCTGAAGGCAGAGCATACTGACATGGAGCTGAGGACACCTATGTGCTTCAGGCCACACCAACCAGTCTCCAGGGGCTGAAGGAGAATCTAAACACAAAGACTGAAACGGTGGAGGAACCACAACAACAAAATCCTGATTCTTCATACAGCTAGTGCAAGGAAAAAAAATTAGGCAGTGTGAGTTTTCAACATCCTACTTCAGTACTCAGAAATCCAAAGCATTCCTATTATATGAGGGACAAACAGTGAAGGATATATACCAAAATTGTTTGGATATTGGTTTTACTGGTTGAGAAATATATTCTGAAACCCTAAGCCTCTTCTAAGAAAGGTTTGGATAATCTTGCTTAGGTTCTTCAAGCATGTGCGAGGAAAAAAAATAGGCAATGAGAGTTTTCAACAAAGTACTTCCTTGTTCAGTACTCAGAAATCCAAAGCATTCCTATTATATGAGGGACAAACAGTGAAGGATATATACCAAAATTGTTTGGATATTGGTTTTACTGGTTGAGAAATATATTCTGAAATACTAACCCTCTTCTAAGCAAGAAATTATCTTGCTTAGGTTCTTAGAGCATGGGCAGAACTCATGACAAATATACCAAAGAGAGGAGAGAGAAAAAAAAAAGGACACTGAGTAATTTTATACATATAATCAGAGGAAGGGAAAAAAGGAAAAGGAGAAAGGATTCTTTCACACAGAAGTCAGTATTGTGAACTTTGCTGCAGCCTTCAGGACTGAACAGGTGCATACATGCAAATAAACATTCTCTGCTTACAGTCTTCAAGTCCAAATATTTCTACCCCTAAGGGAGACAAGTCCCAGCAATGAGTTTTTTACAGCTTGTGAGTCAAGATACTTTGATGGTAAGAACCAGGAAAACAAGGAACAAAATTTGCCTTCACAATGTAAATGTGATACTTGCAGACAAACACTCAACCCTCCACCTGCAGCTTAAAAGCACAACATCTCTTGACCTCAGCCAAGCTGCTCTGAACTTACAGTGCTGAAAGGAGGAAAAAACAAGTATCATAGAATCATAGAATGGTTTAGGTTGGAAGAGACCTCAAAGATCATCCAGTTCCAACCCCCCTGTGCCATAGGCAGGGACACCTCCCACTAGATCAGGTCGCTCAAGACCTCATCCAGCCTGGCCTTCAACACATCCAGGGAGGGAGCAGCCACAACCTCCCTGGGCAACCTGTGCCAGTGCCTCACCACCCTCACTCTGAAAAATTTCTTCCTAACATCCCCTTCAAATCTCCCCTCTGCCAGTTTGAACCCATTTCCCCTCATCCTGTCATTACAAGACCTTGTGAACAGTCCTTCCCCAGCCTTCCTGTAGGTCCCCCTCAGATACTGGTAGGCTGCTATAAGGTCTCCCCGAAGCCTTCTCTTCTCCGGGCTGAAAAGCCCCAATTCTCTCAGTAGTGTTGGGACAAATTTTCACCAAGGATGTTTGGGTAAGACTTCAAAAAACAGTTAGTTATCTAATTCCCATTTAGTTTCAGAGTGAGAAAAAACATACAAACACATTTCATAGTCTGGCCTTTTACTTAGATGAAATACCCAAGGCTTTCTCCCTTCATCCTATACTTTATATAGATACACACTGCATTAAGTTGTTGTCTTAGCTTTGTTTCAAGCCCTCTGCATTGATGCATGCCGAAATTAAACAGGTAAAGAGAAAAGCGATGACTTGCAGAGAGATGCCTGGGTGAGGAGCGGGGGCACTTTAGCAGATTTATTTCGAGCAGCTAATGTTGTTTCCGTCATAAACCTGAGGTCCTGCAAGAACAATATCTTTCCAGAAAAATAAGCTCATGAAAGCTTTTTATGATGAGAAGCGTTTCATCATTTCGGATGAGGCGGCTGAGCCTTGTGATATTACCCTGCTTGTAATTTGGGTAAAACGCTGCGGAATCCCTCGCTCTAATAAATTTCATTTAAAAAAAAATATATCTTCGTGTGAAATGTAAAAAAGTTTCTTGCCTCTTCTCACTACATGCTGCTTTTCCTCTTTGTTTTTTTTTTTTTCTTTTAATTGACAATATAGTCGAGCACGTCAATAAAAGCTTTCTTTTATTTACAGTATTCGAGCGTATCGATAAAGGCTCTATTTTATTATTTACAGTATTTGAGTAAGTCAACAAAAAGCTTTTGGGTTTGTTTGTTGTGGGTTTTTTTGTGGTTTGTTTTTTTTTTTTTTTTTTAATAAATTCAAACACAGGAGAAATACAGAACAGTTTTCTGGGGCAGCTGACAACAGATCAATCTTCACGACTCCCTTCAGAACCCCTTGAAATCCGTGCTGAAAACAATCAGTGCCCTCTGGCACCAGCCTCAAAGAACAGTGAGAAAAACACTTCTACTGAATCATTATTTCAACTGTTTCTAATGCCTTTAATCCATCCAAGGAAAACTTGCCACATGAAAGTATCTGATCAGTCCTACACTGAAAATAAGCACTTGGTGTCAAGTACACTAAAGGAAAACAAATTTCTGTTTGCCTGCCAGTCAGTAGTATACCTCAGAAACAGAAGAGCGAGCTGGTCACTGGCTCCAACAGGGCTCCAGTGCCAAAAAGGCAGTAAGTGATTAAAAAATAGTGCAAAATACTCTGTGACCTCTTGGACTCAGTAATATGAAACATCTCTTCCATCTGCCTCCAATCACAAAGGTACCAGCAAGTGGGAGCTCAGCTTTTGGGCACCTGCAGGCTGAGCTCTGGCCCAGAGCACTCCCATGGGAGGGAGCTGGCTCTGCAGTCAATGAAGCTGGAATGAAGCTGGAATGAAGCTCTCCCCCTCACCATGGACACAGGATCAGACCAGATGATGGATGTTGCTGCTTCTCTGCCACAGGAAGGTAGGCAACGAGCTAAACATCACAAAGCTCCCCTTCAAAGAAAGTTCCTGCCCTTACCTCTTGAGGCAAACAAATAAAACTATAAGAGATGTTTTGGAGGAAGAAGAACTTCTCATTCTCTACCACATGGCAAGCAGCTACACTAAGAACTGCTAAGCAGCTGTTGATCCAAAGGACAAGCAAATAACCACAGCAGCCAAGCTGGCTGACTGGCAAACGATCATTGCCTGGCAGACAATCACATCCTAAAATATATTTTCTTAAAAACTGGGGATAAAAAGAAGGGGGGAAAACCACCCAAATTAAGTGATACAAAAGCAGAACACTAAATATGTTTTCTTAAGAATCGTGAGGAGAAAACGACCAAACCAACAGTACAAAATGTTCTAAACACAGCAAGGTTTTTGTCCCTGAAAATCAGAATAGGATAACTAGGTTTCTGAGTTCACTTGTCACATCAGCATTTTACCAGATGTGACGACAGGCAGCCATACCCACACTAGATATTATCACTGCTGGCATGTCACAGGGAGGCTACATCAGTTTCCAACGCTCTATTTATCTTCCTTAAGCACATGATAACCTTAAAAAGTTTTATTAAGCTGTTAGAGAGAAAACATCAAGAAAAAGAAAAAAAAACAAACAAACCAACTTCACTAAGAGAAAACTCCCATATCTATTTACATTGCATTCACGCTTCTAACAGTCACATTGTGAAAGGACCTGAACTTGAAGTCACAATGGAGAGTATCTGAACATTTCACATGCTACTACAAGAAGATATTTCTGTGGCATAAGCGCATTTTGCTCATGTGATTCCTTTCCTCTGCCTTCATGGCTTAATCCTTCCTTAGCCCCTTCTGAATGCAAGTCCTGGTTCTTTCACTTGAATAGATCTGAAGCTGGTCTAAATAGGTAAATACTGGCACTGTCACTTAGTCATGAGCTCAAGCCTCAGAGTAAGAATCTTTCTGCTTCCAGAAATCCTGTCCTCTTCGCTACAAAGAAATATTTTTCTCTACTAATCCTAAGAGAAATCAAAGCAGAAGTATTTAAAGCATTCAATATCCCTAACCTAATGGAATGCATGGAGCTCTTCAACGACGTATAAAATAACATGAACTCTTCTGAGCAGTGTGAATGTGCAATTGTCACAACACATCTGCCTGGCTGTAATGTCTGGCAAGATGTTATACTACTCCTCCCCATGGAAAGTGGTAAGACCATTAGAAGTAATGTTCTGCAAACAGGAGATTGGACACTGCAAGGAGCGACAGTGAAATGAAGACTTAAACCAGCAAGCTGATTCAGATCACAGAGAGCCTGCTGCAATCAACTGAGGTCATCAGGCATTTTCCAGCTTTAGTAACTTCCACAAGTCCTCTTGTGGGTATAGGGCATGAGAGGCCCTTCTCTTGCACAGCCAACACCCTTCAAGAGTGAATGACCCTGCAGAAGAAGAGCTGGCACGAGGGTCTTGTACCTATATTCAGCAGGCAATCAAAAAGTTCATGCGAAGCCATAAAGAATTGTTCTGATTTCAGGAAGCTAAGATGCCCCAGGGAAAGCTTAACAAAGCCATAGCAAGGTTGATTGAACTACAGAGAATGAAAACAAAACAGTAAACTGAAGCAATGAAAGTTACTGTGTCAAGAGTGGAAACCAATATAAGTGACTGAATTACAATATTCATCAGCATGAGATGCAAGATTCTCCCTCAGCCTATATGGAGCTTAGCAATATTCATACAGATACACACTCAGTCTTATTTCCTTCTCTCTCACTCACCCCACACGCACATTTTTCAGAGACAAACCTGAAGGAGGATTCTTCCACAGAAAAAAAAAGTTTGAAGCCACTGTCAACTATTATGAAGTCTCTTTGCATAAAAGGTGGTTTCACAGTGAATGCAAATGTCCCCTTCTGCCAGGCTCTTTCAACACCGAGGAGTGTATTTTCACATTTTGTCCTAACGATGATTCTGGTACTTGCCTATCAGTCCTGAATGCAGAAATCATGAGAACAGGTTCTCATGAATAGGCCTTCAGACCAGAAAAGCTTCCTCGTGATTTGGGCAAGATGAGGTCATGGTCTTTCTTCCCAAAAAATGCTTTCTGCATAAGTTTCCATTAGCTATAAAAAGTTGTAAATCCTCTGGAAGAGGAGACAGAAATAGACACTGCATTCATCTGATCATTAAAACTTTTCTATAGAACCAGCCCAGTGGGATTAAAAAAAAAAAAAAAAAAAAAAAAAAAAAAANAAGAAATAAAGAAACCAAGAGCAGGAGTGGACATTCTCATAGACAAGTCCTTCTCATCACTCCTGCAAGTGAAAGATATAATGCATGGAGAGTATATCTGTCACATATGGGGAGAGCTCATCTTGGGCCCTTCCTTTTCTTTTTCTTCTTTTTTTCCCTACTGTGATGGTGAAGGAGCATGAGCGCAGGTTGCCCAGAAAGGCTGAAAAGTCTCCATCCCCACAGATCATCAGGAGTCAGCTGAAAACAGTCCCAGGCAACTTGCTGCAAGTGAATCTGCTTGACCAGGGGAGTTTGACCATATAGAATCACAGAACGGTCTAGGTTGGAAGGGACCTCAAAGATCATCTAGTTCCAAACCCCTGCCATAGGCAGGGACATCTCCCACTAGAACAGGTCCTTTCAAGCATCCCTTCAAACATGAACCATTCTGTGTTTCTCTGTCAGTCCCAGAATCATTCATGAATGCATCTCATGGCACCAGAGGAAGCAGCTTACAAGGGAAAGCGTATGAAAGGAAGGCAACATGAAAGAGACTTCCCTCTGAAACGGCACTGACAATGCACAAACACATGAAGAAACTCCAACTGCTTCATCCAACTTGGCAGAGCCTTTGCTGACAGCATGCATCAATCAAACAATTTTAAATGGTGAAACGCTCCATACAGCTGGCTCTTAATTTTCAATGGGTTTCTTAAATCATGGCTTATTACCCTGTTTACAGTCCTTCTGAAGTCAATGAGTGGTGAGTACTTAATTCACAAGTAGCATCAGACACAGACACGCTAATGTTTAATTAGTGGGTCAGTTACTCCTACAAAGTAGACTCCAGTGTTTTATTTAAAGACCATTTGCAATGCCAGATGTTTTATTAGCTCCTGACAACTCTAACCATTCTCAGCTTGATGCATTAAAGTTTGAGAGAATACACCATGTGTCAGATCTTGCTCTGAAACACCAAGGAGACAATTTGAAAGAGAAAACCGCATCCAGTTTTGGAGCCCCTATTACAAGAGGGATGTGGACATGCTGGAGTGTGTCCAGAGAAGGGCCACAAGGATGCTCAGAACACTGCAGCGCCTCTGCTGTGAGCACAGACTGAAAGAGTTGGGGCTGTGCAGGCTGGAGAAGAGGAGGCTCCCAGGGGACCTTCTTGTGGCCATCCAGGATCTAAAGGGGGCCTACAAAAAAGCTGGGGAGGGACTTATTAAGCTATCAGGTAGTGACAGGACTAGGGGAATGGAGCAAAGCTGGAGGTGGGGAGATTCAGATTAGATGTGAGAAGGAAGTTCTTCACCATGAGAGTGGTGAGGCCCTGGAATGGGTTGCCCAGGGAGGTGGTTGGGGCCACTTCCCTGGAGATGTTTAAAGCAAGGCTGCATGAGGCTGTAGGCAGCCTGCTCTAGGGTAGGGTATCCCTGGGCATGGCATGGAGGTTGGAACTAGATGATCCTTGTGATCCCTTCCAACCTTGACTGATCCTGTGAAAAAGACACCAAATAATCTCCAAATATTTTAAGAGAAAACTATGAAGTAGGTAGAGGAACTTTTCCTACCATATTTTATGTTTTGGCAAATGAAGGTGACAGGAACATGATGAGTAAAAGCAGCAACATTCTGACAGTGGTGTCAGTAACTATTATTTTCCCCCTGCCTTTTTACAGAGTTTTTCAAACCCTTGCTACATATGGTGATACATTCCCTGAACTGCCTTAGTCTTGACACTTAAGCCTCATATCAGTGAATCAAGAGAGAAAAAGGGAAAAACTTATGCTGGAGGAGACAGCTTCCTGGTCCATAAAAGCAGTCAACTAACATAATCTAGACTCCAATACGACCTTAAGTACTTCATAACAGGCTTTCATTGCTTCCACTAAACCAAAGTTTGCTTATACCATCACAGCCTGACAACCATAAACAAGGGGTGATGCATAACTTACACACTGTCAACAGGTACTCTCTAACCCATCATTTCAGATAATTCCATTAGGCAGTGCTTAGGGTGTCAAGTCCAGTCTTGATGACAAGCAGACTTTGGTAAGAAGCCAAATAGTTCTTCCTGAACTTTGTTCTTTCAGCTCTTCTGGGATCCAGAAGCGGGGGGAAATAAATGAGAAAGCCTTGGAACAAAAAAGAAAAAAAACAGAACCCACTGAAATCTTCACATTTTCTCTTGTACTTTCTTTTTTTCTTTTACAGGGAAAATATGAGAACATCTACATTGCATATAGACACTGGATAGTGCCTAAAACAGATTTGTAAGGGTTATATTACCTATATTAGAGAATTCTATTGCGTCTGCAATGTAGAAATTCAGATTTCAAAACCAGAAGGTGATTTTGGAGCAAAGTCCTGGTCTCCTGTCAAAACAACCCCCTCCTTACACCACCCCTTTGTTAATATGTAAGAGCTGGCTAAATGTATTGATTTGAACAGTAATAGAGAGCTAGGGCTTCAGGTGTGTCTTAGATGTTAAACTTCACTAGAGAAATAACTCCCCTTGGGTTTCTCTCTGGGTTGCCCAAGACGCTAATTCTCAGCTCAAAAGATTATCTCACACTTCACTAGCTTTGGTACCTGAGTATAATCATCTGCTGTGAACTTTTTCTGCACTTCACAGATGCACTGCAGGGAACAGAGCAGTCATAAAAAGGTACTAAGAAGAACAAGAAAAAAAAAAAAAAAGAGAGGGGGTAAAGAAAAAAGCAGCTATAAAAGGCCACAACCAGTTTCATCATAATAGCTACTGTTTTCTTTAGATTTCTGACACATTTTCCCAAATTTTATTTCAAGTATTATTCAGGGTGAGTACAGATAAGAAACCGAAGAGAGAGATTTTTTTTTTTTTTTTTTTCCTGTTCTCCTAAGGCAATTTTCACAAGTCCTTGCAAGGTCAGCCACTGCACATAAAAGACAATAAGCCTTCCCTTTAACTGTGGCTAATGCCATTTGATCATCAGACAAGATGCTTTGAAACACTCAGTGCTGCAAGTATAAACCATACATACTATCATACAGCCGAGCAAAAGTGGATCTGCATTCACATGTAACAGTGTATGCTCTAGAGATAGTCGACTTTGTTATGCTTGAAATCTTCAGCTGTACCTATTTTTTTTTCTAGATATTATGTTTTGATATACTAAATTTTGTAGATTTGTGTGTGCGTGTGCTGCCCTGCTGATAGAGTTCAGCTTAGCCACACTGAAGCAGGACAGGCAGCTTAAGCGAAGATATCAAGTAATGGGGTGAAAGACTTGACTGTCATCCTCCCATTTTGTTAACAGCTGCAAGAGTATAAATTTATTCAGCCCTTTGACAGATAGGAGTTTCCTGAAGCAACTATACATATATTTAAATTAATATAACCACATATGTTCATGTAAACATAACATTTTAAATTATATATGTTTATGTAAATCACAGGTTGGAAAAGACCTTCACAATAATCGAGTCCAACCTATCACCTAACACCTTCTAATTAACTAACCCATGGCACTAAGTGCCTCATCCAACCTCCTCTTAAGCACCTCCAGGGATGGGGACTCCACCACCACCACCCCAGGCAGCCCATTCCCATGCCAGTCACTCTTGCTGGGAAGAACTTCCTAACATCCAGCCTAGACCTCCCCCAGCACAACTTGAGACTGTCCCCCTCTAATATCATCGAGTCCAACCTATCACCTAACACCTTCTAATTAACTAAACCATGGCAACAAGTGCCACATCTAATCTCCTTTTAAATACCTCCAGAAATGACGACTGCACCACCTCCCCAGGCAGCCCATTCCCATGCCAATCACTCTTGCTGGGAAGAACTTCTTCCTAACATCCAGCCTAGACCTCCCCCCCCAGCACAACTTGAGACTGTCCCCCCTCTAAGATCGAGTCCAACCTATCACCTAACACCATCTAATTAACTAAACCATGGCACTAAGTGCCTCATGCAGCCTCCTTTTAAACACCTCCAGGAATGATGGCTGCACCACCTCCCCAGGCAGTCCATTCCCATGCCAGTCACTCTTGATGGGAAGAACTTCTTCCTAACATCCAACCTAAACCTGCCCTGGTGTAGCTTAAAACTGTGTTCTGTTGTTAAATAAACTGTGGTCATTATAAACTACACAGAAAAATAGATGTAATTTATATAATAATATATATGTTTATATAATATATATATACACATGTAGCAGTGCATTAACCAACAAAAGTTCTACCCTTCCACCCTCAGCTTTTCAATATCAAAAGTCCTCTGAACTCAGAACAGAGCTGCCAAAGCTCCTTTTGGCATAAAACCCACAGGGCTGCCTATATTAGATCTGGCTCATTTAAAAGACCCAAATCTTCAGGGGCATTTGTATGAGCTAGGGGTGCAGGGCTGAAATTGCAATTTGTCCAAAGATTTATACAAAGAGTTCATCATTAAACAGAAATTTAATTGGTTGGATACCTTTTTGTGCAGACAAAATGGTGAACTTCTTGTTTTGATCAGGAATTTGCAACCTTCTATTTTTTTTTTTTTTTCCATAAAAAACCACAGATTTGCTGAAACCTAATTTGGTATTTTTGTTTGGTTTGTGGCTTTGTTTGTTTGCTTGTTTTTAAGGACTGTCAATTGCATTTGCAGCCATAGAAGGGATTTTTTTTTAATGAAATGCAGAAAACCTGAATTTCATTCCAAAATTATTAATAGCCTAATTATGCAATATGTCATCTCTACTACATAACGACTTCATTTCTGTGTTCTCTGTTCCAAGGCAGATGCCCAGTTCTGGGACATTTAAGAACTGGCTGGATGAGGCACTTAATGCTATGGTTTAGTTAATTAGAAGGCTTAGGTGATAGGTTGGACTCAATGATCCTAGAGGTCTTTTCCAACCTGGTTAATTCTGTGATTAGTGTTTTGGTGTTTGTTTGTTTGTTTTTCCTTAAACACCCAAAGGAATCTCTTTTAGGAGCTCTTTCAAGGCTCACCTTTCCAGGTGGGAAGCTTTTTCAAGAAGAGTTTGGATTTATGAATAAAAAAATTATTCCTTTCTATTTCATTACCAAAAAAACAAAACCAAACTAAAAAAAAAAAAAAAAAAAAAAAAACACAAAAACCCAAAAAACCCCCAAAAAAATGGAAAGAGAGAAATGNACACCAAAACCCACAAAAACCCCAAAATAAATTAAAAAAAAAAATCCAACAAGACCCACAACAAAAGCCCCAACAAACAAAAGAAACCACACACCACAAACACACCCATCCAACTCAGAACCCCCCAAAAACCCAAATAAAAGAAAAAGCAGGGCTAATAGTAATTTCTTGCTATCAATTCTTATCCTAAATCTGATATTCCAACATCTCTTTCCACATTTATTTCTTTCTTCGTAAAAGGTCTTTCAATATTTCTTTTCCCATCATTACTACAGGTGTCTCTGAGCTCTTCAACTTCTACAGCCAAGGTCTGATCAGCATCAACTGGAGGCTAAATATTAACCCCAACACCTCTACAGTCATTCTGGATGACTTCTGGATTTTCTGGAACAACATATTGCTGGCTTGGACTGAGGTGCACTGTTACCCTCTTCAACATTGTAGCATGGCTAATTATTCCACATTTTCTCACTTGCTCTTGTCCTCACTGATCTTAGTAATCACAAAGTTTTCCTTCACCAAGATTAATTTGAATTGCCAACCTGGATTCCAAGGGCTTGCTACCACATCCACTATAATGTCATAGAATCATAGAATGGTTTAGGTTGGAAGAGACCTCAAAGATCATCCAGTTCCAACCCCCCTGTGCCATAGGCAGGGACACCTCCCACTAGATCAGGTCGCTCAAGACCTCATCCAGCCTGGCCTTCAACACATCCAGGGAGGGAGCAGCCACAACCTCCCTGGGCAACCTGTTCCAGTGTCACCTTGTGAGTCAGTGTTTCCTACCACAAAGGATGCTAGTAAAAACCAAACTAAAACTCAATTTGTACTAAGTGTCCTTTCAACTTTACAGTGAATGACAAAGACATTTCAATCTTAGCACCTTGTGTATTTTCCTTATTGGTGATTTGTTCCTGAAACACAGAGAGGTCAATGCAAGCAACCCTCTGAAGTCAAAACATGTCACAGCTGCTGCTTGCTACCTACCCAACAGTGGGTGAAAAAAACCCCACATCCATTTACCATGGATAATCCATGGTGGCTCAACTTTCTTATTAGTTCTTATCTGTTCTTTTTAATTTGGATACTAGAACAAATTATCAGACATCTATAAAAGCCTTTACGGCAATCACGTCTCTACAGCCCAATTTTTATTATGGCAACCTAAACCATTCTATGATTCTAAATAAAACTAAGATTTTTGCCCCCTAATATTTCGCTCCCATTCCCATTTTGCAGCCTTCCTGTACCTTCCTTGACTTTCCTCTCTCACAGGGAATTTAAGAAACTTACTTGTTCTGCATTTTGATGGAGAGGTCTGGATTTTACCTGATATGTTTATGCTGTTCCTTTGCACTTCTCTTTTACAGCACAGATAGACATCAAACCTCAAGACTGCATCCCACTGGACCCATGCCAATTCAGATTATCAACACCTTACTTCAAGCATGTATCTCAACAACAAAAAAAAAAAACCAAAAACCTAGAAATCAATATTCATAGCACTGTGCTATGGATTCTAAGCAGATAGTATCAATGAAAACTATTTAGTCACATTTACTGCCCAATTCTGAAGGCTTGAAACAGTATGCAAATCTAAAAGGACATCTAAATGCAAAAAAAAAAAAAAAAAATCAGATGCAGCCTTTAATGAATGCATCCCTTAATGCTGCACAACAATTTCAAAGCAGTGTTTATTTAGAGCAGATAGTCTAATAAGATTTTATTTCTTCAACTGCTGTATTTTAATTTTATGGAAAATTATCTCCGAAGCCAGCACCCACAACAAAATTAAACACACACAAGTTCTAGATAATCAGAATAAAACCACTCCAAGAGAAGCAATTATCTAAACGGTTCAGCTTCCCTGTGCACAGGTTTCAGTGGGGTTTTTTTTTCCTCTCTTGTTTGTGCACTCCCTGGGAAGCAGCGAGTGGCAATGGAGGGAGACGACCAGAGCATGGCAGGGAATGAAGTGTGACTCACAAGTACTGTGGTCCTTGTTTCCCTAGTCCCTTAGCTTCAACAAATTAAAACTAAACTCCTCCATGAGGAAGGCAACAGCCTGTGAACAAACTCATCAATCCACTTTCACGCAGCCTCATGGCCCTGCCTGGGATGTTATGTATGTGGGCACACAAAGAACTTCTCCTATTCCTCTTACTTCTCAGCCCAGACACAGTCAGTACCACAGCCTGACCTATTGGCAGCACTAAATTAACTGATTTGTTGTGGGAAATGGATTGTTCTTTTCTCTCTGGCTTTATTATAGACAAAGGGAAAGGGAGGTGATTCTCCCCCTTTACTCTGCTCTCCTCACACCCCACCCGGAGTACTGTGTGCAGTTCTGGAGCCCCCATTACAGGAAGGACATGGAACTGCTGGAGAGAGTCCAGAGGAGGGACATAAAGATGATCAGAGGGCTGCAGCAGCTCTGCTATGAGGACAGGCTGAAAGAGTTGGGGCTTTTCAGCCTGGAGAAGAGAAGGCTTCCAGGAGACCTTATAGCAGCCTACCAGTATCTGAAGGGGGCCTACAGGAGGGCTGGGGAGGGACTGTTCACAAGGTCTTGTAATGACAGGATGAGGGGGAATGGGTTCAAATTGGCAGAGGGGAGATTTGAACAGGATTATAGGAAGAAATTCTTCACAGTGAGGGTGGTGAGGCACTGGAACAGGTTGCCCAGGGAGCTTGTGTCTGCTCCCTCCCTGGAGGTGTTGAAGGCCAGGCTGGATGAGGTCATGAGTGACCTGATCTAGTGGGAGGTGTTCCTGCCTATGGCACAGGGGGGTTGGAACTGGATGATCTTTGAGGTCTCTTCCAACCTAAACCATTCTATGATTCTATGACTCTATGAAATAGAGCTTTTTTTTTTTTAAGAAAAATTAACCAAGAAAAAAAAATAGAGAGTAGAAAGGATATGACAGCATTAATAACTTGGCTCTCCATAAATACCACATGTATGAAAAATAAATAAAACATTAATTAAAGCATTTACATTTTACTCATAATGTTTTTGCAATAGTTGAACACGGAGAAAAAAAAAAAATAAATCACAGAACGTTAAAGGTTAGAAGAGACCTCCAGAGATTGAGGCAGGATCACCCAGGGCAGTTTGCATGGGAACACATCCAGGCAGGTTTGGAAAGTCTCCGGAGAAGGAGACTAAAGAAGAGAAAAGCTGCAGTATAATCCAGGCTAAGACCTTTTTTTTTAACAGTGACAAAGGTTTCAGAAAAGATATTCCTGACAATTTTTCAGAGATACATCCCTAGCATGAACATTGAATTTTCACCAATTATCATAATACCTGCCTGCTCAATTCCCTAGTCACAACAGCAGATTGCTTTCTGAAAGGGGGAAAGTAGTAGCCTACAAGGTGAATGCATTCAAATCCTTCACCACTAAAGTGACCAACTCTGAAACTGAGCTGTTTTATTACACAGTAATAAAGCTTACAATTCTCTCAACCACCATGAAGCACTAGGATCTACCAAGCTGTTAAAGGAGAGAAGAGTTTCTTTAATCAATCAAATGACTGTGCACAGGCATACAGATGTTCAAAACCACTACATGGCAGTGAAAAATTTACCTAGCTATGTAGAGCTGTACCTGAAATTAGGTCACTTTGAAACTATAGATAGGGAAAATATGAAGTGGTAGAAGGGTTTCACTACCTGAATCAAGGAACTTAATGTTGCTGTGCCCACTTAGACATCAGTCAAGTGATAAATTTCATTTTACCTTGCATCTACAGAGGCAAACTCAAGCTGCTTCAGAACATCCATTGTCATTGTCACAAAACCAGTGTGGCTTTTGTGTGGCTGGCAAAGGCTTTCTTTTTCCTCAGAATTCAGGAAACAAAAAATTCACACTGCCTATGCTTATTTACTTTGAACAGCTTCACAGAATCACAGAATGGGCTGGGCTGGAAGAGACCTCCAAAGGTCATCTAGTCCAGCTTCCCTGAAGCGAGCAGGCACATCCTCCACTAGATCAGGTTGCTCAGAACCTAATTGAGCCGGATCTCAAATATCTGCAGGGATAGGGCCTCAACTGCCTCCCGGGCAACCTGTTCCAGTATTCCACCACCCTCATGCTGAAGAGCATGTTCCCAACATCCAATCTTAATCTGCTCTTCTCTCATTTCAAACCTCATCCTGTCACTGAAGGCCTTCATAAACAGTCCCTTCTCCAGCCTTCTTGTAGCTCCTCTTCAAGTACTGGCAGGCTGTTGTTAGGTCTTCCTGGAGCCTTCTCCAGGCTGAACAACCCCAGCTCCCTCAGCAGAGAGTTCCTCCAGCCCCCATCCACATACTTGGCGTGTCTTAAAATTTTACCATACATTACTGACAGACTTTTCAATATTGACACCTGGTGTGCAACTCAGCCAACACAGAGGTTGCCATTTTCTCTTCCCATGAGACAGGCCTGAAGGTATCTTTTTGTTCTCTATGACATTAAAAGTTGTTCTAACCCATAGCCCCAGAAAACTAATTAAGATGTGATTCCATTTGTTGGAAGACACAAACATTTCTGCAGCAAAACAGAGAGCTGCTGTTAAAACTTACCAATAATGAGCTGCTCAGGGAGGTGGTGGAGTCACCAACCCTGGATGTGTTTAAGGGTGGTTTGGATGTGGTGCTTAGGGCTACGGTTTAAGGTGAATCTTGTAGGGTAGGGTTCTAGGTTGGACTTGGTGATCCTGAGGGGCTTTGCCAATTGGGATGTTTCTGTGATTCTATGAATAATACTTCAACATGAAGGAGTAATTTTAAATAGCTTTATCATTAATGTTTCTGTGATTCTGAATGAAGAGAGCATCCCATGGGAATTTTGATATTTCTCTGGGAAACATCAGGTTGTTCATCCCACCCAGAAAGTTTCTTTCGTCAAACAATCCTATTCATAAATCTCTTTCTCTTCTATTTCCTCATTTGCTGATTTTTTTTATTGCAACATAGAGCGCTAGCAACCTACAGCTTTGCTTTTGAAGTTTGATGGCTACCTGCATGCACAACTACATCAAAACTTCTACTCAAGTCTTCACACTTCCAGGTTTGTCACAGAGAACAGGGAGAGAACACTTAATGTGCTTCCCAGAACACTCGAGCTTTTCCCAAATGTAGCTGCTGCCAATTGCATTGCTTGCCTCCTTTGCTTTCTTTGCCTCATTAATTCCTAGTATCTGCTGCATGGCTTACTGAACAATAACATATGCTCTCTGATCTCCCACTCTCTCCTGCAACCTTTTCAAACACACCTAGCAAAAAAAGAAAACTAATTTGCTTGTAGGTTACCTCTGGAAGAATTGTATTACATTTGGCAGGAGCGCGAACACTCACTCAAGGCTAAATGTTGTTTGCGCACCCGACTGAAATTGAGTTGCTCCCGAATCTATTTGCTTGTGCATCAGTAAAGGATAGATGCATTTTGATTTGTCTCTCACAGGTAGTTAAGAATACATACCACCATTATGAGAAAAATAAAACAAACAAAACACTGTGCATGCAGATAGTTAATATATATTTCCAGTGCTTCTTTCTGCACGCCCAAAGACTGCCGTGGTTATCCCGCTCATCCCACGAGCTCAAATTAAGAGTTCCTGATGCTATGTACTTTCAGATACTGATATCCACCTTCAGATAGCTCAGTGCAGATCTGCACATTCTTGCATTTCTGTCTCAGGCATTTTCAGAGCTCTGAAAAACACCATGACCAGCCCAAAGAGAAAAACAGCAGTACAAAGTGTTCTGAGAATGACAGGATGAGGGGAAATGGGTTCAAACTGGCAGAGGGGAGGTTTGAAGGGGATGTTAGGAAGTTCTTTGCAGTGGGGGTAGTGAGAGACTGCCCAGGGAGGTTATGGCTGCTCCCTTCCTGGAGGTGTTCAAGGCCAGGTTGGATAAGACCTTGAGTGACCTGTTCTAGTGGGAGGTGTCCCTGCCTATGGCACATGGGGGGTTTGAACTGGATGATCTTTAAGGTCTCTCCCAACCTAAACCATTCTATGACTCTATGAATTGTTCTGAGAAGGACAGGATGAGGGGTAATGGGTTCAGAATGGCAGAAGGGAGATTTAAACGGGATGTTAGGAAGTTCTTTGCAGTGGGGGTAGTGAGAGACTGCCCAGGGAGGTTATGGCTGCTCCCTTCCTGGAGGTGTTCAAGGCCAGGTTGGATAAGACCTTGAGTGACCTGTTCTAGTGGAAGGTGTCCCTGCCTACGGCAGGGGGTTGTAACTGGATGATCTTTGAGGGCCCTTCCAACCTAAACCACTCTACTATTCTAGGATTATCACTTAGGAAGGCACAGGCAGGACTGAGGGTCTGCTTCTTGGTTCACTGGCTAACCCCTTAAACTGAAAAGGAAACTCTAGAGTCGAACTGAATTTTAAACTATCACTGAAGAAAAAAGTACTATTTTTTTATATCCCTTTCATGTCATTCAATTAAAAAAAAAATGAATAAACATGTACATACATACATTGCAAGCACTTGGGGGCGGAAAAATGGTCCTCCAATCCACTGACATTTTCATCTAGGCTGGGAGTTTTGGCTTTCCCCATTTTTTGTATCTGGTGTGCCTAGGATCTTGCAAAACTGCTCATACCTTCCATCTACACACAGAAGATTTTCAGTGTATTATATACATAGAAAAGCAAGTGTGTCAAGTTCTATACACTCAATTCCACCCTCTGTCTCATATGGAAGTGGAAAACTAGATAGATTATTTTTTTTTAAGAACAATAAACATGCTCTCGTTTCCTTTTGACTGCAAAGACTATGAGCTTGTTTTATGTCCTTATGCTCTTTTAGAATAAGTTGAAATCTGCCTTCTTAAGAGGCATCCATCTCCTCTTTTGTCATTTTGCCTTTCCTAGCAAAAACAGCCCTCGTATATCTGCTCTCCTGAAGCTTTCTAGGGAGCCTTTGGTTAGCAGCTAATACTACCTTGTCACATTCACCGAGGGAACAGCTCTCCAGCTGCTGTGTACACAGAGCTGCCACCAAGGTCAGTGGTGCCCAAGCAAGGGCTGCTAACAAAGAACAGCATCCTCAAACCATGTAGGGTTTTAAAGAGGTTCATACCAGTGTGCCCTCAAAAAATTACACATATGAAGCCAAATTTTGTTTCTGCCAGTTCCCAGAGCTGCAAGAGACAGAGATATTTTTGAGAGAGCAAGAAATCAGCCTACCAAAACACACACAAAAAGCCTGTGGTTTTCTACCATCGTGCCACGTAAAAGATAGTTACATATAAACACTTCTGTGGGTGAGGGATTCTCACTACTAAACAGAGTTTATAGCCTCCCAATATACAGACACTATGCTCTCCTCGTGGGCAATTTACAGTCCACAAGTGTTTGCTGCACTTCCAGAGCTTCCACTCAAAAATTTCATTCAGGGCAGAAGATTTTAATAAGTTTTGAGTTTCATCTCAGCTTCCATAACTTCACTATCATTATTGCTATAAATGCTAAAATATTGCTCTACTAAAGGATTAAGTGTATGCTTGTGCTAGATGTAAAAAGGCATTACAAAACAGTCATCCAGGCAAAACCCACTTGGAGAAGATTTTATGATTTTGTTTTAATTACCATTCTGCAGAATATTAACACAGAAATTATGACTGTGAGTTTTGTCATCATTTCTGACCACGATAGCACCATTGAATCAACCAGGTTGGAAGAGACCCCCAAGATCATCCAGTCCTATACAGTGAAAAGGTAATACAGACACCAAAGCCCTCCTGGAGACCAAAATCCCCAAGAGGGGTAACCAAAACCCCCCCTACCACCTTTCCCCCCTTCCCCAGTCTTATCTCACCACCTGTTGATGCTGCAGATAAGCTGAAGATCAGTCAGAGGGATTAGTAATAGGAAGGAGTCGGTAGTTTTACTCTGAATTAGCTACCAAGACAGAGACAAAGGGGAAAAAGCTGCTGCAGCCAGCACAGCAGAAGCAATCTGCTAATCTGGTTGTTTTGAGAACAGTTCTTAAAACAACTTTTTTTTTCTTTCCTCAGTAGAACTCAGTGAAGTGACACACTGTGTTTATTTCTTTTCAGCCAATAGTCTAATTTCTCACTCAAATCCTCCAATTAGCTCAAAACAACACAAGTCCAACCCATCACCCACCATGTTCTTCTCCATCATCTCTTCCTATATGAATGAGGATTTTCATTCTCCAGAGAGCAGGTGGAAAAAAAAATTCTCATAGCTGTCCACACCTCTCCATACACACTCTAACTGAAACCACCATCAAACAGCTAAAAATTACACTCAAACCTTCAAAAACATAGAATCTTTCTTCAGGTAAAGCCTTGCTTCCCTTTATGCAATGGAAACCATGACCATACATACAGAAAGCTGAAGCCTGCCTACTATGACAGGGGTAATTTTACAATTTAGAAAGCATCTAAAGAAAGCAAATAAAACAAGTCTCTATTTAGAACAATAGAACATAACAAGGATGGGGCATGTGTGCCTTTTTTCATCATTTACCATTCCTGCTGTTTTGATTCTTTAGCTGCACATTTTCACGTGGGGCGGTTTACACACCAAAATAATTTCCTAATTTAAGAAGAAGAAAAACACAGCTAGAACTACAGTTCCTATAATAACTCAACGAGTAGACTTCTAGGAATCATCCATAATTTTAATTTTAAATTAAGCCACCAAATTTAAACATCCTGTATGCAAACTAATTCCCCAACGTCAGGGCAAATTGTGCTGTGAGAGCACTCACCTGCCTGCCACTGAAGGCACTGACTGACAAAGCTCTTGACCTCTTGGACACTCTCAGTCTTGGAAAGACAGAGCCCTGGGGCTGTTCAGTCTGGAGAAGAGAAGGCTGAGAGGAGATCTGATCAATGTCTACAAATATCTGAGGGATGAGTGTTAAGTGGCTGGGGCCAAGCTCTTTTCACTGGTCAGCAGCAATAAGACAAAGAGCAACAGCTACAAACTGGAACACTGAGGGTTTCACCTCAGCGTCAGTAGAAACTTCTTGACAGTGAAGGTGACACAGCCCTGGAGCAGGCTGCCCAGAGAGGTTGAGGAGTCTCCTTCTCTGGAGACTTTCAAAACCCACCTGGATGCATTCCTGTGTGAACTACCCTGGGTGATCCTGCCTTGGCAGGGAGGTTGGACTCAAATAATCTCTGGAGGTCCCTTCCAACCTCTAAAGTTGTGTGATTCTGTGATCTATAAATAAGTATATTCCTCTCTCCATAAGCAAAGCACCTCCATAAGCAGAGCACTTGGATGCGTTTGTGAACTACCCTGGGTGATCCTGCCTTGGTAGGGGAATTGGACTCGATGACCTCTGGAGATCCCTCCCCATCTCTAAGGTTCTGCAATTCTGCGATGCTCTGTCCCAGCTTCTGTTAGCAAATTCTTCTCCCCTAGCCTCTCTGCAACAGTAGTAGATAAATCACAAACTGGATTCCCACACATTCATGCCTAAAAAGCTCAGGGAAAGGTGAGATATGCTCTACACCACTGAAACGCTACACCATCAAAGCTGTAGTAGCAGAAGGACATCATTCCAGCAGTGTCACTCTGTCCAAAAACCTGGACACGTGGCTGAGGAAATCCCTGTCAACGCCATGGAATGTATTTTTTCACATTTCCAACAACTGCTGTTGTACCACCTACACTCTCTGCCTCAGTTCTAGTCAAAAGAATGCATACAGCATCTGAGGAGTTTGGTTTCCCCTCGAGTACCACATCTTGAAATGCGGTTATAAGTAGATATTTCACTGTAAAAATGCTTCTGCTGTGTTAGAACACAGTTCTGTTCTCCACAGAAACACAAAGACAACACCCTCCTTTATTACAGCTTGAGTTGAAACAGTGTCTGTAAATCCTGTAAATTCTATCAACACAACACAACTTGAAGTACACCACAAGTGCAGCAGGAATGCTTAGTTCCCTCTGTTTTCCATCCCACATCATTGGGCTGCCAGGTGAATTTTAACTTAAGTATCCCTCCAGTTGTTGAAACTCAAAGCTGAAGAACTCCTCATCTCTCCTGGACTGATGTTGACCCAAAAAGTCACGAATGACACAATTTAAGCACATTTAATACAGAAAGCAACAGCAAATATTAATGGCCTTTCTCAGTTACTTTTCTAAGCAAAGCTGTTTTGTTACTGTCAGGTTCCACTACAAAGCACCGTCCTGAAGTACAAGCACATTAACAAAGCTTTTAGATTTGTAATTCATTAAAAAAGCTTTAACTTAAAAGCATTCACAAGAAGAACCAAAAAAAAGGACTTTTTTTTTTCCTTGCTGTCACCTGTATCTTCCCCTTCAAAATACTTCACTTTGTTGCTGTCCTTTCTGTGACCTACGCAGAACTACCTTTACAGCCTAATTAATGTCACACCCTAATTAGAGCAGCTATTCAGTGAACTTCTTGCCACTGCTACCTCCGTTATCTAGGGCAGCTTTCTCTTTGCACACACACACAATGCAGAGTGAGGTACCAAAAACAGGTTGTGAAGTGAATAATGTACAGCCACCTATTGGGGAAGGGAGGGAAATGGCTGCAGAAAATGTTTGAAAATCCTTAAAAGACTCACAAAGGGTAAAGCAAATTTCTTCCTGTGACACAGGAATTAGCTTGCCCTGGATGAAACAGGCCTGAGTTAGGGAATTGTACTTTTCCCCCCTTTCTTCACAGTGCTTTGTGGAAGCATTGGCAAAGCGTTTTCACTGGGAAATATTTTTTAAATTAAAAAAGTAACTACATGAATTACAGGAATAAAGATCTACAAATCAACTTTTTATACATACAATGCTTTGCAGAGTTGACTACGCTGCTGATTACAGACAGCTGAGACTCTTCTAAAGGAAAGGTCACTCCATACTTGCTTGCTTTCCCTAATGTCTTCCTAAACACCCCTCCTGACCTCTGATAGAAACAACCAAGTCACTTAGGAGGGCTTCCTCACTCAGCCAGTATGGACACAGCACACACCCCTTTACTTGCCATATCACTCCACAAGCAGGACACTAATTCTCTTGCAGTTCTTCAAGAGCCAAATAATGAATTCTGTAACCACATTCCTTCTGGGTTCACACAGATCTCAGATTAAACTAAATGGTAATTACTAGTATGAAAGTATCAGCATGTTTGGCCTGGGTTTTTTTCTCCTGTGTCATATTCCCCTCTAAGTGAAGGGAAAATACCCAAAGAACATAACAGTCTAGCAGCAGTTTAAATGTTGTGTTTTTCACACTTATAATAATGAGAGATTTGGATTTTTTGAGGTATTTTCCCTAAAATTCCCAAAGAACATAACAATCTAGCAGCAGTTTAAATGTTGTGTTTTTCACACTTATAATAATGAGAGGTTTGGATTTTTTGAGCTATTTTCCCTAAAATTCCCAAAGAACATAACAGTCTAGCAGCAGTTTAAATGTTGTGTTTTTCACATTTATAATAATGAGAGGTTTGGATTTTTTGAGGTTTTTTCCCTAAAATTCCCAAAGAACATAACAATCTGGCAGCAGTTTAAATGTTGTGTTTTTCACACTTATAATAATGAGAGATTTGGATTTTTTGAGGTATTTTCCCTTTTTACACTAAAAAACTTAACCATCAAAGGAGGCCATACCATATAGAAGAGAAAATAATATATTGCTTCCAATAGAGAAATAATAATCTAATTAGGACAAACCAAGAAATCTCTGCTCTTAGTTCATTTCCCATTGAATGTGTATACTCAGAGCCCACCTTAACTGCTGAACAGAGAAAAGCCTCAAGAGTAATTAATTTAAAAGCTTTGTAGAGAAACACTCAGTGGTACCTACTCAGCATTTAACAGGGTCTTTCTGGGTCACTCCATGGTGTTCTCCTAGGTCCTAAGGCTAAAACTGCTACCCTTCTGCAGGATGAGGTATGGGTGTCACACAAAGACTACATTTTCAGTGGGGTATAAAGGACAAGGACCTCCTCCTCAGCCCAGGGATCTGCTTGAATTTATCCACGTAGGCTTTCTTAACACAGCCTGTTTCCCCTAGGTAATGTCTGGGGGAGGGAAAAATGCTGGCAGTGCAATTTGCATTTATGACACACAGCTTTTAATCTGTCTTCCCATTCCTTGACTGCAAAATGGCATTAAAACACTTCCTTTTTTGTTGTTAATATTTAGAAAATGTGTGTGCCCTGCATGGTTCTCTGTATGGTAGGACTCTCCATTCATGCTGGCTTCTAAATAATTTTGTAGTATGTACAAAGGATGTGTAGAAATTGTATGTGAGAGACACATTCTATCTAGTCTAGAAAAGCATAGATGCAAATATGTGTCTGTTTATTCCCCACTTTTCAAGGCATATAGTTTATGAGCACTTTTCTCCATCAACAAAAAAAACCCAAAACCAAACCCAAACACTGCAATAAAACACCCACAGCACAGCACCCAGCCTTCAAAATAAGCAGGTTAGCTTATCAAACAGTCAAAGACCACAGAAACATAAAGCCTAAGATAAATGAATCACAGAATTAACCAAGTTGGAAAAGGCCTTCACAATAATCAAGTCCAACCTATTACCCAGCACCTTCTAATTAACTAAACCATGGCACTAAGTGCCTCATGCGGCCTCCTTGTAAACACCTTCAGGGATGGTGACTTCACCACCTCCCTGGGCAGCCCATTCAAATGCCAATCACTCTTGCTCTGAAGAACTTCTTAACATACAGTCTAAACCTGCCCTGGCACAGCTTGAAGCTCTGTCCTCTTGTTCTGTCCCTGGGTGCCTGGCAGAAGAGCCCAACCCCACCTGGCTACAACCTCCCTTCAGATAGTTGTAGAGAGCAATGAGGTCTACCCTGAGCCTCCTCTTCTGCAGGCTGCACACCCCCAGCTCCCTCAGCCTCTCCTCACAAGGCTGTGCTCTAACCCCTGCACCAGCCTTGCTGCCCTTCTCCAGACATGTTCAAGCACCTCTACATCTTTCTTCAATTGAGGGGCCCAGAACTCAAAACAAGTCTTCATTTTGTAGTTCATGTTCAAAACCCTCATCCTACTTGGATTCTAGAGTATGTAGAAAGACTACAGATCGAATCCTTCCAACATGCTCTGGCTACCTGCTGCCACCAGTGGTCATCTGCTTCTTTCTACCTGGGAAAAAAAAAAAGCAACAAGCTCTGAAAGTTTTCACAATTCTCTTTGAAGAGATGAACTAAAACAAACAAAAGGAGCACCAGACAGATCTCTGTGCAAGGTACCAGACAATGCATATGTCACGTGGGAAGATGCAGATACTTAGCTGAGGAGAAGAATGTTTTGCAAAATTATTTATATACCTTAGTGCATTGCTATAGAAGCATTATTGAAGCTTCTGCACGGTGTAGTGGTGCTCTAAGACTAGCTGGATTTAAAACAATGATCAGAGAACCTACAGCACTTCAGAAAATCTCAACATTAAGCTGCTTACCAAAGAGATCACACTTTTTGCTACTCTCTTCACTGTGACTTCATAGCTTTCTTGTTTCCCCATTTGCTGTGATCCCTGTTTCAATGCCCTTTTCCTCCCGCTCTCTCTGCCACAGACAGCAGCATTTCCTTGAGAACCTGACTGCTCTCGTCCCCTCTTACCCCTCCCATTCCTCCCCACTAAACTTACACAACTAGCTGCATAAGCCACTTCAGTCCCTGGTTTATTTTCTTCCCTCACAGGTCTCTTAGTTTGAATTTTCAAGTATTCTGACATCTAAGCAAGACAAATCCTCCACTGTGTCAGATTATCTGGCTTAGGTGATAAAACACTGAATAGCTGGAGGGATCACTAATGGCTAGAGAACCTTCTGTTTACAGGCTGCAGTTTCAATACCAAATCATGCCCACCATGGCCTCGAGTCAGTTTTATCTGATGCCTGTTTCATGAGGATACAAAACCTGAGTTGTTGACCTCAACAGCAGTTTTTACAATAGCAGATGATCACAGCTAGCACTTCTGTTGTCAGTCTTGGGGGGGAAAAAGAAGAAGGTGTGCAGAAACTGAAAGCAAGGGGATGGTTTACAGCTGCAGAGATCCCTGAGGCAGTAAACACTCTTGTTTCTGGACCTACTTACATGATGCAGGGCAGCCCTATGCCATGCACAGTTGCCAGCTTGGTCCTGGAAGGGGAACAGAGCTATAAATGCATCCAGTTGGATTTAGTAAGTCAGGCACAGCCTTTCCTTAACACAGGTGTACTTCTTTAAGACCTAATCTGAACTCTAAGCTCATATTTCTCTTGGGTGGGCAGGTGCACTTGCAGGGAGGGCTCTCCTTATTTTGGATATGAGTGCTGGGAGGATTGCTGCCTTTGCTTCCTAAGCTCCTGACACCAGCCTGGAGCCCTGTGCTGTTACCACCAGCACTAATTCACTCAACACAAACAGTAACATCACATTTCCTAGAAAAAAAAAAAAAAACTAAAGTTGTGTTTTCTTATCCTTAATCTCAGGAAAGAAATAAAATATATATTCTCTTAACCATTACCTAAAACTGGATTATTCAGATGTCTATTTGCTTATTTATGACTGCACTGGATCAAAACAAGAGTCCAAGTTCACGATCAAAGCTGTATGTTATGAGCTGATATTAGGAAAGAGTCTAAGCAGCACAAACACAGAATGACACTTCCCTTCCCAAATGCTCCCAGGTTTTGGTAGTCTGTCATTCCTGAACTTCTACAAGTGAAGGTGGCATTTGAGCACTGGACTTCACAGTCACACATCTAGGTAGGATTCACCTATCTGTTACATCCTCCTTTTTAAAATTTAATGATTTGAAATGCCACAAAGGGCCATCTCAGTAGATTTATACTTGTGTATGAAAACTAATGCAAAGAACAGTAACTAGAAAACAAGAAAAAAACCCAATTGCCATCTAGCCTAGTTCCCCAACTACGCAATAGAGCCGCACAAAGAGACCGCTTAACTTCCACAAGCCTTTCCCATCCAAACCCCTCTCATTCCAAGTGCCTGTCCTACAAAAGGGGAAGCAGATGACTGTACCAAGGAAGGAATTGGGCTGTGTGGTGGTTTAGGAATTGCCTGCCCCCTCCCCCCCCCACTGTAAAATAACCCAGGCTAGGACTCAGCTGGCTGGAAGTTAAGGAATAAAGCTTTACATTTACAGCTTTGCACAATATCCAAGCAGATATTTACAATGTATAACAGATATTTACATACAGTGAAAAGGTAATACAGAAACACCACAGCCCTCCCAGAGACCAAAATTCCCGAGACAGGGTTTCTAATCACCCCTGCCACCTTTTCCCCCTTCCCCAATCTTATCACACCAGCTGCTGATGCAGCAGATAGGCGAAGGTAGATCTGCCTGGAGAGTTAGCAGTAGAAAAGCAGTTAGTGGAATTATTGAGAATCAGCTACAAAAGGCAGGAAAATGGAGACATGCAAGGAGCCAGCCACAGCCCAGAGAGGTCTGAAACCCTCTGACTTATCTGTATTTGGGTTACAACTCTTAAAACTTTTTTTCTTTCTCAGTAAAGCTGTGAGTGGAGTAGCATTGTCAGTGCTTTCCTCTCAGCCTATACTCTAATATCTAATTCAAATCCTCCAATTAGTTCCAACCAGCACAGGCTGCCACTGGTCCAAAGTCAATTAAACAAAGCAGGGACTGAGAAGATGTTGGGCACTTTTTCATTTTATTTTTTTTTCCCCTCCCAGTTAAAGTTAACTGGAAGAAGGCACTTTATTTTAAAAAGAAAATTTTAGAACTCTCCTGAGGAGAGAGTATGAATAGCTCACAGCCGCCTTAAACCTTCCTGAGATATGCATAAACTACATTTTTATTAGAGCTGGATTATACTAGCAGCTATCCGGGAGGTTCAAATGCCTAACCACTGGAGACAATCAGAAGCACACAAAGATCTCTGCATAATGAACATAAATATCCCTTCTAACAGAAAATCATAATCCACTCTGCTGTAATCAAGTCTATATTGTTCCATAAAGAATTTTAAGCAGAAGAGCAATGGATAGGACAAGAAAAGAGAAAAAAAAAGAAACTCAAATGTTTCTTCGTGATGGCTCTGTTTGAATAACTTTTTTTTTTTTTCCAATAAAATAGTTATATATGATAATTTATTATTAGACAGCTCCTTTCATCTTGGAAGTAAAATTCCAACACTAACAAGGGCAGCCTTTCATCCTCGTATTTTAAATCAAAACTTCTTTCAGCAGTTTCAAGATGGATCTAGCATTTCAGTGTGCATTTCTGAGACTAACCAGCGCCTGCAAAGCATACAGATAGTCTCTGCCTATTGCCAGCACGACAGGAACAGCTTTGTTCCATCTAGAACCCTTTCAAACAAGGACAAGCCCAGTGCCCAAGCTCATCCCAGGTGAGGTGCTGGCTGTCAAAGATGCTTACAGCAGTTCTTTGTTCTTCACCCATTTCCCGACCTCCTTTTCTGCCACATAAGCACTTAACTGGCATTGGACTTTGACAAGTGACTTGTCAACAACAGAGTAATAACATCACCATCTCGAATCACACACAACTGCTTTGCAAGGATCAGAAAACAGGATCATAGGGAATATCTGGGACCAATCTACAGAAGGGAGTACAACCTACTTTGGACATCATCCATCTTCAGTAAATTCACACCCTGCGTACTCTCAAGAATGAAAAATGTTAAGTTACATCAATCCAAAACAGATTCCACCTTTGGCTTCTTGGCAACAAAGTCCTTGTAAAAGTATTGTAGAATTATATAACAGTTTAGATCAGGAGAGACCTCAAAGCTCACCCAGTTCCAACCCCCCTGTGCCATAGGCAGGGACACCTCCCACTAGAATAGGTCACTCAAGACGTCATCCAGCCTGGCCTTGAACACCTCCAGGGAGGGAGCAGCAACAACTTCCTTATCTCCACTTCAAGCCCATTACTCCTCCTCCTGTCACTACAAGTCCTTGTGTCTTTCAATCCTGCTCATGGGATCCTATAAACCACAGAACAAACCAAAATAGGTGCATTTGCTCCTAGAAAGAGCCCTTGCTTCAGAAGCAGCACATTGCTTGATCATGGAATAGAATCAATCAGGATGCATTTGACCTCCAAGCTTATCCAGTCCAACCTATCACCACCCCTAACCAATCAACTAGACCATGGCACTGAGTGCCCCATCCAGTCTTTTCCTGAACACCTCCAGGGACAGCAAATCCACCACCTCCCTGGGAAGCCCATACCAATGCCCACCACTGTGTGAAGAACTCTCCCCCCAGAAGAGCACTTAGAGGCATTAATTGCCAAGGCTTCCCTATCATCATTCAAACTGTTTGCACACAAATCAGTTCTTATTGAACAAGTATCTCATGTTTCCATTTTATGCTTATACAGAAGACATCTCTACTAAGTGCTGTTTATGGGGCTGTGTTGGTTTGAGCTAATTGGAGAATTTGAGTGAGAAATTAGACTATTGGCTGAGAGAGGTAAACACAGGATGTCACTTCACCAGAGTTTTACTGAGAAAGAAAAAAAAAAAGTTGTTTTTAAAGTGCTGTACCCAAAACACAGATGTGAGACAGTTTCTGACCACTCTGGCTGTGGCTGCTCCTCTTGCATGGTCTCCTTTGTCTCTCTGTCTTGGTAGCTAATTCAGAGTAAAACTACTAACTTCTTCCTACTACTAACCCCCCTGACTTCAGCTTATCTGCAGCATCAACAGGTGGTGAGATAAGACTGGGGAAGGGGGGAAAGGTGGTAGGGGGTGGTTGGTTACCCTGTCTCGGGGATTTTGGTCTGTGGGAGGGCTGTGGTGTTTCTGTATTACCTTTTCGTTGTATATATCTGTAAATATCTTGTAAATATTTGCTTGTCTATTGTGCATTGCTGTAAATACAAAGCTTCATTTATTAACTTCCAATGTTTTTGAGTCCTAGCTGGGCTTTATAAAAGGTGGGGGGGCAGGGAACTGCTAAACCACTACAGGGGGACAGGTGCATTTTTTCCCTATACTGCTCATAGCACCTCCAAAATGTGGAATAATTTCTCCTACATCACAAGACAGCCTTTTTTAAGGATATTTACAGATAATTACATCTGAATGCAGATCTGAGTATTTAGGTCATGTATGAAAGTAGCCATGGTCTTGTCATACACGTATTTAATAAAACAGGTATGAATACCATGGGACGTTTAATTATTCCAATGTAGGAATCAGTAACTCTTGGGTATGGGCTTACATCACCAGAAAAATGTAAAAATAAGACCATTTCAGAAAGACTATGTTAAAGACAAAATGGGGGGGGGGGGGATGTAAGCCCAAACCACTCTTTAAGTCAAGCTAGAAAG
>VWZI01014175.1:263962-306370 GCA_013396835.1 Psilopogon haemacephalus
TGGAAGTTAATAAATGAAGCTTTATATTGACAGCAATGCACAATATCCAAGCAAATATTTACAATTAATATTTTGTATTAATTGTAATATTTACAGATATATACAGTGTATATACAGGTATATACAGATATATACAGGTAATACAGACAACACAGCTCTCCTGGAGACCAAAATCCCCAAGAGGGGTAACCAAACACCCCCTACAACCTTTCCCCTCTTCCCCAGTCCTATCTCACCACCTGTTGGTGCTGCAGATAAGCTGAAGTAGATCAGCCAGGGGGATTAGTAGTAGAAAGGAGTTAGTAGTTTTACTCTGAATTAGCCACCAAGACAGAGAGACAAAGGAGACCATGCAAGAGAAGCAGCCACAGCCCAGAATGGCCAGAAGCCATCTGATATCTGGTTGTTTTCAGAACAGCACTTTAAAAACAACTTTTTTTTTTCTTTCTCAGTAAAACTTTGAAGTGACACCCTGTGTTTACCTCTCTCAGCCAATAGTCTAATTTCTCACTCAAATTCTCCGATTAGCTCAAACCAACACAACATCATGCTCACTTCACAAGGAAATACATCCATGATTTAAAGCTGTATGGCAAAATTACCCGCGTTTGGTTTTGCTCAGACAAGTTGCCAGAGAGGGAATGCATTTTCATTATTCTAGAATGGTCTTTGGAAATGCTACCAAAAAATGGGAATGATATACTTGAAAGTTGATAAAGAACATAACATGCAGTGAAAAGATCAATTCTAAGCATTGCGTTGTTTTACTTGATTTAAATCACCTTGGTATCAACTCATCCCTACAGAGTCATGAATGGTGAATTTTCTACAGTGCCCTAGAATACTGAGGACAGTGAAAGGAGCAGCATTGAGAACAAAGAATGGAGCAGAATAACTTCAGGAAAAAGAGTTTCAAGGAATGTCATGGGTGTGACTGCCTGGGAGCACTTTGGACAGAGAAACTAACCACCTCTGAGTGCAGCAAAAATAAAATTATTCCTAATGAATGCTGGAAAACCCAGAACTAGCCAGGCTGAAAAAAAAACCCCACACTCTAAGAGACAAAATCAAGTGGTTGTTCATACACAAAAGGTCACAAATCAGCAAACTGCTGTAAATAAACCAATTCCAAAACTCAGAACACCAGAAGGATACCTCTGGTTAAACAGGGTAACACTATAAGGAAGTTCTTACCAACAGGAACGTAATTAGCTTTTGGAAATCTTTTTCACATGGTAAAACTGAGTGCAAGAGCTTAAAAGGATTAAAAACACTAATTCAAATGCATATAGATTACAAAAGAACTCAGCATTCTTAAGAACACTTAATTCATAAGCGGTTTTGTACCTCGTAATTGCAAGGAATCTTTCATCTTCCAAAAGCATATGACAGATTAGTATTATTTCCACTGGAACAGGGGAAACAACATTTCCTTTCCCAATAAACCCCAATTCAAAACAAACATTAAAAAAAAAAAAAAACCAGCACACATAAGAAAAAAAGAAACACCAAAAATGAACAAAAAAACCCCAACAACTAAGAAGACACTGCTAAGAATTTCCAACAAATTTAATTCTGATGAATCGTGGAGAAGATCTTTGATCTCTGCTATGCATGAAATCAGATTAAATTCACCAAAGGATCCTACCTGTCTTAAAAAAATCTAACAATATCATTAATTTTATCACATCACAGAATGGTTTAGGTTGGGAGGGACCTTTAAAGGTCATCTAGCCCAACTAGCCCACAGTGAGCAATGATCCACTAGAGATGAAATGGGAGGGAGACAGCAAGAATTTTGCCTTTTCTGCTCTAGCAGTATGTGACACACATGACAGGGAGATAACAGACAATGCTACCATGCATGGGCATCAAAAAGTAAGACAAAGTTCTTCATTACTTTTGGTAAGTAGTTACTATGAAATGCTAAAAATACCTGAGAAATAGTACAGCACATGAAAACACATTTCACAAGCTCTGTTGGAAAACATTTCTAGGCCAAAAATATTTTAGAATGATGTTATAGAGAACACCTCTGCCCAAGGAGGTTGTGGCTGCTGCCTCCCTGGAGCTGTTCAAGGGCAGGATGGATGAGGCCTTGAGTGACCTGTTCTAGTGTGGCAGGGGATTGGAACCGGATGAGCTTTGAGGTCCCATCCAACCTGAACCATTCTATGATCTCTAAGTCTCTTACCTGAGAGAGTCTTACACAGCATGGCAGAAAATAGTCTCAGAAAAGCCCAAACATGGAGCCTGACTTCTTGGATCAGGAATCTTGCTATCAAATATCACTAAATCCCAAAGTCAATTACTTGGCAAGTCTTAGTTCCCAGAACACTAAATAAGAAGAAAATGTTCTCCCATCAGAGGGCATCAGCTTGGTGGAGCATATTAGTAACAAAATAGTCAGAGTCCTATACTCGACTGTTGTTCAGGTCACTGTCACCCTTACTTAGCTTTAAAAATGCTTCTGTCCTGGTCTAGCTAAGGCACAATTCAAGATGAGAACGAAAAAAATTATCTAGGTAGTATTACCATCATCCCAGAGACTTGAACTGTGAGAGAATTGCCAGTTCACAGTCACTCAAGAATGAAAGTTTGTTCCTCTCTAGGAGGCCTTAAGTTCTGCTGAGTTACAGTAGTTGCAGCTAGCATTCTAGGTTGGATTTGGATACAACTGAGAGAACAAAAATGACTTCTATATCAGTTAATGATCTGCTGTCAAAATGTATTCTATTTCATTCTGATTATTATACAATCCATGTTTCTCAAATTAGATATTTAGTATTAGGTTCTGAAGGTCAAGACATTCAGAAACAGATCTAAGTGACTTTAAAGCATAAATCTGGTTTTAGGCATCAAAAAAAAAAAAAGTGCTTAGTTTCTACAGTAAAATAAAAGTAGATCAATACTCTCTAGGAAGTATATGCCAGTACAAAGGAAAAAGGGAAGACAGTAGAAAAATTATCACAAGACACCTGATTGTAGTGTTTATGATGAGCTTGGTTTAAGCTTTTGGCTTGTGAAATCAAAATCCATCCAAGATCTGCTATGGATTAAGGCTTGCTGTTTAGGAAAGGTGAGTGGGGGAGTAAGGAATACACCTTGGAACATGGTACCAGAGCATTCCCCTTTTTGGAGTTTGAAGTGGAGTTTAGTTTTTAGTTTACCTGGAATATTGTGAAGAACAAAGTTCAAAAGCAGATGAGAGTGCTAAGACTTCAAAATATATGTACCTTTAGTTTTAAGTGCATAGAGTCCTTGCAGGCTCTAACAGAACCAGCTGAAGAGCAAACTCGAAGAGCATGACTTATGATCAGTGTTTGGCTACATTCAGAATGGAAACACTTTGGGGAAGAAAAAGGCTTACATAAAGTGCCTATTAATTAATCTAGCATCCATTAAAGCCAAGTTCCCACAGGGTATTATTTATTAGCATGTTGCCTAGCCTTGGCTGTAGGTATATCAACTGTTCTGAGCAGTCCCCATATGGAGATCTTCCAGGCTAACGTATCACACCACCACAAAGGCTTTCTCTATCATATTGCAAGACAGCTCTAAGTTATTGCTGTATGTGCTCTGATACATACTCTGATTATACTCTGGTTTCAGTTTCATGACTCTCCTTAGTCCCTGAGATTTTTATTCATCAGAAACCACTTCACAAAACTATGGGCAGGGGGGAACAGTCTGAGAATTTTTTCCACGTTCCTAAATCTACATTTAAACTTGCACTTAAGGAGGTGGAAAATTCAGATAAATTAGCCTAGAAGGCTATTTATTGTTTCATGAATATGACTAGGACTCTCCAGAGACTTCTAGATAAAAAACAAACAAACAAACCCCCTAACAAACAAACAAAAAAAAAAATTAAAAAAAAAAAACACAAAACCCATCACGAGAACTGGATGTGAGAGACAAATACAGAGACACACTGAATTCCTGTCCAACACAATTTAAACTGACTCAAGAGGTGGTTGGTTGAACACCAGTCATCACTACAGCATTTGGGAAGGCAGTGGTTAAATGCAAAATACTGAAAATTTAGTCTCTATGGGCTTTGAAACAACAACAACAACCAAAAAAATCTCATTCTCTAAGCTGGATTCATTAAGAAAGTGTTCTAAAAATGATGTTTCCCTGGCTGTACAGTGACATGAACCAACCATTCATCCATTGCTACCAAAACAGCACAGTCAACTGCTGTTAAAACCTTAACCAGATCCAACACACAAATGGAGCAGAGGCTTCAGCCTAAGAAAAGTTACAGCAGATGTCAGACGGCAGCATGAAATAATCAATGCTGATCAGTTCAGGATTGTTCTGCCAAGCACTATGTAGCCTCCTTAGCAATCAAGCACTTGCCCTCATCACAAAGATCCAGCCCTGTGTTACTCTTCAGGATACTGAGCACATCCCGAACGCAGAGCAAGGAGGTGCATAATGGCATTTTTAGCTCACCATGACAGAAAACGACAGATATCAGGAAGAAGGAAAATGCCTTCAAGCCTTCTTTGTCACCTCTACATCAATTTACAGATCACCAAACAGACGGGCGTCATGGGTACCTTCTTATTGAGAAGAGGGAAATACCCCACTCTTGTAACTCATTTTCAATCTTGTTTCCCTAGGAGTTTCAGAAGCCAAATCACAAAAGCTAAGCACTCTGCGATTCCAACCTTCCAGCTGTCTGTCAAGAGCAGACAGATCAGGCCATTCTCTCATATCAGTGAGCAGACAAACCAAAAATGAAGTTTTATTGAACCATCCACATCTGATGCCTTGTATCAGACCAACACGATGTTCCAGCTGCCCTCCACTGCTTACCCAAATCTGCAAGATTCTTTACATGGAAAGGAACAAATATTCAGATGGAGGTGGCAGAAAACAAAAACAACTGCAATATACCAAAGTTTGAGAGACTCAGCCCAACCACAGCTTTGATTGGATCGTATTTTTCAACACTTTATAATAATAAGTGCCTCCTGCCTGGGTAAGAACAGGATACATAACGAAAGAAACATGTAAGCTGATCCACAAATGAGAGATACTCTGATAATACAGGGATAAGTGAAATACATTTAATCTTCCTACCATTCCTACATTTAATCTTCCAGCAATCTCTCCAAAATATCAATCTCTGCCTTCAGAAAAATCAGTTGTATTAATGGAAGAACCGTCTCTTGTGAGACTGCTACACAGTAAAAATGCAGAACGTGGCACAGGCACTGGCTCTAGAGCTTCTCATAGTTATTGCAGAATAGACTTCAATATTAAAAAGGGTTTAAAAGAAGTAACTTGAATATAGAGCAAAAAAATATATGTATAACCTGGTAAACTAGGAGAAAGAGAAAAGGGTAATATGAGTATTTCTTAAAAAAAAAAAAACAAACCAACAACAACAAAGCAAACTAACCAAACCCCACACACACAAAAAAAGCTTCTCATGGATACACTGATCACCAAAACTTTCATCCAAAAAATTTTCCATCCAAGAGGAATTTCTGATCAAAGGCAGCAGAAGAGGGGTAGAGTACATGTGCTTCCTTCCTGAATGGCAAGGCTGACAAATTCAGATGCTCTAAAGCTGAAACAAAAGGTTCCATGTTCAGTTCACTACTCTGTGCCTCACTTCAGCAATACTTTTTTCCCTACTTGAATTGCCCAGTCAAGCAACAATATTCAAGTTTCTCAATTAAGAGTAATAAAGAAACTGTGTAGGTGCTGCAAAGTAAACAAATTCTTTGTATCATAGAATCATAGAATGGTTTAGGTTGGAAGAGACCTCAAAGATCATCCAGTTCCAACCCCCCTGTGCCATAGGCAGGGACACCTCCCACTAGATCAGGTCGCTCAAGACCTCATCCAGCCTGGCCTTGAACACATCCGGGGGGGAGCAGACACAACCTCCCTGGGCAACCTGTTCCAGTGTCTCACCACCCTCACTGTGAAGAATTTCTTCCTAACATCCTGTTCAAATCTCCCCTCTGCCAATTTGAACCCATTCCCCCTCATCCTGTCACTACAAGACCTTGTGAACAGTCCCTCCCCAGCCCTCCTATAGGCCCCCCTCAGATACTGGTAGGCTGCTATAAGGTCTCCTGGAAGCCTTCTCTTCTCCAGGCTGAAAAGCCCCAACTCGTTCAGCCTGTCCTCATAGCAGAGCTGCTCCAGCCCTCTGATCATCTTTGTAGCCCTCCTCTGGACTCTCTCCAACAGTATGGTAAATAAAAAGGAAAGCAGAAAAGAGTGGTGAGATCTAGAGTGAAGAGATTTGCCCTACTCTGTCTAACAAGACAATTCAAATAGGAGTTTGACAACTTGTGTCTCCTTGAACTGGAAAGCATTCACAGCAACAAATTCAGAGAGAAAATGAGGATTGTATGCACAGTGAAATTAGTGCATTGTGAACTAAACTAGAAGGCAGAATGGTATTTCGAGAAGCAGATCTTTTTTTTTCTCCAGGTAAGAATGTGGTAGTCTATACCCTAAAGCACTGATAACCAAGAGCCAAAAGACTTGGTCTCTATGAGGCTTCTCCTGATCTGATTGCCTTCTTGTCTAACACAGGCTTCATCTCAGCAGAGAGCTTCCAGCTACTGCCAACCTCAAGTGCCCTTCATGAATCCTTCTTTCCATTCCCCCCAAGATTTTTCTCTCACATGTGCTTCCTCACTGAGAGAGGTGACTGAAAAGTGTAAGCCCACTATAAAAAGATCTGTGGGTTTCATTCCTGTTCTTTATCATCCTGCCCCTCTCCGCTTTGTTCACCAAAGTTAACTGGTTTTCAGCAAGCATGCATTTAATAGTTTACTGGTGGGTGCCTGACTTTGAGAAGCAACTCAGCCTTCAGTAAGATAGGATTTGATGCTATCAGACCCTTACTTCTCTGACTCAAATCCAGAAACAAACAATAAGAAGGCAGTTCTCTTACAGCTGGTTACAGCAAAATGTGCCCTTCTAAACCACCCACACACAGAATACTCATTCAAGCTGCCACTGGGTCAGTTTAGACTGGACATTAGGAAAAAATATTTTCCCAGCAAGAGTGGTGAGGCATTGGAATGGGCTGCCCAGGGAGGTGGGGGAGTCACCAACCCTGCATGTGGTTAAAAGTCGTTTGGATGTGGTGCTTGGGGTTATGGTTCAAGGTGAACCTTCTAGGGTAGGGATATCACTTGGACTTGGTGATCCTGAGGGGCTTTGCCATCCTGAATGTTTCTGTGATTCTTTACAAGTGGGAATATTCATTCAGATCTGCCTGATCTAGGTGCTGTTCCCCTCACAAGCCAAGTGCTAGTCTTCACGTTTGTTCTTGATGTTCTGTGTGCAGAATATAGATCCTGTCATTTTTTTTTCCACTTACATATTTAAGCTGTTTAGTTTAAATCGATATCTTTTGATTTAGAAAGATGTCTGTGTATAGGGAATGCATTTTTCTTCACTTTTTGGGGTTTTTTTTTTTAAAGACATAGTCATAAATTATACTCTCAGCTTCTACTCCATCCATAACTTCTTCCTTTCTGTTTTGAAGGAAAACCAGGTTCTGTTTTGAAGGAAAAAACTTGGGAAAATGCAGGACAATATTTACTCAGCCGGTAACTTCCTGCTAAAATAATTTACATTAACAGCGAGTCGTTAAATACCTTGCAGTAGCCTCTTGAAGAGCTATGCTGCCATCTCTTGGTAACGAAAATACACTTCGGATGGTGTCTGAGAGCTTCGGAAAGCAAACCCTCTGTTAAAAATAACTTCCCTGCATTTATAGATGGCTCAAGACAACAACTCTCCTCTCCTTCCCCTTTGCTGCTAAGCACATCACGGACGAAGTAATTTGGATAGAATCATTTGCTCGATACATCAAAAGGGAAAGGGTAGCAGCATTTGACACTTGAATGAAGATCACTCAACTTGTGCACGTTATATACACAGAGTCAGTCAAACCTCTTTTTTTTTTTTTTTTTTTTCCCTTACAGATGTGATCATGGCCAAGTACATTCAGGCACAATTCGAAGGTTATGGTGGAACAAGAGAATAATCGCAGCAATCACCCAAACAAAGACATCTATGCATGGTAAGGGTAAATATTTAATAAAAAGAAGGCATCAGCATAAGGTTAATTCAATGGGTTGTTCAGTGCTCTCTGAGAAAATGATGTAGCTAGGGAGCTCTTAACTAATTCACCCTCCCACAGTAGCCCTAGAGCGTATTGGGCATCCTGCATTACCTACAACTCCTCTGAATTCAGCTATTTCCTGATGCTGGCAGCCATATTCTTCATGCTAAAGGATTATCTGCGGGATAAAAATGCAGGGAGGTATTTTACACTAATAACTGCTTTTTTAAAAAAAATAAACAAATAAAAAAGAAAGGAAGACAGAAAGACATTAGAGACATTTATTCTTTTACTATTTGTAGAGCAAGCCCTGTGCCTTGTCTTTTGTGGCCGGGTTGTTTTGTTTTTTAAATCAGAACATGTGCACTTGTAGGGAAACAAGAACAGCAGCTGGCAGCAGAGATCCCAGAACAGTTACACATGATGGAAAACACACAGCTCAAAGCACCTATTCTGTTCTTTCCTAGCACCAAAAAGGTTCTTAACCTTTTATTTTTGGAGACTACATCAACACCGTGCCTTAGTTCAGGGCAACTAAAAAGCCTGATTGCTCGCAGTTAACCTTTGCTGAAGAAGACAGTTGGAAAATATTTTCATCTTAAAAGATTTTGGGTTGGTTTTAGGAAAGCCATTTGGTGGGATGTGACCAGAGCCACTATGTTTCACACAGGATAAGCAGACTAAGAATTCTAAACCTGTGTAGTTGTATTTGAGCTACATTTCCAGCAGGAAAAGAGTTTGAGTTTCATCTTTTTTTTTTCATCCCTTATGACAAACTGAAAGGAGTTAATTCTGGGTACAACAGTGGCTCTAATGCTTTTTAGTTGATGATCCTCCTCTATTCCTCACCACAGCCCAAGCACATTGACTATACTCTGTGTTGCAGTGCATTCCAGCACCAGGATGTCCACCACTGCCATGGTTAGCTGAGAGGAAAACTCTGAAGATATTACTTAGGCTTATGAATTCTGGTATGGACAAATGCCACTGCTCTGCCCTGCACCTGCCCTTATCCTAGCCTTGACCAGTATCTCTCCTCTATACATGGATTCTAAATAAGTGATTTTTGAAAAACACAAGTAAAAACCCCATATAATTTTTCACCCAGGTGTTGATCACTATTTATTTCATGCCTAGGTATTAAGGCTAAACTCTGAGCTCAAATCCCACAGTAGAATGCATTCTGAGCTCTGAGAAGCTGAACTATCAGCACAGCTCAACATGGGATGCTGGGGAAGCTTGTAAGGAATGAAGGTAGTGAAAACTACACCAAATTAAGAAACATTAGAAAAAGCATTCCAGGAACCCCAAATAAGAAGGTAGCATGCAGGTTTCTGCTCTCATTATAGCTAATGATCAATATTATATATAGAAGCTGATCAGTGAAATGATTGCTATGTGCCCAACTGGTTTTAATAAGCTATGCAAGTCTGGATATAATCACTTGAAGCAAAAAAGAAACCTGCAATCACACACACCAAATGGAAGAGCGGTTAATGAGATTTTGGTAATGTATTTTCTCAACCTTAGGAGGCAAAGGTTCTTTAAAGCCATTTTTCACCCTTTGAATGTGCACACTGCAATTTATTATTACAAAGCAAGATAGGGGAATCTTATTTGATACACTTCATTGTATCTTATATTAAAATTCAGGAATTCTAAGCCTTTTTAATGCATAGAAATGTGAAAGAATTTACATCTCCTACTTTAGTAATCAGCCATGTTATTGTCTGTTACCCTTAGCTGAATCTAATGTCAGAAGCAATACCCTTATCAATGAATCATGGGGGACCAACCCAGCAGCTTTCGCTGGTGCAAAGCTACCACTGACTCCAATGTCTAGAAATTACCACACACATCACAAGCAAAAGTACAGAGTGATCAAGACCCTCACCAAAATTAAGCCCGAGAAGAATTGTTTTTCTCTTTCCTAATATACACAGGAACAACCTCACTATTTTTAAACACATTTAAGATATTAAACCCTTTGTTACCAACCTTAAGCGGATCTTGGGTTGAATCAAATTGGTCTCTGTTTTCATACTGACTTTCTAATCCCATTTAAGTACTTCCTTCAATGAGCTTTCTATTCTTAGACTTTTGTTCTTCGATACACTAATTGATACCACAGCAGTATTTGGCACAGCACAGCATCAGTTCTCAAAGGAAGCTCATCTTCAAAGAGAAAAAGAAACTACTCTAAGTTACTGCGGATTGGAACTGAAGGATATTGGTAGAGTAGCACCTGAGAAGTATAAATAATTACTTTCTCTGTTGTCTCGTTCTAGGGTGCAGTATTAATCCTGTATTTGAATTTTGAAGATGAAGAATTACATGCAACCAAAAAAATGAAGGCAAATGCTGATAAGAGAGACGAGATAAAGACGCAGGACACTCAAAATAGGAAGAGATTAGAAGGCCAAGGCACAGGTTCTGACCCATGGAAGATGAAAGGCTGGTCACTCCAACGGATGGCAGCATGCTTCTTTTTTAAGAGGAGGTCAAGTGATGTTTGATTTCCAAAAAAAAAAAAACCTTCTCAGAGAACATATCAAATGGGTTTGTGTTTTTTGGGGTTTTTTTTCAAAGCAATATATGTGGAGGATTAAGGGAGGCTGTGGAGCTTTGAAAATGTTCCTAACTCACAGGTTCTATTTTTGATGCACTGTATTTTATTTTCTTCTCACCCATGTCCAAGTCTTTCTTCTCCCTGTCATCCCAAAAGCTTTCTTTATTCGGATTCTCTCTCTTTGCTCTTTCTCCCTTCCACCAATTTGGAGTTAGTCATCTCCCTGTTGCCTCTCTTCTCTCTGTTTAATCTGCCTATTGACAGCCATGCTGTACTTCCCAACCCTCTCTGTGTTGTTCAGCATTGAAAAGCACTTCCAGATTAATGTTTTGAGTAGGAGGATCCAGCAGCTGGAGGCAAAGGGAAACACCCCTGAGAAGGTCAAATATTTCAAAAGTAGTTTCTCTCTACACACTGCATGGTGGCTTCAGCTGCCTGCCACACTGCAAGTTGCTAGCATAAGCTCCGAACACCATTATGACAAAAGAGTACAACAGAGTATTGCTTCCAACTGAGGTAAAAAAGACTATTTTGGCAATTCCACACAGCAAGTAAACTCCCACTTGTAATCTTTCAGTTAAGTTGGCTGACTCAGGACTCAGCTTTCCATTTAGGTTTGCCTTTTTCTCCATATAGTTCATGAGGAACGTTGATTCAAGCTATTTTTAAAATATTTTTTCAAGTTCTTTTGTCCAGAGTTAGTTATCACTCTTAGTGGACAAATACAGTGAGAGCACCAGAATGAGACTGTCACTTAGACTTTGCATGCATACATATAGCATGTTTGAAGGTGGCATCTAAATTACAGGATGGGAAGGCATCCACTGTCCAACACCAGTGTGCCTCAGTTCACAAAGTTGCTTCTTTTCCGTAATATCTCTGCCCTTCAGAACATTACATTACCTCTTGTGCTGGTTTGAGCTAATTGGAGAATTTGAGTGAGAAATTAGACTATTGGCTGAGAAAGGAAAACACAGGATGTGACTTCACCAGAGTTTTACTGAGAAAGGAAAAAAAAACCCAACTGTTTTTAAGTATTGTACCCAAAATATTAGATATGAAATGGTTTCAGACCGCTCTGGCTGCAGCTGCTCTCTTCATGGTCTCCTTTGTCTCTGCCTTGGTAGCTAATTCTCAGTTAATTCTACTAACTACTTTCCTGCTCCTAATCCCCCTGGCCAATCTACCTCAACTTATCTGCAGCATCAACAGGTGGTGAGATAAGACTGGGGAAGGGGGGAGAGGTGGTAGGGGGTGGTTGGTTACCCCTCTTGGGGATTTTGGTCTCTTGGAGGGCTGTGGTGTTTCTGTATTACCTTTTCATTGTATGTATCTGTAAATATCTGTTATACCTTGTAAATATCTGCTTGGATATTGTGCATTGCTGTAAATATAAAGCTTCATTTATTAACTTCCAGTGTCCTGAGTCCTAGCCGGGGTTTATATCAAAAGGTGGGGGGGGCAGGGAACTGCAAAATCACCACACCTCTCAACAAAAAACAAGATAAGTGGAAGAGTCAGCAGGGAGGAGGGAAAATAAAAATCAGGCACCAACCTACCTTTCAAAAAAATTACTTAGACTACTTTCAGTGGAAAATGGAGGCCTAGCATAAACCTCTGGATGAACATTCCATCCAAATATTGCATGATAGGTGGCTAAACTGAAGCTATTATAGGAGTTTGAATTCAAACATTTCCTATCACTTTCTATCATAGACGAGGCTATCCAGTAAGGTTACTCAATGTTTTATTAATTCTAACTTCCTACATCAGGTGAAGTATATAATTGTTCAACAACTAAATTAATTTATTCTTGTAATAGGATTTCATCTCAACAGCACAGTTCTTCGCGAGATTCTGTTGCTTGAGTATTCAAGAAAAAGACTGGACTCTTTCTCATCACTGAGCCCACACACACTGGAATCCTTTTTGAAGCCCTGATGGAAGAGGAAGGTTGCCTACTCCAAACCACCAAACTCAGGACCATATTTTATTTGGCAAGAACAATTATAAGCTGCACAGTCCTTGACTTTTCTTCTGAGAGCCTAAGACTAAACAGAGACTTAACTTTTATTTTAGGCTGAGCTTGTCCACTTAGTTTCAGATTCTTCAACTTTCTCCATTAATAACTTGTAATGACAGGACAAGGGGGAATGGGTTCAGATTGGTGGAGGGGAGATTTGAATGGGATGTTAGGAAGAAATTCTTCACAGTGAGGGTGGTGAGGCACTGGAACAGGTTGCCCAGGGAGGTTGTGGCTGCTCCCTCCCTGGATGTGTTCAAGGCTAGGCTGGATGAGATCTTGAGCGACCTGATCTAGTGGGAGGTGTCCCTGCCTATGGCACAGGGGGTTGGAACTGGATGATCTTTAAGGTCTCTTCCAACCTAAACCATTCTATGACTCTATAACTGGACCTGCTATTCCCTATTTACCTTGCACAGAAAAGATGAAACCTCCACCAGATCTGCAAAGGCTAAGAAACTACATCCCACCGGTCCTTCCTTTTAATCTCTGCTGTTCTTCAATGCACTAGGAACAGGTGAAGTTTTCCATAGTCATTTGATGCAGACCCCACCACCAGACTGAGAATACAGGATCACATGGGAAAGCCTCCTTTAGTAGAGATTCAGCAGCCTCCTTTAATAGAGATCCAGCAACAATTCCTCTTGGAATTAAACCAAAGACCTAAACTGATAAGTTGTATCCATCTGTAGACAGCACAGACAGAACAGAAATCCATTTGTTTAGCTGACTCTAGGCCTTTTGTCTTTAGAACTATTATTTTTTCTTTTACTTAGTTCTTTCTTGCATAAGACAATGCTATGTTGTGGCACCAGGATGAGGACATAATGCACACCATAGCCGAGAACCTCTGGCACTTTAAGCAACTACCAGGCTGGTAACAAATCAGTTCCCACGAAATACAACCTTAAGTTTTATTACTGGATGAATTCAACATGCAAATGACATTGCAATTTCTATTTTCCTCAGTATTTCTACATATTTAGAACAATGTCTATTTTTTCCAAATCACCATGCTTCAAGGAGACACACAGAGAGACAAGGAAACGGATTAGGTGACATCTAGACTAAAGTCCTGTAAATAATTCATCCTGAAAATTGGTGCTTGATCAGCTCAAAAGCTTCATTTGATCTTTTCAGGGAAACAAACAACAGAAAAGAAATTTCAACACTAAGTTGAATTAAATATTTTCAAAGTCGTAATCTTTTCAAAGAAAGCTTCAGAAGAAAACTGATGTCATGTAGCATCTCGAATCCGTCAGAATATTTAAACTTCCAGAAGAGAGGAACAAAGAATTATTTTGCATACAAACCTGAAAAGCAAATGCTCCTTTAACTCCTTTTTTTCGGTCGTTGTTGTTGTTTATTTTGGTGAATTATTCGCTATAAACTACTTAGTTCCAACTGGGAAACTTCACAAACTGGTACAGTTCACAAGCACAGACATGGAATATGAAGAATTAAAAAGCAAAAGAAAACCAACAAAAAAAAGCCAAAAAACTGACAAATGCTCCAAAACACAGTAACAACTGCAGGAGGTTTTTCTATAGCATCAGATATGTTTTTCAAGCTTTTTTTTTTGTTGTTGTTGTTTTGTTTTGTTAAAATTTAATTCCTATTTAATAATTGAGGGAGATTATAGAGAAAATACTTGACTGCAGATCAAATATCAAGAGCTCATTCAATACATCTCCACAAATAACAAAGAGTATTTGCCTAACATCCAAACCACTATTATCTGTTTATATAGCTGCATCCAAAAATATGTTAACCATAATAGCAATTACAAACAACTTCTACAGCTCATTTAATTCACAGGAATATTTTTTTTCAAAACACATTTGCAGAATCTTCTCATCATGGAAGAATAATAAACCATAAGTAACTTGTCCAATAACATAAAATATTTAAAGCTAAATACAAGGAGTAAAACAAGCCTTCTAAATCAAACATTTTAATATAGCTGAAGAAATAAATACAGCTGAGGAAAGAAATGTAGGCTGCATTGTAGCAAAGAGGCTATGAGTGAAGAATCAGAAAGGTCATAGAATAACAGAACTGTCAGGGCTGGAAGTGACCCCAAGGACCATCCAAGCTCCAACTCCCCTGCCTTGGGTAGAGACACCTCACCCTAGATCAGGTTTCTCAGAGCCCCATCCAGCCTGGTCCTAAAGACCTTCAGGGATGGGAGGTCATTTTATCTCCAAACACAGCAACACTGGGATGAGTGCTGGAGTATGGCATCTCTTCCTGACTTTGACAAGAATATTGAAAGCGTGAAGAATGTGTTAAAAAAAAAAAGAGCCAGAGGGAGCCTCAAAAAACTCTTCAAAGATTGGAAGCAAATGTCTTCCAGTGAGACAGTGAAACAGCTCAATCTGTTTAGCTTATCAAAAAAAGAAGGCTCAACAGTAACTTGATTAAAGTGCCTAAGAACAGTCGCTGAGAGAAAGCACTGGGTACTGAAGTGCTCTTCAAATGCAGCAGAGAAAGACTGAGCTTTAAGAAAGGGCTTGACGTTAAATCCAGGCAAATTCAAATTAAGAGCAAGTCATAAATATTTAACGGTGATGGTGATTAACCACTGGTACTACTGAAGCCATTGCCCTTTTCTCAGTTCCAAGTTAAAGCTGGGTGCCATCGTGAAAATACACTTTTGCCAGACAAGTTACTGGTCTCCAAGTGAGGCTGTCTGGGCAAAACTTTACAGGTTGTGGAATAAGAGAGAACAAACAGAACCTGCTTGCCTTAAGGTCTGTAAAACACACTGGCATTCACCTTAAGAGCTCTCTACAGGTATTAATAAAAGTTTTCTCACAGCTCCTAGGAGAAGATCTTCGTTCCTCTCAACAACAACAAAAAAAACCCCCACACCACCTGAATTTTCCACTTTCTGCCAGAGGTCTCTGTGAACCACTGTGTGCCAGCTAGAAAAGCATACTTGGGCAGCTGCTTTCTCTCAATTCTAACCCTATGTTTTAAAAGTTACATAAAACAGACATGCAACAAACCTGCCCAAGAGTCTATGCCAGCACAAAGGTCAGGTCACCTTGCCAAAATCTCTTCGAAATCACGAGGAGTTAGGCAACAAAGGAGTAAAAAAATAACAATTACAAGTAGAATCTGTCCCCTCAGCTAAGAAAGTCACATGCCAGCGTGTACATGTCTGTGTGGCCACCCCAGAAAAACTCCCCTTACCTTTTATTGTTTAGCACAACCATAAAGCCTGGAGTACCCCACTGGGTCAGCTGCCCAGATGGTGTCCTCACCCAGCCTTTTCCTCGCCCCACCTAACTTGCTGAAAGGGATGGGCAGAGCAAGAGAAAGAGAAAGCTTTGGTGCTCTGCAAGTACTGCAACAGCCAAATCGCTGTTTCAGTCAACAAATCTGAAACACAGCACCATATGGGATGCTCTGAAGAAAATGAACTCCATCTCAGACAGACCCAGGACACAGGTGCATTTAGTCTTCAGCAGACAAGAGCTGGAAATCACTACTCCAGCTCTTAAGGGCTCACCAAGAGACTCAGCTGAGCTCGACTGAAAACAAAAAGCAAACAAAAAAAAAAAAATAGACCAGAGCAGTGATAGAAGTTATTATTTTATTTTATAACAGGAATTAGTTACATATCCAGAAGAAAATATTTATCTTGACCTTGCCGGTAACAAATCAGTCACTACTCCTGCTCTGCGATAGCTTTGAGATGAAAGAAGGTGCAGAAGGGAAGATGAAAGTAACAGAAATTCCACACATTTTTCATCTCTGTCATCTCAACACACAGCCACTCTATCAGCAAGCCCTGGTTTTCTCCCACATGAAACAGACCGTGAAATTTTACTTTCCCTCAAACCCCTGCCTGGCTGCATATGGCAGGTTATGATACAAACCCACATGGCCAAAACACAGGGCACTGCTGTTCATCAGATTGGGGACCATCAACATTATTCTCCCATAAATAAGGATAAAGACTCCCTAGGCAAGACTGGAACATCTTTCTTGTCTATGCTATGTCTCTTTTGGGGATGGAGAAAGGAGTTCACCTCCTCCCGCTGTCAATCTGGTTCCCTTCGTAAGCATTAAAATTCACTTTAAAGTCTGAATAATAAGGACTTCTGACCCTTCCACACTGATAAAAATAAATAAACGTCAGTCAGACACCAGTTTAGTCACACAGGTAAACTTCTTCTCCCTAACCACACCACACAGATTTGTTCTTTAAGCTCATCAGAATTCAAACAGAACAGAAACCAGGTGTCACCCTGCCACAATAACATCCATCAACCGCAATGATTACATCTACATCAATCATTTGATATAATAGGGAGGAAAGTCATTACAAAAGAACGCTGTCAAAAGATCTGGAATTGGTCTTCTATTTAGTATTCCATCATATAACATCTACAAGATGATTTCAAAGGCAGCAGTGTCTGCTTTGAAAACATAAGACAGCTTGCTTCAGCATTTTCCTGGCAAGCAGACTGTTATTCAGTGACAGCGATCCCTATGAAGAAGCAACGTTACTGATTTGAGCTTTACAAAAGGGGAGGGCACCATATTTTCTCTTCCAACAGGTTTTAAACTAGAACTGAGAGTTAAACAATCACATTACTTTAACACACATGACCTGGAACTCCTCTGCAAAGAACCTCATCACTCAGCAGAACTGTTGTTTGTATCAGTTTGTTTAGGAAGTTCATTTCAGCATCTCCTTTACTTCACAAGCCTTGTTGACTTTGCAGTGTGTAGTTTTACCAAACACGCCCCACTACTTCTTTCCTAAGTACAATGAGGGCTGCATGTGTACAAATAGTGCACGTTTTTATTTCAAAGGGTGGAGCTCACCTTCTGCATCAAAACATAATCAGTTTTCAGACATCAGACCAAACCCACAATGATTTGTGGTGCCAAAAGACTGTTAAAAATCCTCCATACAGACTGCACCTGTCACACACAGCTCTGCCTGCAGACACTCAGAAGCAAAGATCATACCAGAGCTTAAATAAATAAAAAAAAAAAAACTAAAGCACAAACACCACAGAACACAGTCCCCTTTCTGGACTCCATGGATAACACCACAAAGTATCTAATCAAAGCAGATGATCTTACTCAGAGCGATCCTTCTGTGCATGCATCACCTGAGCATGCATAAAAACCCTTAACCACAGCTAGAATTATGCTTCCTTTGCACGGCAGGTATTTGGTAAAAATAACAACAACCAGCAAAAACACTAAAAAAGGGTCCTTTGGATCCACCATGACAAGAATGAAAACATGGAGAACTGATTTCACTCACACAATGGTTTGTGTTTTTTGAAGGGACCTCCAACAGTGATCCAGTCCAACCCTGCTGCAGTAAGCAAGGACATCCTCCACTAGATCAGTTTGCTCAGAGCCTTGTCCAGCCTGAGCTCAGATGTCTCCAGAGATGGAACCTCAACTACCTTCCTAGGCCACCTGTTCAGATGTTCCAGCACCCTCACAGTAGAGTACTTGTTCCTAATATCCAAGCTAAATCTGCTCTTCTCTAATGTCAAACCATTGCCCTCAACCTATTACTGCAGGCCTTTGAATACAGTCCCTATGTGGCCTTCTCGTAAGCTCTCTTGAGGTGCTAGAAAGTCACTATTAGGTCAAATTAAAACAAAACTTGTAGTGCACATCAGGTGTGCAACATCTCCTTGAACTTCAACAACCCAATTAATGTTTTTCTACAAATCTCACTCACAGTAGTGATATTTTTACCCAGATGCTGTAGCTCATGAAATCAATTCATATACTCAGCTTGATGGGACTTATGCCATCGCTTGATCTTCTCACAGGCTATACTTATCTCGGCCCTCATTAGCCACTGGTCATTTTTTAATGCTCAGAGTCATTCTTGACAATCACCCAACAAAACAGGATGTTCTATAAAGACTTAACATTCCATGAGGTTGAACCAGCCTTCTCTAGTAAGTCAGACTTAGTGGCCTCACAAATTTGTAATGGAAGAGCTCCATCTCCCCTTTACATTGCTTGATAATTTTACTTCTAGACAGGCCTCTCTGTCAAGTATTTCACCTCAACACAAGTCCACCCTTAACAACCATTTTGAGTAACCAGAATCACTCAAAGTCAGGGAAGGGACCTCAAAAGCTCATCCAATTCAATCCACACTGCAGAGAAGGATCATCTAGACCAGATCACACAGGAACACATCCAGGCAGGGTTTTAATATCTGCACAGAGGGAGACTCCACAACTCCCCTGGACAGCCTGTTCCAGGGTTCTGTCACCCAAAAAAATTCTTCCTCATGTTTACGTGAAACAATATACCAACACTTTTTTCTAAAAAATAATTACACTTAGATTGTACATTTCACAATACATCACTCCTAACAAATAAATCTCTGGCATGATATTTGAAATAATTGTCATTGATTTGTAAGCCAGCTGACTTCTATGCTTTTAATTAGTGTACTGTACTCACTGCAAATATGAACTTAGAGGTGTAACTCTCCTAGGAATAAAATAGTCAGAGTAAAGCAAAAATCCATCACAGAAACATCCCAATAAGTTATAACTCAAATAAAGCATTTTCTGCCAAAGGTCACAATGCTACTAAATAATTGCCAAAATCCTTAAAACATTTTTATTAGTGAATAAGCTGAAAGCTTGGCAAATTCTTTTGACATATTTATTATAGCAGTCATGTGTTAGATGTAAACAGCAGGAGCAGTGTTTTACATATATATATATATATATATATATATATATACATAATATAGCTTCACAGAATTACCAAGATTTAAATGGTGAACATTGCATATTTACTTGGCATTTCACTGAACATTAAGGTTTATAGTTCAGAGGGAAATATTGACTTTGGCTTTACTTCAGTCAATATTTATTTCTCCTTTCAATAAACATTGATGTTTGCCTCTGGAGAAGTCAATATCCTGTTAATGTACATTACTTGAATAACATTCGAGAATTACTAAACAAATGAGGCAAATTCAGTGGATCAAAGATAGTGAGACCAAGAAAGACCTTACAGGTCATTGGTTGAAACTTGCAGTCTTAGCAGAACCACCAGAACATGACGTGGAACACGCCTGTGAACGATCCCTCCTTTAATCTTCAGTATACTGGTAGTGCAGTCAATTCCCTCTTTGGTACAGCCCAAATGTTTCTGTGCAAGGGCTTCCCTTGAATCTTTCTAAAGCCACTGTGACCTTGGAATGTACTCTGCTTCAAAGATTGTGTAAATTGTAATCACACATTTGTATCTTTTTAGCATTTCGCAGAATCACAGATGATTTCCAGTTGAAAGAGAGCTCCAAGATCATCCATGTCCAACCTTCGATCCACCACTAAAGGGTCAATACTAAACCATGTCCCTAAGCACCAGGTCCACACACCACTTCAACATCTCTAGGGACAGTCCATCACTGCCCTGGGCAGACCATTCCAGTGTTTGAGAACTCCTTGAGTGAAGAAATATTTTCTAACATCCAGTGTGAATCTCCTCTGGTGCACACCAAGGAGAAGAGGCTGCCTGTGCTGGTTTGAGCTAATTGGAGAATTCCAGTGAGAAATTAGACTATTGGCTGAGAGAGGAAAACACAGGATGTCACTTCACCCAGACCTTTACTGAGAAAGAAAAAAAAAATTGTTTTTAAGGATTGTACCCACAACATTAGATATCAGATGGTTTCTGACCGCTCTGGCTGTGGCTGCTGCTCTTGCATGGTCTCCTTTGTCCCTCTGCCTCAGTAGCTAATTCTCAGTAATTCTACTTCTACTAACTTCTTTCCTACTCCTAACCCCCCTGGCCAATCTACTTCAGCTTATCTTCAGCATCAACAGGTGGTGAGATAAGATGGGGAAAGGGGGGAAAGGTGGTAGGGTGTGGTCAGTTACCCCTCTTTTTGGGGTTTTGGAAGATTTTGGTCTCTAGGAGGGCTGTGGTGTTTCTGCATTACCTTTTCATTGTATATATCTGTAAATATCTGTTATACCTTGTAAATATTTGCTTGTATATTGTGCATTGCTGTAAATATAAAGCTTCATTTATCCACTTAGAGTGTTTCTGACTCCTAGCCAGGGTTTATAAAAAGGCAGGGGGGCAGGTAACTGCTTAAACCACCACACTGCCCCCCTGTCAAAATACTCTATGACTTGATGATGGGGATACAGTGACCACATGCCCACTGAAATACAGGGCAGCCTTAAAGCAGGAGCCACACCACAGATTCCATGTGAATAACACAGTATCTCACAAGGCTTTCATGCCAACACTGTCTTGAAGAGAGCCACTGCTATCATTGTACTCTTAGGTGCAGTATATTGAGGAAAACCACAGGATTTTTAAGCACAGAGCTCTATCTGAACAATGCATAGCAGTAGGTGCATGATTGGTAAGGTACAGAGTGGTAAGGAGGTGGTAGCAGCATTGTCTGCGCTGTTTTGGTTCTCTGTACAGATGCTGCCAGATTCCCAGAGCTGTCAATCTGGAAGCACTGAACTTTCACAAGTCAACTCTTAACCTAATCTTTCACCTATTCCACCTATCAACCTTTACTCAAATACTAAATTCACATTAAGTACCATTAGGAATGAAAATAACCCCCTATTCTAATAACCAGAAACTGCCAATTAAACCCATAATGTATGGACATTTTCTCCTTACTTGCCCTTTTTATGCAAAACAGCATCGTAGGAGGGTGCATGCAATACCGACATGTTGATCACTTCAATTATTGCTGGCCGTTGGTCCACACTGCATTAGATTAATACAGCCCAAGAACTGATTTATTCACTCATTTGTCAATTGAATCTAAATGCATTCGCAACTTGTTAGCATTCATTAGCAGAAGATCTGCATTAGGCTTCTTCTTCAGTAAAAAAAAAAAAGAGCTTCTTTCACTAGAACAGTGTCTCCAAACATCAAACAACTCTGGACTTGTCCAGCAAGCTTCAGTTGTACTGAAGGAAAAAATGAGAGAAAGAAAAGAGTGTAAAACTCCTGTTTCTCTTCTCCTGGTGAGAAAACTTTTTTGGAAGGAAACTATTTTTGACCTTCAGGTCAGCAAAAAGTCAGACTCAGTCAGCTATTGAATTTCCTGTAGTGGTGGTTTCATGAATGGATCACTATCAGGTGAAACAGATCTGCTTAAGCTACTTGCAAGAACTAATCCTTACAAGCCAAACCTGTTGCTTGATTTTTATTCACATCTGCACACACATATTTCTTACCACATCTGCATACACATACTTCTTACCTTACTTTTTTTTCTTAAGAGAGAATGCTGTGCCTGATATTCCCCAACACAAAACAACATCATCTGCTTCTCATACTTCACATTTCATTTCCCATATGATCTGAAATGCCCAATGCTTTGCTAGGTGCCATGAGAGTTGGACCTTCAGGTCATATCAAGAGCGTGTGGTTGATGTTTCATGAAAGCATCCAATTCATCCATTGCTGATTAGATATTATACAACACATTTTTATCATAGGTAACTAACAGCTGACTTAACACATGCATCAGTTAACTCAAAAAACTACAAAATCTGCTAAAAAAGGCATGAAATCTGGAGCTACCTTAAAAAGAAGGCTGGCAGTCACCTACCAATTAAAAAAAAAAGAAAAAATCCTTCCATCGTTGGGATTGTTGTCTGCTAAATGCTGTACCTTCATTATGAGAAGCTACTCTCACATTGCCTGAGGGCTGATGCTCTCCAGCAGCATTCTCATGCTATCTTAACCCCTGAGCTTAAGGAAAAAAAGGGATAGGGAACAAAGTCGCAACATCCACTATCATTAGAGTCATGTCTGCTCGTTGCATGGCAAGAGCTAACCTCCTTAGGCAAAAATAGCACATAGGGAAGAGAGATGCCTCCAACTTCCTTAGCTTCTGCTGCCTTACAACTAATGATACTTTTTTCTCATCGTTTATTATGGTGCATTCAGCACAAAGATAAAAGTCATCATTTTGTCTCTCACTCAGTAACATACCAAAGCTTCTGTATTTGTGTACAGATGTGTACAGCTGCATTCAGATTGCCTGGCAGAACTCCCTGGAAGACTACCACCTCCAAAGTAAGAAGATGGCATGGAACAGCAGGCAGAGCCCCTTGATGCTCTGCTCCTGCAAAGTCCCAAGCTCAGCGGGGACTGGGATGCCTTGGAATGCACAGCACAGAGTTCACCTTGAAACTTCAGGTTTTCAAGACAAACTTGAGGATGTCAACTTCAGTAAGGACTTACAGATGCTGTTAGATTACATGCCTTAAAGAAAAAGCATTAATCAGTCTCCCTCATTTCCCTAAGAGTCTGTGCAGTATCTGAAGTGCACAGTTGCCATGCCTGCAATGATCAAACACCAAAAATCTACAGACTACAAAATGAAACTTTTACTATCAGGGCTAATACTAGAACTAAAATTTCTTGGCTATTAGCAATTTTGATAGCAAAATCAAAATACTGTATAAGGTTATAAGAGAAACTTAACTAAAGCCACCCCCAGGAGAGAAAAACAAACCAACCAACAAGCCTGACTTAGAAAAACATATCCTAAACTACAAAAATGCAACAATTTGCTGATGTGCAATGGAAAATAGTAGGATATTGGAGACTGGTAGAGAATAAGGATAATGAAAAGGAACAGACTGAGAAAGGGCACTTACTGCTCTTTTCGCTTTGACTTGAACTCCTTTGGCGTATTTCTATGGCTAAGTAGTTAGGTAGAGCATTTGTAGCCCATCATTGTGATTAACCTACTTTTCAACTATTAGGACAGGGCAAAGTACCCAGGTGTAGGCAGTAAAACCACATCTGACTGGTTTAGGTTTAAAAGTGAGATATCCATAAGCCCGGACAGCAGCATTAGATTTACTTTGCCACTTATTGAAATCCATTTTTGACAGTAAAAGCTCTCTCCCATCTGCATCCATCCATACTTACTCTAACACCATCGTTCTGAGGAAAAAAAATGGAGTAAATAGTAGGGGGGAAAAAAAAAAAATCAAACCCACAAACTAACTCCCTACCAGAATAAATAGCAATTATGATGACTACATCTTCCATAACACATAAATGTTATTTCAGTGAAAAATATTCTCCTTTCTGCAAATGAAGCATTTATAAGAAGCAGTAAATCAATGAATTATTTGTGCAAGTATACAGAGACAGATCACTCAGACATTAGACAGAGTTTTTTTCCCCCAGCCTACTTGAATATCACAATATGCAATATTTACTAGACTCAGACAGAGCTATGTATTTAATTAAGGCTGCATTCTTCACTCGAGTTCAGCTTTCAGCTTAGTGGTTAAGAAGATATTCAGTGGCTTTCTTATTCAAGAGCCCATACTACCTTCTCAGAAGTGGATTTTAAGATAAATACCGGTAATGAGAGCAGCACAAAGAGGTTAGTTCTGGCATTAATCTTGTCAAATACCCTGCGCCCATGGTCATGAGTTATCACACGATGAAAATAGAAGCCAGAGCAAAACATCGGTTTTAGCTTTACTTGTGGCAACAGACAGCAGATTCTCAGCTGGGAATATGAGAGAGGACAGAGACAAGACAGGCTTGATTTTTTTTTTTTTTTCAGGAGCTTTTCACAGTGTGATAACATTTAGCTAGATAGATGGCATCAAAACCAATGTTTTAAGGTAATTTGCTCTCAGTATGTGCAGATAAGTTAAGTCAAAGTGCACACAATATTCAGAGACCAATCACCCACAAGACATGAGAACGTTCCAGACGTTGCAGTTCTCCTTTACAGAGTGCTTTGGTACTTCCATTTTAAACAGCAACCTACAAAAGCAACTGCAGGCTACGCAGGAGTCTGAAATGTGCCATGAGTATAGGATCAGGCTTCTAAATGGCCTATTAAAGCAAATCACCCTAATGGCAAACTTAGTCATTACTACTTGTCCATCCAGAAAAAATTAGTAAGAATCCTATCACTCAGTGCTAATCCATCAGACTGACCACTTCAAGTCATTTACATTTGAGGAGAGCATTTGCTTTAGCAAGAATCACAACTGCATCTATTTCTTCTTTTAAGATGTGTTCAGACACAGTTTAGAATTATTTTATCAGGTGTTTTACACTTCATTATAAAAAGCTACCTGGCTTCTCCCTGGTGTTCCTTGGCTTTGTTCATGTCTGTTACCTTCATTAATATCAGGCTAGCACTGCTTTTGTACAATTCTTGCAGGTGGGCAGTGGCATAAGACTTGTGTGTCCTACATGATTGTTCTCACATTCCCCAGCACATGATGAGAAGTTAAGCTTTGTGTTTCTTTTGAGAAAGGTAAGTAAACAAGGTCATTACAGCTAAGTTTTGTGTTTCTTTTGAGAAAGGTGAGTAAACAAGGTCATTAAAGGCTAATTGATGAAATACTTAGATCAGAACTTCACCATTAAAGCCTCTCCACTGCAACAAGTAAGCACCCCAAGGTTTTCACGTTGAGGAAATAATTCACTACGCATTTCACTTCAAGCAATGCCTGCACAAACTACACTTAACAAGAACCAGACTAACCTGCTTTACATTTCCATCACATGAACAGGAGGTACTATTCTGCATGGCCTGTTCAGGACAATGTTGCACTAAAGGACTTCAAATTATAAGACCTGCAGTAAGAAAGTCCTTCTGCCCCTGTACACAGCACTGGTTAGGCCACCCCTTGAGTACTGTGTCCCATTCTGACCCACTCAACTTAAGAACAATGCTGAGGAGAAGGGCACCAAGGCTGGTGAGGGGGCTGGAGCACAGCCCTGTGAGGAGAGGCTGAAGGAGCTGGGGGTGTACAGCCTGGAGAAGAGGAGGATCAGGGCAGACCTCATCGCTGCCTACAACTACCTGAAGAGAAGTTGTAGCCAGGTGAGGTTGGGCTCTTCTCCCAGGCAACCACCAACAGAAAGAGAGGACACAGCCTCAAGCTGTGCCAGGGCAAGTTTAGGCTAGATCTTAGGATGAAGTCCTTCACAGCAAGAGCAATTGGCATTGGAATAGGCTGCCCAGGGATATGCTGGAGTCACTGTCCCTGGAAGTGTTTGAAAGGAAGCTAGATGAGACAGAATCCAACCTAATACCTTCTAACTAAACAACCCATGGCACTATCTCAAAGGTCTTTTGCAGCCTGGTTGATTCTGTTATTCTCTGAAATTACTCAGACTTACAGTGGAATACTAATCTGTACATGCTGTCCTAAAGCAGTGGGTTTGATCAGTTGACATGAATATTAGGTTCCTTTTCAGGTCAGCATTGATTTTGAGCCTTCAGTCTTAATGAAAACACACTAAAAACAAACAAACAAAAACATCTGATGCCCCAATTCTACTTCAGTTGCATATCATTAATAATTAGTTTCTCTCCTATGCCCATCTAACCATTGTTAATAACAGCACTATGTTCTAATACAAACTAATGCAATAGCATATCAAGACTCAGATATTCCACAGTCCAACAGTCTAACACTCCTCTGAGCTCTCAGAGTTTTAAGGTTAGGTTTTGAGTTTTCAGTCAGCACCTTTCCCACTAATTTTGCCCTCTCTAGGACTACTTACTTGGCCTTAAATGTGAGCTTTGTTTCTGGTGGGAAAGTAAGGACAGAGATCTTGAGACCTTGTGTTGCCCTGAGGTAAAAAAAAAAAAAAGGAAGAAAAGGGAGAAGACAAAACAAAACTCTAAAATCGAGCCCTGCAAGGCCAATGTCAACACAGACAGGATGTGCCCTCTTCAGAGCTGTTAAACGAATAAACCTGACAATCCATTCTACTAGAACACAGAACACCCCCGAAAAGTTTTACTGTGTGCAACGGTCAATAACCAGCCTCTAACGTCACTCTCACAAATTCACAAACAAAATGAGTAAGTTTCCTGAAATATTACACTAAAACCATTTAGAACATGACTTTTCCCAACTGGACTCTACCTGCTCCTAGTCTTAATGCCTACTGTTCATCAATTCTACAGCCCATTAAAACCCCTGCTGAATTCACTGCACAGCACGGCTCTAGAACTTGCAAGTCAAGCATTCAAAAATCCATAGTTGCCACGCAGTGGTGGGTAACAAAAATCTTTGTTTCTGTTTCAGGATAAAGAACTGCTGCAATGTTTCAGAACCAAGCAACAGGGGAAAAAAAATATATGTCCAAGGTAGTCTACCCTAGGTAAGAGCCTGCCTGCATTGCTTACAAACATAACTACCTCAGATTTCCCTCCCATTACAGCAGCCACCTTGTTCGTATGAACACACACTACTACCCTTAAGCAGCATTTCTCACTCCAAGTCAGGGTTTTCTTTCCATTCACAACACTGCATTTCCAAACAGATTCAGAGCTGCTCAGTGCATTGTGAATTTCTGTTTGAATAAACTGTAAGGACGTGAAATTTGCTGTGATGCTGCTGGAGTATCATATGCGGTGACACTCGCAGTGTTTGACTGTATTGCCCCTTCCAGCACAGAACCATGTAGAAAGCCTCTGTAACACCTTTTTTTTTTTGGAAGTTGTTACACTTGGAAAACACAAAAACAACTGCCTGATGCTTCCTTCAACTTCAAGCACTCCAGAGAACTGCATGCAGCAGTAGCACACTGTGCCAGTATTTTATAACTTCCGTGTGGCTGCGTGCAAGAAAATAAATTAACTGAATTCATTTAGCTCCTTCAAAGTTTCCTTTGCACTACAGGTGAATACCAAATGTCTGGATATTAATCAAACCCTGAAAGAGATCCTCAACAGCTTGCCACAGTCAAAACCTATGATTTTATAGCTGGAAAGGTAATGAAAGTTTTTGCCTTGGGCACAATTACGTTTAAATGGGGGACACACACAAGACATGGACAAGACTTATTTGTGCATCAAAACAGTCCATAAAAATAGAGCTCAGACACATACTCAGAGATAACATTTTCATATTCTTTCTACCCACACATGTCTCCACTCGCGTACACCTCTACAACTCCCTTTGTTCTGCCAGATCTCTTGTTCTATTCATAGAATCATAGAATGGTTTAGGTTGGAAGAGACCTCAAAAATCATCCAGTTCCAACCCCCTTGTGCCACAGGCAGGGACACCTCCCACTAGATCAGGTCGCTCAAGACCTCATCCAGCCTGGCCTTGAACACATCCAGGGAGGGAGCAGCCACAACCTCCATAGGCAACCTGTTCCAGTGCCTCACCACCCTCACTGTGAAGAATTTCTTCCTAACATCCCCTTCAAATCTCCCCTCCGCCAATTTGAACCCATTCTCCCTCGTCCTGTCATTACAAGACCTTGTGAACAGTCCCTCCCCAGCCCTCCTGTAGGCCCCCCTCAGATACTGGTAGGCTGCTATAAGGTCTCATGGAAGCCTTCTCTTCTCCAGGCTGAAAAGCTCCAACTCTCTCAGCCTGTCCTCACAGATATTATTAAAGTAGCAAATTTAGTAAGAAAAAAAAAAACCAAACACCACATTGCTGCTCCCTGTTGTCTCCTATTACCTCCAATAAGATATATTTTTTCTGGTAATGAAAGAAGGTACAGTAGCTTGTGCTGCTACTTCTTTGGCTTTGTGTTTAATTAAATGCAAGTATTTGTCTAGTGAGGATCTGTATTAATAGCCTCTCTGGAAGCAAGTATGAGCTGATAATAAAACTTGGTTACACATTCTCAAACGAAACCAGCATCATGTTGCTCTCACTTCGTGCATTTCAAAAAGTCCTAATTATAACTATGGGGGGAATAAAACCCTCCTCACAACATTTTTAGATTTGATTCTCAGTTTCTGATTATCTGGTACCTAAATTAACCTAGACCCAAAATCAGAGGTTAAGCAGAATTAGCAAAGACTTGCTTTTTGCACAGTTCCTGGCAATAAATGCAGTCTGTGTACCTTCCTCTGCATACCTGTGTGTAATTAAACATGTATGTCACACAGTTCACTGAAATATGGTCTCGGCTTCATGCATTTCCTTGCTTTTCACTTCCTTCCTTCACCACACCGTTCATATTTCTCTCCCAACCTTCGACTTCTTCCTGAATCCGTGTACAAGAACTCCATTTTGTCGATGCAGTTATCTTAACTGATAGAAAAATTACTGAACCATAAAGGTGGACCCTGCAGAGACTGCAGCGATTTGGGACTCCTTCAGCTTTTTTTGCAGCTACACATGCACATTGCCTCATCCCTGCTGTGACAAAGTCTGCTTCCGCATGGTAAAAATCAGGTTTCACGCTGTTAGGAACAGTTAGGAGCGCAGGCTACTGAAGCTACTCCGCAGGAGAACCAGCAAGGATATCTTGGCAGAAACTAGCCAGGATCACAAGTGCTAATTTAATTTTGCACAAAGCAATACTCTACTAAATGGCCAAAAGCAAACCCTGAAATAAATGAATAATGGCGCAGTAAAAACGCTGCCCTCTGTTGTACACCTCTGCCTTTCTTTGGCAGAGACCCCACCAATCCCTCTTCTCTTATCCAATACCCTCTTTTTTTTTTTACTCTGTGCTAAAGACCAGCTTTCAGACCTTTTATTTTGTTGGTTTTTGGGGTGTTTTTTGTTGTTTGGTTGGTTGGTTTTTTTTCCCACCACACTGAAGGAAAAAGAATTACATAAATTGGCAAAAGCAAGCTGGAAGTTGTGACAGCTGAGACAGGGACATGTGAGGTTTTTAGCACCAAGGTGAGATGTCCGAGCTGGTTTTGAGTTCAAGCATCCAAGAGACAGTTAAAGTGCTTGAGGCTGAAGACGACACGCGTTACTAGTTAATTGCAGATATTTAAGGGACACATTCGGTAGGGCTGAATCTCAATGACAGCTACTCAGCCACTACCCTCCCACCACAAATCCTGCCACATTACCATCAAGGTGGATGCGACAGGCAGGATTTGCTGAAGTGGTCAAAGTTGATTTGGGTGCCATGGTCTTTAGGAGCTATTAAACCCAGGCTGCTCTTCACAGCATCGGAGAAGTAGTTTTATACTAATACGCTATTTCATTACAACATCATCATTATTTACAGGAACTTTTTTCTCTAGAAAGCACCTCCTATTATGCAAAACTAGGTAAATGGAAACACTGGAGTAGATGATCTTTCAAGGTCACCTACAACCCTTAACATTCTGTGAATCTCTTTGTCATGGTCAAAGCATCTACCAGTTCCTGAGCAAAAGGGAACACAGCAAACGTCAGCAAAACCGTGCAGTGAACTACAAGATTTTTACCTAAGAAGAGAGGCACATGACACATTGTTTGTACTCCATGGAGAAAGGAGCAAGCCTTTGACCTCTAAGATCTTGGGAGAAAAAAAAAATTATGAAAAGCTTGAGTTTATTACTCACCAAACATCTTGACAAGTAGAGCTTAGCTTATCTCCAGACGCTGATGAAGGGTGTGTGCTCTATCTTCCAGAAGCTAACCTGTCCAAGGTTAACAGGTTAAACCTGACTGATATTCATAAAGGATGGGGCTTGCAGAAGCATTTAGGCTGAGATAAAAGTGGAAGTCAACCATTCCTTTCACTCACAGTAAGGTTTCTAATGTTCCTGTAAAGCAGTTCATCACCAGGAGAAGCAGCAACCAAGTTGAGTCACACTCATTTCTGAGAGACCTTTTGCTGGCCTTCCATCTCTGAAATAAAACAGAAAATGAGGGAACAATTTTAGTTTATAACTTTTGTGCTGTTTGCAGCTGTAAAGAACTTTGCTCTGGTTTAAAAAAAAAAAAAAAAAAGTGAACTTAGAAACCACACCACAGAAACTAAGCTTCCCTCATTTCTCTTTTATTCGAGAATTTTCATATTATTATGGTGTAAGAATGTCAGCTATTAGCACTCAGCTCACAAATGAAATAACTAACACTCAAGAGTTACAGAAGCCCATCTTCAAGCACATCTGCTAAAGACTATAAACCACTGAGACGTGCTTGAAAGTGAATGCTGCATCCTAAAGGTTATTTATCACCAGGAGAGGAGAAAGCAGGCTGAGTGTTTATGTCAGACTGGCAAGTGACAGCTACACAGATTATAAATCTTTAGTTCCAAATGTGAAGTACTCAAAACCGTATTCCCCAACCACATCAAAACCAGGAACAGTTCACAAAGGGCTAAACTAACTGGGGCTTGGACCCAGTAGGAATACATTAATCTGCAGAACATGTCTTCAGATGGAATAAAATGAAGAGAAATCAGTAAAGAAAACAAGCCATTTATAATATCCTGTGGAAAAAAACAAAAATAAAATCACTAAAACAATAGCTTTTGGAAACCTTGCATCTGCAGAAAACCTTCTGGGCCTAAATCCAATACAAACCTGTCAGAAAATATTGATGAAAAATGGGCATTTACAATTGTAAATAAAACATGAATATGGAACCTATTCCTAAACTCAATTTTTTTCCAGAAAATAAATAAGGCTTTGTGTTTTCCTTGGTTTTGTTTTGGTTTTGTTTTTTTAATAAACTATGTTATTTAGTTACTTAATTGACACCCATTTTGGCAAACAAAAAGTACCTCAGAATGATACCCCCACGACAACTATTGACAAATCAAATGGACATCAAAGGCTGTTACTATGCTTATCCGCCTCACTCATAATAGCTTATTGAAGAAACCTGTAAGAGCCTAGTATTATAAAACCACCTTCCCAGAAGAGAAATATGATCAAAGCAATTGTCAGATGGCAGAAAGCCAGCAGCCTTTCAGATACTGCACAAGAGATTCTTTCAACTTCGTGTTGAAAAGGCCCTCTGATGCTCGATCCAGGATCTTAATCCCATTCTCCAAATGAAAGGTTAATGGAGCACACTCTTAATTCAGAGGCACATCTTAACATATACTAACAAAAGAAAAGAAACCTGTCCGTTAATGTGTTACAGCATCCTCCTTAAAGTGGTAGCAGGCCTTCTGCCATTGCCTGACAGGAATGCATGCAAACAGCTGCTCTGTAGTATGGACAAGCCCCCCAAGAAAACCTTCCTGATTAAACTCATAGCATCAAATGCTCAGCTGGCACAGTTTAGTAAGCACATTTGCAATGAAGCCATGCAAATAACCTCCTAAGGTCCATCTCTGAGTGGCTAGATGGATTGTTTTCATAGCTATTGATGGTGAGATGAAGCTATTTACTTAAATAGATAATTCAGCTTCCACACCATGATCCCATCCTTTCAGAAAGTCCACCCATGCAGCACTGAATCTCAAACTAAGCAAGCAGAACGATGACACAGAATACAAGAATGAGAACTTAAAGAAAAACTGCCAGTAGTTTGTCTGGCCAACTCATGAAATAACTTGACATTCTGGTGCTAGATGAGTTGTCAAAACCCCCTAAATCTGCCAAAAAACTCAAAACAACCCAAAACCCAAGACATAAAATAATATGCAGGGTTGCACGAAGAGGCAAAAAGGAATGTCAAAAGATCTCTCCCACAAAGACAGGCTGAGAGAGTTAGGGCTTTGCAGCCTGGAGAAGAGAAGGATTTGAGGAGACCTTCCAGTATCTGAAGGGGGCTATAGGAGGGACTATTTACAAGGTCTTGTAAAGACAAGATGAGGAGAAATGGGTTTAAACTGGCAAAGGGGAGATTGAAATTGGATGTTAGGAAGAAGTTGTTTGCAGTGAGGGTGGTGAGACACTGGCACAGGTTGCCCAAGGAGGTTGTGGCTGCTCCCTCCCTGGAGGTGTTGAAGGCCAGGTGGGATGAGGCCTTGAGCAACCTGTTCTAGTGGAAGGTGTCCCTGCCTATGGCTGGGGGTTGGGACTGAATGAGCTTTGAATTCCCTTCCAACATAAACCATTCTGTGATCATCAGTTTTCAAGTATCTGCAGCTAGCTCAGTCTCCCTGAAGTCTAGAGCAGCTCAGAGGCTGCTTAGTTTACAGCATGAAAAAAAAAAAAATTTAAAGTGGAAAGAGAAAAGTTTTAGTGCATAATAGTTCAGAAATACAGTCTGTGGGCATCATGTAGCTGAATCAATAGTAAATCATGTTTACCACAGTCAGCACTAGAGGCAGTACAAGTCATTGGAACAGGGAACTGTACAAGGCTCCACACACTTTTATTGAGCCTTGCTAGTGTATTTATTTAAGCACTTCAGATAGGTACAGGAGGAGGAAAAAAAAAATACCCAACGAGCTACAGAAGTAACCTGGAGTAAGATTGAAAGTGTTTTACTCTAAGTGACTTTTAAGCCATCCAAGTGGTGGTGGGTTTGAGAAAAATCAGCCCCCAAGCAATGGTTAACAGACCAGCTCAGACGGCTTGGAAATAAGACAAAGCTACATTTTACAGCAAGCTAAGTTTACAAATGTATATACAAAATGTATTTACACTTACAAAATATATACAATTTAGAAATCAGACAGAAATCCAACCCTGCCTGACACAAGGGAAGCCCAGAAGGGGCCAACACCACTTTCTCTCCACCCAGATACAAATCCAGCAAGGCTCAGGTGTTTCAGTTCTTTCCAGGTTTGTATTCAGCCATGCACAGAGGACCAGAGGAGGAGGTGCACAGCAGAAGGCAAAGGGAACAAAAAGAATGAGAAATTGTTTATACAATGCCTTTTTATCCCTCTTAGCAAACCAACGAATGATGTAGACTTCATCATCATTATTCCCTTTACTGCCAATGCTATAAGTTTTTTTACATCCTGCACTGAACTTTCATTACAGCCCCAATTCCTCTTACTGGAATTCTCCAGTAAGCCTCACACTACTACAGAAGTAGACTGCACTAGCACATTTTTTAGACAGTTATTTTGGTTTGTATTTAAAATAATGGTGATGAAAAACAAAACAAAAACACAGCACACAAAAAAACCCCAAAAAACCCGAAACTCAAACAGTTCTTTCAATTACACATACGCTGTCAGGCAAAGAGATTATAAACCTTTCTCCCTGTAAATTCTGAGAGCTGAAATCCACATCTCCACCTTCTAACCATCTCAATATTTAACTTCCCATTACCACAAACGTAAGTGAGAGACTCTAGAACTTGCACTGCAACTTCAGCTTGACCCTGAATACACAAACTGAACGTGCCAAGGGCTGATACTGTGATTAACATCAGCCTGAACAAAATTCCTGCGCCCATCAGGACACACAGATGAATTTCTGATTTGTGCTCACATCTCCTACAAAGTATATCCTGCTTAGGATTACAGGACAGCAAGGGACCACCAAAACTCAGCCTATTCCCCAACCATACCCAGTGCTGCATAATTTAAAGCTTTTCACAAGGCAATCAAACTTTTTCCTAGGAGTACTTATGATTTTGCTTCGATTGAAGAAAACCATCACAGACCCTCACTGCTCTAACAATTAGGAACATGCTTTCAATTCTCAGCTTGAATTTATTCACAGTCAGCTTACACCCATTAGTTCTTGTGCCAATATTGTCCTTTAGTTTAAATAGCTCTTCTCCATCCCTGGTGTTTACTTCCCCCATGAATTTAATTCCATTCAATTACATTTCTTAGGACTAATTGTTTTCAAATGAGAGGACACACTTTGTAAAGCCATCAATGGCACATTCCATAAGGAGAAAAATTAGCTTCTCCAGCAATTAAATATCCACAGAAGTTGAAAAGTGCACAGCGAGGCAGTTATAAGTCCATAGAAAACTTCTGCCACTGGAAGGTGAGGGAGAAGCAATTCCAAAATGAAGATATTAAAAGCTCTAAGCGACAAGCTTTAGAAACGTACTGGAGTGGGGAAAAAAAAAAAAAAAAAAAAAGTTTATTCTTCAGCACATTTGCTGAAAGACTTTCACTTAGCTTAAAAATCCTTTTAATGATTGCTTCCCTTGTCACTTTGCAACATTACAGGAAGGTAAAAAGCCAAACTCCAAACAAAAGAAAAGCAACGAAAAAGCCACACACAAAACACCCCAAACATACCGAAACTCACAAAGCAGTAAAACAAAATACTCAGGGACTATGAGGGGGGAAGAAAAAAAAAAAAAAAGTGCATTATTTTGTAAGCCTTTATAAAGGTTAAGGAGGCTTTTCAACTGCCACTGGGACAACCTTCAGTGACACTCTGGTTCCTCCTGATAGTTCCTATAAAGGTCAAGACAAAGTGCTTTCTGATCGGCTCAACAGCACGGCAAAAATCGAGTCATGTCTTTATAAAAGAACTATTTACTTCAGGCAGCACTTAGATAAGCTCTTGTTTAGTGCCTCAAGTGATCTCACACCTTAGGGAAGAAAAGTATTGGTCAGCATTTCAGAATCAGTCTTCAATTTCAGGAAATTTTATATCAGTAAGCCCAAAACCCCGAGATAATTTGTCATATAATGGTTTAGCTTAAGCAGCCTAGAATACACGAGTAATGTAAAGCCAAACAATTTTCATAGCAGTGATCTAGAGAAATTAACTTTGTGGTCAGATTTGGGCCACAAATCTCCACCGTTACAAGAGGTGGAGGTGATGGAGCCAGTGCAGAGGACAGAGAAGCTGGGGAAGGGTCTGCAGAACAAATCTGCTGAAGAGTGACTGAAGGAGCTGGGGATGGTTAGTGTGAAACAGAGGAGGCTGAGGGGAGACCCCATGGCTGTCTACAGCTACCTGAAAGGACCTTATGGAGAGGCTGCTGCTGGTCTCTTCTCACAGGTAAAAAGTGATAGAACAAGAGGCAATGGCCTCAAGCTGCCACTGGGTAGGTTTAGACTGGATATTAGGAAATACTTTTTTCCCAGCAGGAGTGGTCAGGCATTGGAATGGCCTGCCCAGGAAGGTGAAGGAGTCACCAACCCTGGATGTGTTTAAAAGTCATTTAGACAAGTATATATTTTAGGGTGAGCCTTGTTGAGTAGAGATATCGGTTGGACCTGGTGATCCTGAAGGTCTTGTCCAACCTGAAGGTTCCTGCAATTTCTGTGAAATACCTACTATTACTTTGAAGTCATCAATTTATAACTCTTCAGAGGCAGAAAGTTAAACTAATATGAGTCATTAGGCAGGTGAAAACTATTTTCTGCTCCTCATGTGTAAGGAGTACACAAATCAGAGAGCCAAGAAGTTGCTCTGTCATTTTTGCAATGTGAAAATGTATCCTTCTCCCAAACTGTCTCCCTGTTTGATGAAGTAAAGCAGTATTTTTGCTTGCCATCTGAACTGTGAGCTCCTTCAGCAAGCCCAAGATCACACTTTAAAGAACTTTTCCAAGCCACCTCCTAACTCACTGAAATCTTCAGAACAAGTCAGCGTTTTTGCATTTCCCTACCTCCAGTTCTTCAAAGAGTTACTTCAGCTATATTGAAGAATAAATTTAGCAAGTCAGAGAAATCAGAGTTATCAATCTGGAAGTCTAAAAAAAAAATATAAATAATCAAAACTTGGATTGTTGTGGGGTTTTATATCCATATCTCATCACAAAGCATATGCTAGCAAATGTTTCACACAATACCAGAGCCAAACCTAAATCATAGGTATCACAGGTAACAAATGTGATGATATTGCTTCCAGAAAATCACTGACACAGTCAAAATGTTGTCATATATCACCGTGATAAAGGGCTTCTTCCCTCAAACCAAGAGATACACTGTGGTATTAATCTATTTGTAAATATTAGAGTTATAAAAACCTTCACCCACTGCGTGATGAAGTGCTGGTTGCTGATTTTTATTTTGTGGATTTTCGAGCACAGTATCAATAATCACCGCTAGGTAAAAAACAATAAATAATCTTTTCAGTTGGAACACAAAACTTTCAGTGGCTCAGTTTCCAACAAATACTCTAAGCTGTTCTTGGTTCTACCAGACCCAGAGAAACCATCATGATTTTGCAAAGAAATAATAGCAGCTCTGATTCCACATGGACAGTCTATAGGTATGCTAGATAGAAATAAATTTTCCAAGTGAGCTACAAGTACTTCATGAAAACTACAGGATCTAAATCATTCAACTTTCTGCCTGTGTAGAAAGGATTCTGGAAATATGCTTTACCAAATCATTAAGAGTAACTGTTCCCCTGCCTGCACTACTGCAGAAATCCAAACTGTTCAGATCAGATCCATGCAGGATCCAGGTTCCAACTCACTCCGGTGAAGTTTGAGCAGGAAGATTTGATTTTGTTCTTATCTTCACACACATTCAAGACTTGATTGATTTTGTTCATATCTTCACATACATTAAAAGAACACCTCCATCTGCAGTAGTCCTATTAACAGAGACCACGGCACCGTGAAGAAACAACTTCCCCCTTTTGATTCTGGCCAGAATGGTTCTTTTAGCAGCTCACTGATAGTTGCTTTCCTTAACAAAGCATAGCAAACTCTCAGGCATTGCCTGGTATTTCAACGTCATTCTCAAGACACTGCTGGCCTGCTTAAACTAAATAGTTACCAACACTGATTTCACATAGTTCTTTAATCCTCCCGTAAATCACACCTTATAGAAGATAAAAGCAGCTGCACCCACTAAGCTCATGTCCTAGAAGACCAGTAATGTGCACCAGAAAACTTGGTCACAGGAAACAAACAAACAATCAGCCACCTGCTATCTTCTTTTGCTACTTAAAGTTGTTTACCTACCCTGAAAGTACCTCTTTGGTACTAAAAAAAAAAAAAAAAAAAAAAAAAAAANNNNAAAAAAAAAAACAAAAAAAAAACCCACAACAAACCACAACCACAATTTGCTTTGCACTACTGTGTTGCTAAAACCTCTGCACGCTTTTTTTTTTCCACTCCCCCTCCCCTTACAGTTAAGGGTGGGGGCAAAGACTAGGGAAAGAAAAGTGAGTAAAACATTGGTAATTTGTTTAGCTAGTGATGCAGGCTGCTCTCCGATCAAATTCTGTTTCCCAAAGGAAGGTATCAGTTTCAAATTACACAGCAAGCAGGCAAGAGAAAGGAAGCAAACAATCAAAATCTTCCCAGGAGGGGCAAAGTATAAGGCAAGAGCTCCAGAGATCCTATTTAATAAATAAACACCTTCATTTCTGTAAGTTAATTTCACCACAGGAAATAAGTTTAGTTTTAATTATATTGCCTTATGTCATGTTTTATAAAAGGTACACGAGGCTCATTGACTTTCTCTTATTAAAGCCTTTACATGCTGCAGAGATGTTGCATGTAGATGAAGTCTCAGCAGAGCCTTAGCAGAGTGCACAGTGATGTAAGATGCAATATTTTTATTGTTATCCCACACCTGTGACAACTGCTGAGATCAAAAACAAGATGTTGCATTTCATTAAAAAAAAAACCAACAAAACAACAAAACCACCACCAAGAAACCCAACAAAGAAAAAAAAAACAAAACAAAGCAAACCAACAGTGACCAAACAACCCAAACAATTAGACAAAGGAAACACAAAATATACTTCGATTCACAATGATAGAGTACACTATAAACTCAAAGCCTTTGCTCTCACAGATACTGAAGTTGCACACTTCTCCAGAAGCCTAAGAGGTTGTGTAGGAATAAACATTGAGTTTTTAAAAGTTCATTTCCAAAAGAGAGAAGTGCCAAAAGAAAACACATTTTTATTCCTCAATTCACGTGCACCGAGTGAGCAGCACTCCATGAGCTGGGTAACATCAGCATGGCCTTCAGGCAACACTTTGCACAAGGCAAACTATGGGGCTCTTGGGGGAGTTCTATTTTGAGTGTCTTGGGAAGCAAAAATAAACTCAAATCTCACTGCCTTTTTTTTNCAGTTTCAATCTCCCCTCTGCCAGTTTGAACCCATTCCCCCTCATCCTGTCATTACAAGACCTTGTGAACATTCCCTCACCAGCCCTCCTGTAGGCCCCCTTCAGATATTCGAAGGTTGCTATGAGGTCTCCTGGAAGCCTTCTCTTCTCCAGGCTGAAAAGTCCCCACTCTCTCAGCCTGTCCTCATAGCAGAGCTGCTGCAGCCCCCTCAGCATCTCTGTGGCCCTCCTCTGGACTCTCTCCAGCAGTTCCGTGTAATTCTTGTGCTGGGGGCTCCATAACTGCACACTGTTCTGGAGCCCCCAGAGACTGCACAGACCCCACTCCAGGTGGGGTCTGACAAGAGCAGAGTAAAGGGGCAGAATCCCCTCCCTTACCCTGCTGCCCACAGCTTCTCTTAATGCAGCCCAGGACACGGTTGGCTGTCTGGTACCATCACCACACAAGGTGCCTTCACCAGCATCACTTTTTTTCCCCCCCCCTCACCAGCCTCAGCTGCTTTCACTCAAGAAATCCTTTCCCACCCTGATAGTTCTGGTTGTGCAACAAATGTTCCATGGCCAGCAGAAAGCTTGTTCTGCATGCTGCTGAGGAAAGAATTGCAGGTACTAATGCTGAATTTGTGAACATCTCTCTGGATTGGCACCAATTTGCTGTAACCTTTCAATAGCTAGTACCACACACCCACGTGGTAATTCCTGCAATTTCCAGTAGAATGGGAACACAACCCCCTGACTAAAGCCACACGGCAGATGAGAAGTCTATTTATATACCAGGCTGCTTTTTACTCAAGCAAAGAGGCCACGAACTCCTTTTGCTATCAGCCCAACGCCTCTCAGCATGAAACAATTATTTTGGGAAGGGGTAGCACTCTTATACAGCACTGACAACTTCACACAAGATGGAAAAATCCTTTCTTCTCATAGCCTGCTCTCTTTACTTGGCTCTGCATATTTTCCACTTCCATTCCTGTTACCGACGTTCACAATTATCTACGGAACAGGTCAGAAAATCTCTGTCAAGGTTTGCCAGAACCCCTGGCAGCCATTACCCAACGCATCTGCTCCCACTTCCTCATCCCTCTCTAATTCCCATGTGCAAAGTTTGCAAGGGAAAATGAAATGAAGTATTTCTTCACCAAACTGCTTGACACCCGTACTCGGAGCTGTTTGCCCTTCCTACAACTCAGAGCATCGGGACTGGGAGTCAATTTTTAATAGAGAAACATTAAGAATTCCCTTTAAATGCTCTTCCTCCTACTTGTGAATAATCAACAAGTAACTGGTGTCTGAAAGACTAGAGGCAAGGCAATGTTTTAAGAGAGTCTGGCACCTTCACAAGATTAGGAAGAGCCACTGTGTAGCTATCAGTAACACCCAAAACTTCAAAAGGAAGATTCTTTAAAAAAATTATTATTAGCAGCAGATGGAAGAAATAAGGACAGAGACATTCACTAGAGCCCTCCTCTCACTCTGACAGCAAAGAAGAAATTTCAAGGTGCATTTTTGGAACATTTAATACTACAGCACTGTCACACCTTCAAAATTACCCAAATCCTATGCTACTTACACTAATCACTAATAGAGCCCCCAGCACAAGAAGGACATGGAACTGTTGGAGAGAGTCCAGAGGAGGGCCACAAAGATGATCAGAGGGCTGCAGCAGCTCTGCTATGAGGACAGGCTGAGGGAGTTGAGGCTTTTCAGCCTGGAGAAGAGAAGGCTTCTAGGAGACTTTATAGTAACCTTCCAGTATCTGAAGGGGGCCTACAGGAAGGCTGGGTAGGGACTGTTCACAAGGTCTTGTAATGACAGGATGAGGGGGAATGGGTTCAAACTGGCAGAGGGGAGATTTGAATGGGATGTTAGGAAGAAATTCTTCAGAGTGAGGGTGGTGAGGCACTGGAACAGGCTGCCCAGGGAGGTTGTGGCTGCTCTCTCCCTGGCTGTGTTGAAGGCCAGGCTGGATGAGGTCTTGAGTGACCTGATCTAGTGGGAGGTGTCCCTGCCTATGGCACAGGGGGGTTGGAACTGGATGATCTTTGAGGTCTCTTCCAACCTAAACCATTCTATGACTCTAATGTTTTGTGATCAATTCCCCAGAATCAGTCAGGGTTAGAAAGGACCACAAGGATCATCTAGTTCCAACCCTCCTGCCATGGGCATGCACAACCTACCCTAGATCAGGCTTTCCAGAGCCTCATCCAGCCTGGGATGAGGCTGTGCTGGTGCTCTGCAGAACTGCAGTTGTGTCAGACATAACAGAACATAGTTACAGCTGTCAAAATGCTGTGGATTTTGAATCCACAATTAAGGATTTATTCAGTCATGCTGGCCTTAGTAGTAAGATAAAGAATTTGACCAATGAAAAGAATTTCATACAATCAGTCAGGGTTGGAATGGACCACAAGGATCATCTAGTTCCAACCCCCCTGCCATGCCCAGGGACACCCTACCCTAGAGCAGGCTGCCCACAGCCTCTGCCAGCCTGGCTGCAAACATCTCCAGGGATGTGGTCCCAAACACCTCCCTGGGCAACCCATTCCAGGGCCTCACCACTCATGCTCAACAACTTCCTCCTCACATCCAATCTGAATCTCCCCACCTCCAGCTTTGCTCCATTCCCCTTAGTCCTGTCACTCCCTGAGAGCCTCAAAAGTCCCTCCCCAGCTTTTCTGTAGGCCCCTTCAGATACAGGAAGGCCACGAGAAGGTCACCTGGGAGCCTAACTTCCTCCTCACCACCACTCTGAACCTCCCCACCTCCATTCCCCCCTAGTCCTGTCACTCCCTGAGAGCCTAAAGAGTCTGTCCCCAGCTTTTCCATAGGCCCCTTCAGATACTGCAAGGCTACTATCATTGATTTCACTGAATCACAGAACGGGTTGGGTTGGAAGCGACCTCCAAAGGCCATCTAACACAACCCCCTCACAGCGAGCAGAGACATCCTCCATTAGATGAGGTTTCCCAGAGCCCTGTCGACCCTGACCTTGAGTTCCATGTCCTTCCTGTGCTGGGGGCTCCAGAACGGCACACAGTACTCCAGGTGGGGCCTGAGGAGAGCAGAGCAAAGGGGCAGAATCCCCTCCCTTGCCCTGCTGCCCACAGCTGCTCTTGCTGCAGCCCAGGACAGGGTTGGCTGTCTGGTACCACCACCACACAAAGTGCCCTCACCAGCATCACTTTCCCCCCCATCTCTCGTGGCCTCAACTGCCTCACTCCACTGCCCTCGTGGCGAAAAGCTTCCTTCTGCCGCCACCCAATTTAAATCTACCCCAATTAAAAACCTTTCCTAAAATTAGTGCTGCCCCTCATCCTGTCACTGCAGGCCCTCCCCAGCCTCCTCCTAGGCCTCTTCCCGAGCGCTGAGCCCAGGCCTGCTGCGGGTTCTGTGCGTGGCCTACTCCGAGCTGCACCACCCAATAAAAAGGTTATCCTCAACCTTCCCAGTCACTCTCTTGCTGAATTTCTCTTCGCTCACTTGGCAGCCAACAGCTCTTTGCAACCCTACGCGTCTCCGCTCAGTTGCAAAGGCTCAACGGCGACAAAAAATAACCCCCAAAAAGCCCCACGATGTGCACCCCTCAAGTGCTGGAGTAAGACGTACCCACAGAGCTCCCATATAAAGCACAACAACAGTACTGTGCCTGAGGGATTCTGTCGTTTCACCAGTACAGGTAACTGGGAAAGGGAAATAAAATACTGTCACCAGAGAGCTGTGTAGTAGTTAGAAATTAGTCACCATCTATGCTTGTCCTGAGAAGTAATTTTGAGGTTACAAAGCCCTGACGAATCCTTTTCTTCACACCACCTGCTCCTAAACGAGGATGTACCCACAGAGGTCCCATATAAAGCACCACAACAGTACTGTGCCTGAGGGATTCTGTCGTTTCACCAGTACAGGTAACTGGGAGAGAAAAAAAACCCCACTGTTACCAGAGAGCTGTGTAGTAGTTAGAAATTAGTCACCATCTACGCTTGTCTTGAGAAGAAATTTTCAGGTTACAAAGCCCTGACGAATCCTTTTCTTCAAACCACCTGCACCTAAACAAGGA
>VWZI01014175.1:308850-319125 GCA_013396835.1 Psilopogon haemacephalus
GAGAAGAAAAGAGAGAAAAAGAAAAAGGAGAAGAAAAGAAGAAAACAGTTTCTGACAGTGCAGTTCAAGAGCATTACCTTCTGCTCTACAGAGAGAATCGTGTCCTATGTAAGCTGCCATTCTTCCTTTAAACATTGTGCTTTCACACCATATGGCATGAGTTTAGAAGTGATTATTACTGAAATCCACAAACAACTGGAAACTGTGGTGTTAAAGTAACGTACAACTCCGTAAGAACAAACTGATGCTGAAAAAAGTAGTAGGTGTTTCCTAAACAGTAAGACTTAATTATCTCCCCCTGAGACAGAGGAATAACTATCCGTGAAAAGGTTGCCAAATCTGACACTCAGCTGAGAAAACTGCAAACAGATTTGTGTTAAACAACACTTGGAGTAAAGAGACTTCTGGAGGCAGGCATGTGCCTGTCATTTCCGGAGATAGGCACATGTCAGTTTCCATGCTACGTTCAAATAAATCCACGTTGAGTTTGAACACATCAGTATTCATCATGCTCAATTAGCACCACCCTCATGCCACTTGAATTTGAGAATTATAAAATTAAGCAGTTTCCACTAGCATCAGCAATCCTCCCAGGAGGATATAAACCAGTCAAATAGAAGTAGTACTACTGCTTACTGGAATGTGAAATCCACGTAAATCAATACAAGTTCTTTGAAAACAAAAAGCAGAAGTTTTGGGGACTTCCTTTTCTTGGTAGAATTACAGAACCATGCAAAACTACTGGTTTTGGTAGTCCACAATCCTCACAGCAAGGAACACCAGAATCCAGAGGAATAGCAGAAAATTAAACATTTTTTTGGTCAGAGGAGAATACTGTGCACTAGCTAGTAGGCATTTGGAAAAGTACTATGAATTTGTCCTTGCTGTCCATAAAGTTTGCTGTTGAAGGCTTCACAGACGCTCATGGAAACCTACCTGGATTAACAGAACAATATATGTAACCCAGAGAGCTAGGAGGGCTGGGAAAAAGCAGCTGACTTTGGACCAGATGCTGAGAGTAAATTCTATATTTTTATATATATATATATATATATAAGTTCCATAGAATCCACCAATTTGAAAGAGACCTCCAAGATCATCCAGTCCCAGCTTTCTCAGAGGTAAACAGCACCAAATCCATCTTCTTTCCATTTCCTATTTAATCTATGTTGCAAGAGAGACACTGCCATGCCTCATTTCTTTAATCACTTCCCTGTTCTAATATAGTTCAACAATGTGCTCGAGTCTACTGCTCCTGTTAGAGATGTGGTCTAGATGAGAGAGCTGGCAAACAGAGATGTATTTCTACTTCATCTGCTGAGGCCTTGGGTACCTTTGGACATAGAATCATAGGATCATAGAATCATAGAATTAGTCAAGGTTGGAAAGCACCACAAGGATCATCCTGTTCCACCCCCCTCCCTGCCATGGGCAGGGACACCCTACCCTAGATTAGGCTGGACAGAACCATCTTCCAGACTTTCTGAAAAGAAAATTTCAGGCTGTCACAGAATACTCACAGACATATTAGGATCAGCTCATAGTTGGAGGACACAAGAACCATGTGCCTAATACACTGGTATAAGTTGAACTGAACTTGATGACATCCAATACCATGCTGCCATCATGCCAGCTTCAAAATTAAAATGCTGGCCGAGGCAAAGCATTGTGGGGCTTGAATTCAGGTTCTAGCACGAAAAGCTTCCTGCTCCAGTTGCTACTTCTGGTTTCCAGATTTGGGGTGATGGTCTTTTCTGCTACATGAGCTGTGGGTTTGGGGGGGGTGGGAGTATCATAGAATGGTTTAGGTTGGAAGAGACCTCAAAGAACATCCAGTTCCAACCCCCCCACCATAGGCAGGGACACCTCCCACTAGATCAGGTTGCTCAAGACCTCATCCAGCCTGGCCTTGAACACATCCAGGGAGGGAGCAGACACAACCTCCCTGGGCAACCTGTTCCAGTGCCTTGCCACCCTTACTGTGAAGAATTTCTTCCTAACATCCCCTTCAAATCTCCCCTCTGCCAATTTGAACCCATTCCCCCTTGTCCTGTCATTACAAGACCTTGTGAACAGTCCCTCCCCAGCCCTCCTGTAGGCCCCCCTCAGATACCAGTAGGCTGCTATAAGGTCTCCTGGAAGCCTTCTCTTCTCCAGGCTGAAAAGCCCCAATTCTCTCAGCCTGTCCTCATAGCAGAGGTGCTGCAGCCCTCTGATCATCTTCGTGTCCCTCCTCTGGACTCTCTCCAGCAGTTCCATGTCCTTCTTGTGCTGGGGGCTGCAGAACTGCACACAGTACTCCAGGTGGGGTCTGACAAGAGCAAAGGGGGAGAATCCCCTCCCTTGCCCTGCTGGTAATGCCTCAATGCAGCCCAGGACAGTGTTGGCTGTCTGAGCTGCGTGTGCACACTGCAGGCTCATCTTGAGCTTCTCATCCACCCAGACCCCCAGATCCTTTTCCTCAGAGCTGCTCTCCAGCCACTCACCATCCATCACTGACTGCTGCTGCTGCTGCTTCTTCTGCCTTTTTCCTTTATTTCTCTGCAGGTAGGCTACAGGTCACATCATTTCCAGCAAAACTCTTTATCTCAAGCCAGAATTACTTCGGTGTGTGTTACCTTCCCTCTCATACGCGTGGGGAGAGAGGGTGGCTTGCGAGAGTGGGCTGTGTTACGCCAGGACACACAGACACAGAGCAGCCTTCATTTACGTATTATTGTCTTCCTAACGCAGACACATGACTGTAAAAGCAGTGGGAAAGGAGAGCAATGTGGTTTTCCTATCCACAGCTTTAATGTCTTCCTCATACACAGCGCAACAGATCGCACATTTTTCCGCTCACCCCGCTACATTCATGCACGTAGCCTACGGCAACACAAGAATAACAACTTTCAATTACAACATTTTTATTATATTAAATTAGGGGGTTATCACATTAAATGGATAAAGTATGAAAATGGTAGAGCATGAGATTCTTTTTTTTTTTTGCCAACAAAGCAAAATTTCCAGAGTATATTAGCGTTTAGTAATTCCATTTTCCAGTAACAGCTGTAAGCACCAGCAGAATGCTCACATTTCCAAGCCCTTAAATGCCACAATAATCACTCTAGTAATGGCAGGATTTAGATTTCATATTTAGCAAAAAAATAAAGGGGTGGCAAAGCAAAGCTCTGTGGAAAGTTAAAAACTCTCAACAGTTTGTCACCGTAGGACAACACAGCTCCCAGTACTCTCTTGTGTCTTAAAAGCACTGCAGACAACTCGTTTGACATTATAGCATCATAGAATGGTTTATGTTGGAAGGGACCTCAAAGCTCATCCAGTTCCAACCCCCCTGTGCCATAGGCAGGGATACCTCCCACTAGAACACATCCAACCTGCCCTTGAACTAATCCAGGGAGGGAGCAGCCACAACCTCCCTGGGCAACCTGTGCCAGTGTCTCACCACCCTCACTTCAAACAACTTCATTCTAATATCCAGTTTTGATCTCCCCTCTGCCAGTTTAAACCTATTCCTCCTCATCCTGTCATTACAAGACCTTGTCAATAGTCTCTCCTCAGCCCTCCTACAGGCCCCTTTCAGATATTGGAAGGCTACTATACAGTCTTCTGGAAGTCTTCTGTTCTCCAGGCTGCAGAGCCCCAACTCTCTCAGCCTGTCCTCACAGCAGAGCTGCTGCAGCCCTCTCAGCATCTTGGTGGCCTCCTCTGCACTGGCTCCAACACTTCCATGTCCTTCTTGTATTGGGGGATCCAGAACTGCACAGAGTATTCCAGGTGGAGTTTCACAATAGCAAAGGGAGAGAATTACCTTCTTTGCCCTGCTGGCCACACTCCTCTTGATTATCTCTTCCATACGCATGGTTAGACACTGGCAGCTAAAGCAAGAGAGTTCTTTTCATCCTATCCTCTCATACTCCATGTAGATGCCTTTTCATCATGCTAGTCTACACATCCATTGAGACAGAAAGATCCAGATGAAAAACAAACCTGCCCCTACCCTCCCCCCACCACCAAAAAAAAAAAAAAAAAAAAAAAAAAAAAGAGGGAGAAGAATTTTGAAGGAAATCAGCTCTCCAAATCAGCCTACATAAAGAAGATCCAAATACTTGAGCCTCTGCTACTGTAGCTGCTTTTCACATAAAGGAGAGAGCTATGGCTCTCACAGAAATAAAACTTATTCTGATATTAATAAAGTAAATGGCTTCAAAGTTGGTTATGTTATCAAGTCTAAATCCTCAATCAAGTCTCCTACTTGCAACTCATAAGTGCCTGCATATCAAGAAGAGAGTAATATGCCTGTATAAAATGCAACATATGTGAAAGACGTTTTACTGTTTTAACTTTCTATGCTTTCAGCACATTACTGTATAATCAAAAAAATATATTATCTGTTCTTAAAACAAATTTAGTTGGTATCAGTCTATCCAAGGGGCTCTAATTTTACTTTGCAGGAAAAAAAAAAAACAGATGCAATGCACAAGATGGTTAAGTGTCCAGCTCCTTTTTGCAAAAGAAATTTCAGTGAAAAGAAGCTGAGGTGCACATCAGCATACACACACCACAACAAACATCAACCGGGTACCAGAAATGCTTTCACACAATGTCAGCTTGTACAAAAAATAACCTCCAGACCACCCAACAGACAGACACACACATGCAAATAAACCATCAAACTAAAATACTTGTGTCTCAGTGACAACAGGAGATGATGTGCCACCGGTAGAGAAGACTGTGAATTTCTCTCAAAAAACTACTTTTACCATCCCTCTACATGCCACAAGTAATTCCAAAACTCTTCCCAATCCCAAACAAACAGCTACAAGGCAAGAACAGCAGTGCCAAATACTCAGTAGCGTCTGGCAGAGTGAAACTAATGACAGAAGCAGTTGCATTTCATCACTGAGTGCAACTATGTTATTCTGCTGGGCTGTAAAACCAAAAATTCTACAGATGCATCATTAAATTCTGTTGTCTTTGGAACCATACACAAAGTTGGCATGGAACAAACAATAAAGTGATTTAATCATAGAAATATTAATTTCAGAATAGTTCCCAGCATCTGCATTGCTAAAGGGCATCTGAATGTCTCAGGTTTCAGCAGCCAGACAGTTATCAATATTAATCACTGTTTCCCAATGACTTGCACAAGCCATTAGTCAAGATCTCAGTGAAATGAAGGGCGAGGGGTTTTCAAAATGTGTGATTGCTTATTTAGCCAACTTCTGCTCCAAATGGAAATCTACAGTAGGATTCTTCCGCTTGGTGCTACAAAACGAGGCAGTGGCATAGTCACTAGGACCACCAGTTGGGATTGAAGACCTTTTACTTTTGTCCCACTAAACTAACGGCTTAATGTGTAACAGCAGGAAATTTGCCTCTCCTGTGATTTCATCTCCTGTCTTGGAAAAGAGAAAACATTTACACGATCCACTGAACTGCTTTTTGAAGCAGAGTACTTAAACACCTCACATTCTCATCCAACCTAGCAGAAGGACTGATCTCCTGAGATGTGGCACATCTTCCACCCAATGCCACCCATCTCCACTTGCAAAACATCAAGCTGATGTGTGACAACCAGGGAACCAATCCACATAGCTCATTTAAAGCACTTCTGTGTTTTAGAAAGAGTGAGTCTTTGTACGACTTGGGGAAAGGAAATGGGGGAAAAAAAAAAAAAAAAAAAAAAAAGGGGAAAAAAAAAAAAAAAAAATTAAAAAAAAAAAAAAAAAAAAAAAAAAAAAAAAGAGGGGAAAAAAAGAAAAAAAAAATTTAAAAATAAAAGAAGAAAAAAGAAAAAAATAAGGAAGAGGGGAAAAATTAAAAGAAAAATTAAAAAGAAAAAAGAAGGAAAAAAAAGAAAAAAAAAGAAGAGGGGAAAATAAAAACTAAAAGAAAAGATTAAAAATAAGAATGAAGAAAAAAGAAAAAAGAAGGAAGAGGGGNTAAAAGAAAAAAGAAGAAAAAAGAAAAAAAGAAGGAAGAGGGGAAAATAAAAATTAAAAGAAAAAATAAAAAAGAAAAAAAGAAGGAAGAAAAAAAGAAAAAAAAGAAGGAAGAGGGGAAAAAAAATAAGAAGAAAAAGCAAAAAAGGAGGAAGATGAAGAAAAAAAAAATTTAGCCTGAAAGAAAAATTAGTATATTGCTCATTCCCACAAAAATAAAAACAATCAACACCCTCCAGCCATCAACAGGAAATAAATCAATAAGAAATAGCTGATTGATTTTGCTGTTTGATTCCTTTATAAAATACTTTTATATCTATCAGTAAGAGTCATAATTAGTGCTTTAATAAGGTGCCTGAGGGATAGGAGATGTCATATCTCCTGTTCTCCTGGCTACATCACTGAATGTTTGCATGCAGCATAGGAAGAATGCTGTTTAAACTCTGCCCAAGCCCTCGCAGAAGACATGCAGGTGTTGTTTTCATGCAAAGGACACAAAGAGAGAGTATTTTAAATATCTGAGAACACTTTAACCAAATTGTTCTTGAATCACTACATGATAATTACTTGCAGAGGTTGCAGACCTCCTAAAAGAGCACTATTCACCCCAGACCATCAGTAGCTGTGCGGAGGCTGAAATGTGCTGGCAAGGTTCAGCGCTAAGGTGAACCTATTTTTGCATTTGTTGCAGTGTAAAGCTAATAAATGAAGGCTGTGAATTTGGGGGCAGCGGGAGATGCCATGTTACCTGACAGATTAGGATGGGAAGTAAATGAAACTGTCACACACGGAGACGACTGCTAACAGAATCAAATTTAGATTTAAAATGAGCCCTGAAAATATTTCTTAGAAAAGCTTCGCTGGCGAAGAATTCGCTGACTTCCCAGAGGGCAGGAGGTCATGTATTACACCAAATCAATCAGCTGTGCCCCTCCACTGAAATACCAGAAATGAAGAGCTAAAAGTGACTGGAATGAAAAGGAGTTCTTGAAAGAAAGAATGAGACTCTATAACTAGGGTCAGGGGGTGACACCATTTAAAGACGGCAGAGGCAGTATTGCAATGAGTGCAGGACAAGGTCCGGAGTGATCCATTTCTCTCAGAAGATCAGAGCAGGCTGAAGAAACTAGATGTGATGCCCTTGTTTCATACCATGTCGGGAAAAGTTCTTGGAACTCCAGCAAACTCCAGCTCAACCCAGAAACAGCTTAAATCAAAGGCAGCACCCAGCCTTCCGGACTCACCAGAAGTGACACAGCCATTTGTTTTAACAAAAAAGGTTCCTGGACATAGGTAAGAAATAACAATGCAAGATTCTAAAACCTGACCTCGGTAGAAGGCTTCCCTCAACTCCTGACTGAAAGGGATAAGGAACCTAACAACAAAACTGCCCATTATAATCAAGGTTGCTACATGTGCCACCAAAATCCCTGCTTTAGAGACTGCAGCATCTGAAGGACATTAGGATTGTTATTAAGATTACAACCTATTTGGGATCAATCTCTAGGAAGGTAAATTAAGACAGAAGCCTCCCACCACAGCTGGTTGCTGCAGTCCATCTGGGCTTTGAAACAACCAGGTATACATCCTTCATCTAAAACAGGCAAAAGCAGGCCCCTGGCTGGGATGCACTGGAACCAATTAGCAGTCCATTATAAAAGCTGTGTGTACAAAGGCACACACCTCTGCAGAGATGATGGATGGCTCTTTCTGAGACAATTTCTTCCCTGCATAACAAAAACACTTAAACAAACCTCTCCAAAATCCACACACCTCCTTTCAACAAATTCATGTTCCTAAATTCACCTATCCTACCACCTTTTATCTGGAAAAAAAACCCAAAACCCAAACACTAGGCAGAGATTGTTTGGAACTGTCATGAGCACAGAGTGTTGGGCAAGCTAACACAGAATTATATGACTAAACGAATAACTTGTTCAAAATGAACAGACCTACAGAAGGTTTTAAAGTTCAGCACAACTTGTCTAGCATCTTGATGATCAGCCAGAAGCCACAGGATTGCAGCATGAGTACCAATACTACTAGACAATCCTTTTAGCAGACTACAGTGTAAGTAGAGATCCTCTCTATGTACAGGAGACTCTCTCATTCTGAATGTGCACTAGTTGGTATTCTAAAACCATAAGGTTGAATGGTCACTCTAGAATTCCTCCTGGGGCATACCATAGCCAGCTACAGTGAATCTGCTTTATAATAGCTTTAATTTGTTTGCTGTAGAAGCAGGAAGCAGAGTGCAATGGGAAAAGCAGCAGAAATGGTAGGCGCACACTACCCAACAGGAATCAGAGAATGCTGCAGTAGTCTCTGCATCATTCTGGCAAGCTAGCCTAGGTTGTACAGGCCTCCCAGACTGCCTCCCTGTAGTTCTGTGGTGGTTTAGCAGTTACCTGCCCCCCCACCTTTAGAAATAAACCCCAGCTAGGACTCAGAACACTGGAAGTAGATAAACGAAGCTTTATATTTACAGCAATGCACAATATACAAGCAGTTATTTGCAATCTCTCTCAGCCAATAGTCTAATTTCTCACTCAAATCCTCCAATTAGCTCAAACCAACACAATAACAGATATTTACAAATATATACAGTGAAAAGGTAACACAGAAACACCACAGCCCTTCTCAGAGATCAAAATCCCCAAGAGGGGTAACCAACCACCCCCTTTCACCTTCCCCAATCTTATCTCACCACCTGTTGATGCTTCAGGTAGGCGGAGGTAGATCGGCCAGGGGGGATTAGCAGTAGGAAAGAAGTTAGTAGAATTATTAAGAATCAGCTACAAAAGACAGAGGCAAAGGAACCATGCAGAGAGCAGCTACAGCCAGAGAGCTCTGAAACCGTCTGACTTATCTATATTTGGGTTTCAATTTTTAAAACCATTTTTCTTCTTTCTCAGTAAAGCTGTGAGTGAAGTGACACAATGTATTTTCATTTCTCATCCAACAGTTTAATTTCTCACTCAAATTCTCCAATTAGTTCAAACCAGCACAAGTTCTAGATACTTGAATAGCAGAACACAATCTTTCCTTTCTCTAGCATCCAAGGACATTCGGATAAGATGTCTCTTCTAATATTAAAAGCAAAATAGAGAGATCTGACTTAATGCAGAGTGCATATGAACAGAGGAGGTGCTGTTCTCAAGATACTTTTAACTACATTTTAGCCAATGCTAAATGATTTTTTTCAACATTTGAAGACACAACTAAATTAAATTACTGTATTTTTCCAATGTGGAAAAATCAAAAGCAGCATTACAAAGAAGATGCAAACCTTTCTATGTATGCAGAAGATGGAATTATCTCTTCATCATCACCCAAAAAAAAAAAAAATCATCAGAGCCACAAAATTTATTAAGGAACTTGAACATCTTCCTTATGAGGAGAGCCTGAGGGAGATGGGGCTTTTTAGCTTGGAGAGGAGACTACTAAGCTGACTCCATTCATGTTTATAAATATGTAAGGAGTGAGTGCCAGGAGGATGGAGCCAGCCTCTTCTCGGTGATGCACAGTGACAGGACAAGGGGCAGTGGGTGGAAGCTGAGGCATAGGAGGATTCATGTGAACACAAGAAAGAATTTTTTTTCACAGTGAGGGTAACTGAGCACTGGAACATGCTGCCCAGGGAGGTTGTGAAGTGTCCCTCTCTGGAGATATTCAAGAACCATCTGGATGCATTCCTGTGTGATCTGCTCTGGCAGGGGGGGCTGGATCAGATGATCTTTTGAGGTCCCTTCCAGCCCCTGACATTCTATGATTCTATGATCACACTTTTTCCTTGATTCAGATAAAAACTCAATACAACTCCAATGAGGCTTGAGAAGAAAGCACACAGCAGTTACTAATATTTCTAAACATGTCTTCCCTAAAGACAAAGTTAGCAAATTATTATGAAATAACAGAGATACCCAAATGATCCAAGTTATAAATACTAAATTTAACATGGCAGGCTCTGCATTCAACATTAACAAAGTAAGAAATTAACAGAGCAAGCTGTATGCTGTTAATGAACAATTTGTCCATTAATTATCTATTGCTTCTAAATAGTATTTTCTTTCAGCTACTCAAAACTCACACTGAAATTTTTATGGGAGCCTGCCAACATTAGGGAAATAGAGAAGAAAATGGGTAATAGCCCCCTAGGGCCCAATACATATTTTTTACAATGGATTTTAAAAACATATGCCAAAAATTAATGAGGCAGAAATGAAAACAGATTGGGTAAATTTTGAAGTAGCTTAAAGTGAGACAGATTTATTATGAATCATGTTTATAGCTTGCTGAAATATATATTTATATATATAATATATATGTA
>VWZI01014176.1:0-19699 GCA_013396835.1 Psilopogon haemacephalus
GTGTGTTTTTCTGAGTTTTAGCCGAGGTTTTAATAGGTGGGGGGGCAGGTCACTGCAAACCCACTACAGTGGGTTACTCCCACTCCTGGTGGGAGAAGACCCATCAGAGGCGTAGTCTCTGCAGAAGGCCCTGGTTGCACATATTGGGTCATGCTGGAGAGTGGTGACACTCAGTGCGTTCCCCAGAGAAACCTCACTCTGGCAGAGAACGGGTAAGAACCCATGCAGAAAGGCAGTTCCCTTGTAATATAGTTGATGTATAATAGTTTCTTCAGTTGTTCTAAGTGTTTTCCAGAAAACCTCAGTACCTGCAGGCATCAACACAACCCACAGCTACCACAGGAATCGGGAAGGGAGGACCACATCAGCACGCAGAGAAGACTGTTCCTGTGTTCCTTCCTACATGGTTCCTGTTCTGCTTGCGCCCACCTGCCCTGGAGAAAACCCTTGCTCTGGAGTACTGTCGGGACTGTGAGAGAGCTCACACCAAGGACTTCGGGTACACATCACATACCATGGAGACATCCAAAGAAGGAGATCTGTTTGCAGGAAGATGGTAGAGGTCTAACCAAGGGGTGGAATGTGAAGGTTTAAGCCCCCTGGGACACCCTGTCTTTTCCCAAGGAATGGTTTCACCCTTTTCCCAGGTTACATGGTTAGACACTCCCACTTCCTGCTAGGATTTTGGGACTATAAGAGGGGGAACCCAGTCCCCCCCCTTCTCTTCTTCTTCCTTCTTCTCTCTTCTCGTGCTGGCTGGTCGAGCACCTGCTGGCGGTCTGTGCTGCTAGAGCACGTGTCTCCCTGCCACCGTGTGGAAGAGCACCGTTATTTCTCTGCTGAGACTGGGACTGAGACTTTTCTCACAATAGGATTCCTGCATCCTGCTTTCCAAAGCCAGTCGAACTTCAGCTGCCTGCAGCGGTTGTATTTTTTTTTTCCTTTTTCCCCTTCTCCCTGGTCTCTGTACCCTTTTTCCTTATTCCCCATATCCCAAAGCTTGTTTCCCTTTCTCCCACCTGCTGTAAAAAATCCCTTTCCCTCCTACTTGTTGTTAAAGTTTACCCTTTTTACTTCCAAATCGTTTTGAGTCTTCACTGGGCTTTTGGGCTCGGGGCGGGGGGGCAGATAGCCTCAACCCAATACACCCATTCATTAGAATTCATGATAACCTGTTATTCTTTAACCAGATGTTTCACTAGCTCTTTACCCTTCTGGGAGGCAGCTGCCATATTATGGGAGCCAGAGGCTTCTGCTAGATTGTTTTACCCAACTGTGTGAGCCAAGGACAGCCTTCTCATTATCTCGTGATCCCACAAAACAGGTTCCTTGTGCTAAACGCTTGTCCCACTATTAAAAAATTCCATCCACCATGGCTGTTAGGGGAGTCTTTAGCAAACCATTGTAGCATTTGATCTTTCCTGAAGCTAGTGCATAGTAGGGTATGTGCTAGATCCATTCAATACCATGCTCTTTAGCCAAGTTTTTTAACAAGATTGTTCTTGTTGTCATTGTCTGATTCAATTCTCTCTGGAGTTCCATGTCTCCACATGATTTGCCTTTCCAAACCAAGAATGGTGTTATGTGCAGTAGCATGTGGAACTGGATAGGTTTCCAGCCATCCGGTGCTTGCCTCTACCATCGTTAGCACATACTGCTTGCCAGAACGAGAACGAGGTAAAGTGATGTAGTCAATCTGCCACGCTTCACCATACTTGTACTTTGATCATCTCTCACTATACCATAAGGGCTTGATTCACTTAGCCTGCTTAATAGCAGCACAGATGTCACAGTCATGTGTGACTTGGGTGATAGCGTCCATGGATAAGTCAATTGACCTATCACGTGCCCATTGATATGTTGCATCTCTGCCTTCATGTCCAGATGAGTCATGGGCCCACCAAGCTAAGAACAGTTTGCCTCGGTGTTTCCAATCAAGATCAAAGTCACTGTCATTGTCCGTGTTTGTGTCAACTTGAGAAATTTTAGNACCAAATAGGCTTTCCTTTCCTCTGCCAGCCACTCTTTTTCCAGTCCTTTAGCCAACCCCATAGAGCATTGGCTACCATCCATGAGTCGGTGTAGAGGTAAAGGATAGGCCAATTTTCCCGTTCAGCCACATCAAGAGCAATTTGGACTGCTTTTACCTCAGCGAATTAACTGGATTCACCTTCTCTGTCTTTTGCTTCAGTAACTCTCCTGGTAGGACTCCAGACTGCTGAATTCCATCTTTGCTTGTTCCCAACAAGATGACAGGAACCATCTGTGAACAAAGCATAGTTCTTTTCCTGATCAGAAAGATCACCATAGGGAGGAGCTTCTTTAATAAAAATTGTTCTCTCCTCCAAAGGTTTTGTACAATCTGTGACTTCTGGCCAGTTGGTGACCACTTCTACCAGACCGTGTCGATCAAGATTACCCATGCATGCTTGTTGGGTTATCAAAGCCATCCATTTAGATAAGGTTGTAACTGTGGTATGATGCAGGGATTATCCTTTGCCTTTGAACATCCAGTTTAGACCTGACAATCTAGGAACTAAAAGCAATTGTGACTCAGTTCAAATCACTTCAGAAGCTGCTTTCACTCCCTCATAGGCTGCTAGTATTTCTTTCTCTGTTGCGCTGTAATTTGCCTCTGAACCTCTGTAGCCATGACCCCAGAATCCAAGTGGACGACCATGTGTTTCATTTGGAGCTTTCTGCCAGAGACCCCAATGTTGCAGAATATTGCTGAAAAGCAGCTTTAGAGCAGTGAACAAATCACTGTCAGGAGTGTGCTTGGGGGAGAGGAACAGCGCAATGCCTGTGAAGTGAAAGTGCAGCCAGAACTAGAAGGAGGGAAAACAGAGATGTAGAGGAAGAAAAAGTTTCTGCTGACCAGAACTTTCTCAGAGAGTTGCAAACTCATAGTTATTGTAAGAATTGTAACAATAACCAATCATGGGGTTACACATATGATCCTCTTTACCAATCACCTTGTGATAACTGACAAACGCCCCTCCAGCTGGCAGGGTATAAAAGAGCTGTAAATTGCTAATAAAGGCGGAACTTGCTTAATCACTCATATTGAGTTTGGCTGCAATGCTTCCCCCGCGCCGCCACTCCAAGTTGGACCATTGTCACTGACAGCCACGTACAGAATGTTTTTAATGTCCGGACCAGATCAAACAGGACCCAAGCCCACAGCATGGACTACTTCTTGCTTTATCTGACCAAAGGCCACTTGTTTTTCAGGTCCCCACTGGAAATGGTTTCTTTTACAAGTCACATGATACAGAGGTTTGACAACTTGACTGAATCCAGGAATGTGTAGTTTCCAGAATCCCACTGCACCCAAGAAAGACACAGTGCCCTTTTTATTTGTGGGAACTGCCATGGTGGAGACTTTGTTTATCACATCCTGTGGAATGTGATGGTGACCATCCTGCCACTGCACTCCCAGAAACTGAGACTGTGTCTCTTTTAATGGCAAAACCTGCTTGCAACAGAATGTCAATTATTTTGTTACCTTTCTCGAAGACTTCCTCAGCAGTTTGGCCCCACACAATGATGTCGTCGATGAATTGTATGTGTTCTGGAGCTTTACCTTTCTCCAGCGCGTTGTGGATCACTGAGTGACAGATTGTTGAGTTGTGTTTCCAGCCCTGAGGCAAACAGTTAAACTGATACTGGATTCCTCTCCAGGTCAATGCAAACTGAGGCTTGCACTCCTTTGCTATGGGAATAGAGAAGAAAGCATTAGCAATGTCTATGGTAGCATACCATTTGGCTTCCTTCGATTCCAGCTGGTACTGAAGTTCCAGCATGTCTGGTACAGCTGTGCTCATGGGTGGAGTCACATCGTTAAGGGCATGGAAGTCCACTGTGAGGCGCCAATTGCCATTAGCCTTGCACACAGGCCAAATAGGACTGTTGAAAGTGAATGAGCTTTCTCGATGACCTTCTGACTTCCCAGTTGACGAATCAGACGATGAATGGGCAACAAGAGCACCGTTAGTTCTATACTGCCTGTGATGCATGGTTTCAGTAGCAATTGGCAGTTTCATGTCCTCTATATCATGATGTCCCAAAACTGCAGATTCATCTGAAAGCTCAGGTGTGATGGACAATTGCAATTTACCATCCTCAAATTCTACAGATGCTATGCCAAAATTCCATTTATGACCCTTAGGATCTTTAAAACAACCTTGTCTGAAAAAGTCAATTCCCAGAATGCAAGGTGCATCAGGACAAGTTACAACAGTATGCTTCTTCCACTCTTTACCGGTTAAACTTATTTCAGCTTGCAACTTAGTTAACTCTTGAGATCCACCAGTGGTTCTAGAAATAGTTATAGCCTCTGTCCCTTTGGAATATGATGGCAACAAAGTACACTGAGCACCTGCCATGATGTAAGAGACGGGGAGATGCTTGATGCAAGCAAGTTCTGTTTATTACATGTATTTGTTCATCTTATATATGCTCAGATATTCTAAACAAGTCATTGTGTCCTGCTTCTGTTTGTTATTCACACTAACCGAACAGCCAAGACTAGTACAATGATTGGCTTAAAAATGTGAAATCACACATCTATATTTTAGTGCAAGATACAGACACTGCTTTAACATCTAAGCACACAGAGAAACCGTAAGATCTTTCTTTTGCTTTCCTTATCAGAGTTTTACAACCCCCAAGGTCACCTCGCTCCCTGACTCCACTTGACACAGTATTTCAAACAGCCTTCTGTTTTAACTCGTTCATATCAAGCAGCTGTGCAGAGCTTAAAGTCTCACCATTCCCATCAAGCACCTGTATCAACTAAAGCCCTGTGTTTCTGAACTTTTGAACTGCCAGGCCACCTAATGAATACATTCCAATAGATTCGGTTTTCTCCACTATCCCTGTCCTCCTCCTGGCTAGAGGAAGGGCACCCCTAATGCTGAACATGGCACGTAGGGTGTACACAGTGGTTGGTGTTGTGAGAGGAATTACAATTATTAGAATAATTGCAATTGCTCTGAGGAGCTGAAGAAGTGACAGCTACTTTCCTGGCATTGCTGCCTTTGCCACTCTGCTGTTCCCTGACTCTCTTTGAAAGAACTGAAGTATGTTGACCATCCCATTTATTCATGTTTCTCACCAAATTGGTCACGCAGGATTGTCGAGAGTGACGCACGTGATTGCTGGTGTCTAGGTGGAATTTGTCTCCTGGACCAGAATTGCCTTGCAGGAGGTGAGCGTCTATTCCTGATAGCAGAAACATTCACTTATTCAGATGATGAAGGAAGGGTATCCTTTGCCAGATTGGAGATGGAGGTTTTGAGTTCCTCCTTCAGTTCTCTCATGCTATCTTTAATGTAACATCCTCTATCCTTGTTGTTATCTTTTAGATCTGTACTCAAAGTTTTTATGGCAGAGACTAGGGTAGTATGTGACAAGCTGTCCTCTGTCTGCCTCAGTTGGTCAGTGAACTCACCAACAGTGAGCCTTCCATTATCACCCTTTGATAGAAACTTGCTAGCTAAGATGATAGCATAGGATAAAGAAGCTTATTAAGCTTGCTCCTTCATGAGACCTGTCCCAAGAAGAATATTACCACGTTCATGTATGGCATGATCTCCATAAAGCACTTCCTTCACAGCAAACTCCTTCAGAAGCTTAATTCCCTGTTCTACTGTGTTCCACTTCCATGGCAAGTCATCTTGGGAGGTATATCTCATACCCACAGCCAGCAGAAGGCATGTCCACAAGTTAACCACACTAAGATTGGTTGCCAGGTGTTTGTCCACTCCACTCTCCTTTGCAAGTGGGCCTAGCTGCTTTGCAGACTTGTCTCCTACCTGTAGGGCATTTGCACCAATAGTGCAGCATCTGACCAGCCAGTTTAGGATTGGGTCTCCTGATTCCCTTGAATATTCCTTTCTAACTTCCCTGACCTCTTTGAGGGGATCATTAGAGCCCTGGATGTCACCCTTCTCCTCTTCCTCTGGTTGTTCTGTTGGTGCCTGGCCAAACAAAACTCTACTAATAATATTTCTAATCTCCTGAGAGCCATCCTCCATCTTGGTAGCTAATCTCACATTGCTCTTATATTTAGCTCTCAGTAAACTGGTCAAATATTTAAGACTAAGTTTCTCCTCTTCTTCCTCCTTTTGAACATCAGAGGTACCTGTCCCTAAGTTTCCCTTTGAACCATGTTTTTGACACACATTTAGCTTTCATCTTGTCAGGAGCCAGTTTAACGGAAGATGGAGCTTGTAACGGATCTGAATTTTGGGGAGCTTGAGCTGCTGGCACCTTAGAATCAGAATTGTCTTTTGGATTGGAATTAGAAATTGCTGTCTGAGAACTTGAACTAGCAGCAGAAACAAAACTTTCAATGTTATCAGTTGTTTGTATTTCAATTTTATAAACATTTGCAGCATTATCAGGTTTGAGTACATTGTCCAGGCATACAGCCAGAATCTGACCCAGTTTGGATGGTGGCATTCTTATTTTTCCTTTACCTGGCACACTCGACCTGTTTTTTTAAAGTGGTAGCAGACGCTTTCAGACTCAGAGCAGAAATTAAGAATAAAATTAGAATTATTAAAAAAAAGTTAAATATATCAACATGGTCTTTAAAGAGAAGTTTTGGCAAGGGTCAAGAACACTGCTCTTTTGGAGAATCAAATGTACCAATGCTGTAGAATAGCTCACTTGATTACTAACATTTTCTTACATATTAAAAGCATCAAAAATAGCATTGGAAGCTATTTCAGTAATATTTAAGCCAACAAAAGAAGTAATATATTTGCCAAAGTTCCAAAATATTCTTTCAATCTTCCTCCATGACAAATCTCAGAGAAAAATACCAATTTTGGCCACAAGCCTTCTATGTAAAAAACACATTGTTACAGAAGAAATGACCAAGTATAACAGCCAGGTCAGCTTAATTTTTAACTTCCAGGATTAATTAACAATCAAAGAAATGTAATTTATGTCCACCCCATGTTGGGTAAGCCAATTAAAAATAATGTGGTGTGGTGGTTTAGTAGTTAGTTGCTCCCCCCCCACTTTGAAATAGTTCAGGCTAGGACTCAGTCAGCTGGAAGTTAAGGAATAAAGCTATGAGTGAAGTAGCACCATCAGAGTCTTCCTCTCTCAGCCTACAGTCTAATTTTGCATTCAAATCCTCCAATTAGTTCAAACCAGCACATGCAGCCAAGTTGAATGCCAGAAAAACAGTGGGAGCTAACCATAGACATATCGACAGCCTCTGCTGTAGTAGTGCTGCCACAATTACAGATTACCCAAAAAAAAAAAAACCCATGGCCTTGAGACCTTTACTAATAGTCAGAAGAGAGGAACAAAGGTGAACAGCTTGGCAGCTGCTCATAGAAATGTCCTTGCTGGCCAACAGCTATTTCTTACAGTCTATGCAATACCTTAGCTGCTAAAACTTGAGTGCTGAATATTTCCTGTCCTGCTCTATGTGTGTGCAATGCAGTCAGGGATGACAATATGGAACCTGAAGAAGCAATGTCTTTCCCTCAATCAATACCTAGCACAAACAGGTTAAAGAACTGGATGAAAAGATGACATTTCTAATATTGCTTTCAACTGAGTCCAAACAACTATTAATTGCTTTTGCCCACTGTTCTTGCTTATACTCCCAGTTTTGATACCAGAAAAAGCCTTTTCTGTCTAAAGCAACATAATGAGTTCCTACACTGCTTTTAAAAATCATCAAACAATGTTATATAGGGAAATTGGCAAGCTCATATTATTTTCTAAAGACTGCCTGAAATGTTCTAATTCAAAAATTTGCTGCACCTAAATCATGTATTTTGTTACATTCTTACTAAAGGAAGATGATGAAGGCCAAACTTAGCAAAATACTGCCTTTGGACACCATCCATGAAACAGAGAGTCAGTGTAGATGTGTTCAAGATAGACTAGTTTTTCAGAAGAAATAATAAAGTTGGCAGCTGTGCATTAGGGAAGTAACAGGAAACCAAGTGAGAACAGCGTGACACAGTCGTTGGGCCATTCAGATGTTTGCACAACTACTTTGAAGGTAAGGAGAGACATAAAGGTACAACAAAGCAAAGAAGATGGCTCCCACTGGGTCACTGTTGCTGGACACACTAACCTCCAAATGGTGATGCTGGTCCTACCACACACATTGCTATGTATGGTAGCTTTCATCTCTTTAGGTGCTCAGTGATGGCCCTGCACCTGGCGGGGAAAGGAGGGTACCTAAAACATCCTAGCAGAGCAATTCTTCATTTATTATACATATGTCTATCTATCAATATTATTTTCTTTATAGTACTTACTGTCCTGCACTATTCTCCCAAGAATGAGACATGACCCAACCCACAAAATGTATCTTGAATTGTTCTATGAAATCACAAATCAGATGAAACAGTTCACAACACTGAAACTAAGATCTCAACAAAGGCGGAATGGACTTGCATTACAGTCTAGCTTAAGGTTTAATTAAAATACCTAATAGGCAAATCCTGAAAAAAAACTAAGAGCAAGAGAGACAGCTTAAAAGTGTGGGAGGGAGACTTTGCATTTTTCAGTTCAAACACATCAGTGCTTTGGCACACTGTCTGAGTCTTCCTTCTTCTACATTCCAAAGAAAATTCAGCACTATCATTGGTAGAACAAGAAAAGGAAAATAGTATTGCTCAAGTGAATTATCACCTCTAGTAGTACTGAAAAAGTAAATAAATTATTTTATTACTTTATATAACCAAAATTACCTTAAGACTCAGATGGGCAGAAACATAATCAAGACCAGTAGGCAACATGTAAGAAATTAAACTCTATCAGCCCAATCTTGAAAACTATCAGCATTTATTTGTGAGTGGAAAATAAGAGTGCAAGGAGGCACCTAATCAGCCTCTGCCTCTATTGCAATCCCATTACAGTCAAAGCCAATTAAATCTAACACTACTTTTTAAAAATATGCATTTAATAGTAATTAGACACAACTGCTCATGCATTCCCTATGTAGATACAAAACTTGAAAACAAGATAGGTTGCATTCAAATCAGATTTGATCTCCCTTACTGAAAGCCTTTTATGAATCACACAAATCCTCAGAAAGAAGAGCAAAGCCTCAGCATGTTGCAGGTTAACGCACCCTTAACTAGCAGAAGAATTGTAAACCTTCTGCAAAGATCTTAATTGTCAGAGCCCTGACTGCACTAGTGAGCTTCAGTTGCTCAGAGTGGTCTCACCTGATACCTCCCAATTCATAAACACCTCCTTACCGGGGGGCCTATTTAAGCTCATCTCCGAGCAGCAAGCTTCTTCTGTTTTGGTGGTACAGGAGTGTACTTATCTAGCCTACGTCCTGCATGGATCTATTTCAATGCTAGCCATACAAAGGGCCATTGCTGGAGATATCTCTGCCCACCGTGTTCAGGCACCCTGAGGAAAATGAGAAGCTTGTGGGTGAGGACATAGTTGGCCCTAGCATCTCCTTCAGCCCATGAGTTGACCTTTCACTGCTCCCTGACACTATCTCTCACTTGATGAGATGACCCTGTAATGGGTCTGTCAAAGTTAGTTGTGCTCATGGATTACCAAGCCAACCTCACAAAGTTCAATGAGACCAAATGCAGGGTCCTGCACCTGGGTTGGGGCAGTCCCAAACACTGATATAGGCTGGGCAGTGACTGGCTTGAGAACAGCCCTGAACAATAGAACTTGTTGGTGCTGGTGGATTAGAAGCTTAACATGAGCCAGCAGTGTGCTCTTGCAGCTCAGAGAGCCAGCCAGAGCCTGGGCTTCATCAAGAGGATTGTGACCAGCAGGGCAAGGGAGAGGATTCTCCCCCTCTGCTCTACCCTGGTGGTACCCCACCTGGAGTACTGTGTCCAGTTTTGGAGCCCCTATTACAAGAGGGATGTGGACATACTGGAGTGTGTCCAGAGAAGGGCCACAAGGATGATCAGAGGGCTGCAGCACCTCTCCTATGAGGACAGACAAAGAGTTGGGGCTGTTCAGTCTGGAGAAGAGTAGGCTCTGAGGTGACCTTCTTGTGGCCTTCCAGTATCTGAAGCAGGTCTATGAAAAAGCTGTGGAGGGACTTTTTAGGCTATCAGGTAGTGACAGGGCTAGGGGGAATGGAGCAAAGCTGGAGGTGGGGAGATTCAGATTGGACATGAGGAGGAAGTTCTTCACCATGAGAGTGGTGAGATCCTGGAATGGGTGCCCCGGGGGGGTGGTTGGGGCCACATCCCTGGAGGTGTTTGCAGCAAGGCTGGATGAGGCTCTGTCCAGCCTGATCCAGGGTAGGGTGTCCCTGTCCATGGCAGGGGGTTGGAACTGGATGATCCTTGTACTGATTCTATGATTCTAAGTTTCTCACCATGAAGGTGGTGAGAGACTACAATAGGTTGACCAGGGAGGTGGTGGGAGCCCCATCCCTGGAGGTTTATAAGGCCAGGCTGGATGTGGCTCTGGGCAACCTGATCTAGTGTGAGGTGTCCCTGCCCATGGCAGAAGAGTTGGAACTGAATGATCCTTGAGGTTCCTTACAACCCAGACAGTTCTATGATTCTATTTTTGTCCCATTTTTTAAAGCACACTTTATCTCTACCTTCTCCCAGATAACTATAGAATGACAGCAAATGGCTTCAAGTCACACATGGGGAGATTTAGATTAGGTATTAGGAGAAGTTTCTTTAATGAAAGAGTGGTCAAGCATTGTAACAAACTGCCCAGGGAAGTGCTGGCATCACCATCCCTGGAGGTGTTAAAAAACAAGTGGACATAATTTAGTTGGTATGGTAGTGGTGCTGGGCTGAATGTTGGATCTGATGATCTTTGAGGTCTTTTCCAATCTTTGTGATCCTCTGATTCTAACTAGAACTACTGCTTTCCTATTGAAATGAAAAGCACTCTACATTTTAAGCTACAGTGTTATCTTTAGCTCCCTAAAGCTTCGGAAGTATAAAGAAAAGGAAATTCTGTACAGCAGCAGAGCATCCTGTAAGAGGATTTGATACAGATGTGGTTATAGAATACTGACTTTAACCCATTAGGGAGATGATTTTAAACAGCCACCAGGTGTCCTCCTTTTAATACAATCAGGCTATTGGTGCCACAGGCAGGATGTGTGCTTGAAAAGATGAATACCTGTAGTAGCAGACCAAAGAGACACTGGGGTGGCAGACTACTTTGTATGAGACGTTTTTAATGGTGACTGCAACAGGACTAGCTGTTTTAGCCTGAGAGTTGTAATTTAAACACACAGCTGGAAATGCTTTCTCATTGAACCTGCAGAGCTCTTCTTGCTCCTAGGCACACAAAAGGCTTCCTGACTCCGCTGAGAGCCTCAGAGAGGACAGTGCATAATGCTTTCCAGAACCCAAGCCCTAGCTATGGATGCATTCAGTGAATTTTCTGGGTGTCAGGGTGTCATGTGCTAAGCCCTTGGGTGCCTTAGCACATGCTGGCCTGTCCCTAGGGGGCTGGAAGATCAAGCCTGGCAGGTCCAAGCACAGCCCAAATTTTAACAGACTGATAGAGCTGACAAGAACGTGGGTTTTTTGTTTTGTGGGGTTTTTTTTTGGGTAGGGGGAGGTTTGTTTTTGTTTTGTTTTTTTTTTAATGTAAGAGGCTTTTAGTGGCTTTATCTGAGGGAAGCAGATAATTAATGAAGTAACTTTTAATCTGGACCATTTAATTTATTCTTCAGGCAAACACAATGCAACTGATTCTGCCTGAACTTCAATATGTGGCATCTTCCTTTCTATCACACAGGACCCACAGAGACACAGATTGGCTCTGCAGTGCCCCATTTCACTTTTTATCTGTAACTCCAGATAGGAGTAGTAGGGAACTTAAGCAAATTACTACAGAAGAACAATTAAGCAGATACGGGGAAAACGAAAGATGTTGTGTACTTCATACCTCACTGCAGTCCTCTCAGAAGCCATTATTCTGAAAAAAAATTACTCATGACAAGACATGAAGTTAGGGTATTTAACCAAAATATTTTATATTACTTCAAACTCTCCATCAATTTTTCAGTCATGCTGTTGGCTTCCCAGGCAAGGAGCGAGGCAGATCCTGCTCAGATGACAATGCAGGATAGAAAAGAAGTGTAGCTCTAGTGAAAGTCTTCTGACTTTCTCCATTTTCCTGGTTAGAAAATGATTGGTGGGCAAGTCCCATTTTCAATGATTATTTGGATGTCTAAATCAGAAAAAATAATTTTGGTGCTGCACAATATTCAAGCTTGAAATGTGCAAAGGTTAAGAAAACAAAGGGGGTCATAATTCTATCTTTTATTACCACTTAACTGCCTATTCTTGGGCATTAACACCTATACCCAAGTTTGCTACTTGACACTGTGTACCGCAAAGCAGTCACATTTTGAGTGAGAATGGACAATGACTGATGTATGATATCTATTGTTTTATGTTCATTGCTGCTGGGCATGACACAGATGGTATAGAATAAAGGGTGGAGTGTGGGGGTATGGGCTGAGCTGAACGACCCAAAATAACCAGACACCAAAGGCAGGCAAGGATGCAAGAGAGAAAGTGAGACGAGGAAGCTAGAGTTTGGGAAAAACAACCTTGAGAGAATTGGCTCTGAAAAATATATGTAAGGTAGAAGGCTGTGCTTAGTTATGCCAACCAATTAGTACACTTTTGATTTGCATGGACAGCGTATGCAGAGCTCATGCAGAGCTCATGTTACCAATCAGAATTAAACACATTGTTTTAGTCTGATAAGAAATGCTACAAAAGAATTGTCCTTTTGGCAATAACGTGTTCAACTTTTAAGCGTTCGATCATATTGGTGTACTGCATCGTTCACAATTAAGGTGAACCCAGCAGTGGAGAATCATAGAATGGTTTAGGTTGGAAAGGACCTCAAAGATCAACCAGTTCAAACCCCCCTCCACAGGCAGGGACACCTCCCAGTAGGAGAGATCGCTCAAGGCCTCATCCAACCTGGCCTTAAACACCTTCAGGGAGGGAGCATCCACAATCTCCCTGGGCAACCTGTGTCAGTGTGTATTGACTGGGGGCAATTGAAGAGGCAGAAATTATAAGTTATGTAGCTTTTATAATTTCCAAGAGCCCCACCCACAATCTGTGTGCAGATTAGTTTAAGTTTGGGTTCTAATTCGGTCGGGAAAAAGTCTTCACGAGGATGCCTTTTCTTGTAATTCAGGAAAAATCAGAAAAATGGAAAGGTTTGGGCATGAAACAGCTTTGCCCTACTTACAGATGGGAGACTGTCTCAAAGTCCATGCGAGGTTTGTGTCTCCAGGTCCATGTTCAGGTCTGTGAAGGTTCCGGTACAGGTCTGAGTGCAGGTCCCAGTAAAGGTCCGATCAAGTCCCAGTGAAGGTCCGTGCAGGTCCCAGTGCAAGTCCAAGCAAGTCCTGCTCCAATCTGTCCAGCTGCTATATATATACTGACGTGATCTGTTGCCTCCCTGTTCAAGCCCACGGAGGGTGGGAGAAGGCACTTCACACCTATTGTGCTAAGCCTCTGGTGACAGAGGTGGGGAGGGAGGAAGACCGTTTCCTGCCCCATTCACACCTCTGGTGGGGCAGTGGACTGGGTGTGCCCTGCCAAAGTTCACACCTCATTCAAACCTCCGGTGGGGCAGCGCCCTGCTCTGCCACACAGTGTCTCACCACCCTCACTTTGAAGAACGTCTTCCTAACATTCAGTTTAAATCTTCCCTCTGTCAGTTTAAACCCATTACCCCTCGTTGTGTCATTATAAGACCTCCTAAATAGTCCCTCCCCAGCCTTCCCGTATCTGCTGTTATTCATACCATGCTGCTGTCATGTCAGCTTCAAAATGAAAGTGCTGGCTAGAACAAAGTATTGCAGGTGACACCAAGCTAGGTGGTTGGTTTGGATCTGCTAGAGGGCAGGGAGGTTTTGCAGCAGGACCTGGACAGGTTAGGCCAATGGGCCAAAGCCTACTGGATGGAGTTCAACAAGACCAAGTGCAGGTTCTCCACCTGGGTCATAACAAGCCCCATGGGGAGCTACAGACCTGCGGATGTGTGATTGGAAAGCTTGGAGAGTGACCTGGGGGTTCTCATTGCCAGCAGTGCCCAGGTGGCCAAGAAAGCCAATGGTATGCTGGGTGGGATCAGAAACAGGGTGGGCAGCAGGGACAGGAGGGGATTGTCCTCCTATGTTCAGCACTGGGGAAGCCACACCTCAAATGTTGTGTTCAGTCATGGGCCTCTCACTACAGGAGGGACATTACGGAGCTGGAGCTTGTCAAGGGAAGTGCAACGAGACTGGAGAAGGGCCTGGAGCACCTGGACTGTGAGGAGGGGCTGGGGCAACAGCTAGGGGTGTTCAGTCTGGAGAAAAGGAGGCTGAGGGGAGACCTCATCGTTCATTACAACTACCTGAAGGGAGGTTGGAGCAAGGAGAGGGCAGCCTCTGCTCTTTGGTGGTAAGAGACGGAAGCATAGGAAATGGTTTCAAGCTGCCCAAGGATAGGTTCAGGCTGGTTGCTAGGCAATATTTCTTCCCAGAGTGGGCTCTAAGACATTGGAATGGCTTGCCCAGGGCAGTGCTGGAGACACCATCCCCGGAGGTGTACAAGCGGTCTGTGGCGCTGGTGCTTAGGGACAGGGTTTAGTGTTGACCCTTGAGTGCTGGGTGGAAGGTTGGACTGGATGACCTTAGAGGTCTCTTACAAACAGATGTTTTCTGTGATTCCATGATTCTGTGATTATGGATCGTGCAATTCAGACTGTAACACAAGAGGCTTCCTGTTCCAGTTGCTGCTTTTGGATTCCAGATGTTGGGTGTCGGTTGTTGGTTGCTGGAATAGTGGTGAGGTGAGTGGAGGTTGGGCAGCACATAGAATTTCTGTTTTATGCTGGGGTTTTGTCTGCATTTTCTTGAGCTTTTTCTGGAAACAAGCTAAGCTTAGGTAACTATGCATTGTATTATTAGCTAAGGTAATTCTGCACCATGTTACATCATTTATATTCAACTCTCATCTTATCTCACCCAGAGTTTTCTGTGTTACTTTTCCCTTGCTACTGTGTTGTGGGGGAACAGGCAGGTTAACCTGTTACAGTGTGTTAACCTGTTACACACTGTAAGGAGAGCTCTGAAGGGTTTCTCTAAAATACCACAGCAAGGCAAAATACACAAATCCATCTCAATAGGACAACCCCAGGCGGCACTACAGGCTGGGGACAGAGTGTCTAGAGAGCAGCCAGGCAGAGAGGGACCTGGGGTGCTGGTAGGTAGTAGGCTGAACATGAGCCAGCAGTGTGTCCAGGTCGCCAAGAAGGTCAATAGCATCCTGGCCTGCATCAGGAATGTTGTGACTTCACCACCTCCTGGCCAGTCCATTCCAATGCAAATCACTCTTGCTGTGAAGAATTTCTTCCTAACATCCAGCCTAAACCTGCCATGGTGCAGCTTGAGGCTGTGTCCTCTTGTTCTGTTACTGGATGCCTGGGAGAAGAGACCAAGCCCACCTGGCTACAACCTCCCTTCAGGTAGCTGTAGAGAGCAATAAGATCTCCCCCAAGCCTCCTCTCCTTCAGGCTGAACACCCTCAGCGCCCTCAGCCACTCCTCACAGGGCTGTGCTCCAGCCCCCTCATCAGCCTTGCTGCCCTTCTCTGGACACGTTCAAGCACCTCAGCATCTTTCTTAAATTGAGGGTCCCAGAACTGGACACAGGACTCAAGGAGTGGCCTAACCAGCACTGAGTACAGAGGCAGAAGGACTTCCCTGGTCTTTCCGGCCACAACATTCCTGATGCAGACCAGGATGCTATTTGCCTTGTTGGCCACCGGGCACACTGTTGGCTCATGTTCAGTTCGCTGTGTGGCCATTTGAGCTAGATTTCTATCTCTGACACAGGAAAAATGGAACAGAGAAACCTAGAAGTGGAAGCTCCAAGCGGAGAGGTGAACATTCTAGGGATAGGCCATATAATAGCAACAATGGATAAGTTAATACAATTTCAGAACTTTATATCTGGAAGCACAGCTTGTACCTTCCCCTTGCTGCTTCTGCTGCACCTGCTGCTATCTTCCTCCCGCTACTGTTTTGGCTGCTGCTGCTTTTGCTACTTCATCACTGCTTGACCCCTTCCCCATTCTCCTTAAGGTTATTATTTTCCTTTAGTAGATTAAAGTAAATATAACAGTATAAAGAGAATAAACTAAAAGAGATGCAATTTCATTTTTCCCGACTTTCCAAAAATCCATGTTGTAGTGAGTTTACTCTACTGGAGGAGGGATCCGCCACGCTCTAACCCGGTACAGGCTGTCAACCAGTATCCCCAGGTCCTTCTCTACCTGGCTGCTCTCCAGCCACTCTGTCAATGAAACAGAAAGATTGAGCCTTAGATGGAACTACGTACAACTGGGCATGCCTCTCATCCAGCTAGGAAGGGGGAAATAAAAAACATCAAACAAAGCCTTGAGTACCTACAGAAGATAGTTTGACTGCTGGAAAGACACACACCAAGTGCGGGGTTCTTATAAATGGTGTTCCACAGAGAGTGATTATAAATTTGTAAGTATTTACTAACATCTTGATACATCTCAAGTGAGCTTCCTCTCCTTAGCTGCATGCACCTTTAAAAACAAACTCCTACCTTCAGAATATTTCATATGCAACAAGTCAACACAATTCTTAGCTGAAACTGTAAACATGTAAGTGTCTTACCATAAAAAACATAAATATGTAGTAGGTAACATTTACCTCTGATTTTTAGATATAAACAACTCATTCACAAATTACTGCTCAAACAAATGCTGCAACATCCAACTCCAGACTTCTGAGATGCTGCAAACAAGTGTCCCCATGCTTCACCATCAAATGTGTATTCCACTAACCTGCAGGTGTTGTTGACTGAGTCCTCAGGACAGTGATGGTGGCACTGACAGGACAGCTTCTTCTGTGGAGGGGAAGGTGCTGTGCCCTCACCATCTTTCCTGGCCTCCACACTGAACTTGTCAGAACTTCGCAGGGGCATGTTGTCTAGAAAACTGGCTATAAAGGAGGGTGAAAAAAGAGAGAACTCTAAATTGGATTGGCTTTGAAGTATTTCTAACCATCAAAATTTGAGCCAGGTGTTTACTACAGAGTGGCTTTCTGTAGTGTTTTCCTTTGAGGGTTATTTGGCCTCAGTGGCACTAGCTCAGAAGTGCTGTTGTTGCCTAAGAGAAGTGTGCTTTTCAGATTGCCCAGAACAGCTTCTCTATTGCAGTATGTAGCTCAAACCCTTAGTTACACCTTTGTGCTTTCTTTGTCTCTGTATGTGGCACATCACTACACCCACTGAACCCCATAAAACCAAGTGGGATTTATGGTAATCCAGGCAGTGCAGAACAGAGACATAAAATTCAACAAAGATTTCACAGAAGGTGATGCTCTTTCAAGTACAACAGAACTTTCTGTCACTGAATTGCGTAAGCACTACTTGAAAAAGAAGAGAAAAATAGTTAATTTCCATTAAAAATATGTATAAACAAAGTAAAAGGAAAGAATGTGGTTTAGAATGAACAATACTGAAATATATGGAGGTAATTAAAAATATCAGTGTACTGAATCTCTGTGGAGCTAGCAGAATACAGCTACAGATGTTGGTGATGGGCTAATAGCTGCTTAAGCAACATCTACCTCCAGCTCTACTCAGATACCAGCTTTCAGTGCTTGTAAATATTTTAAGCCTGAAAGACAAAAATGAGAACAGCATGAAAAGCTTCAACTGGTAGTTTCTCACTTGCCTTTTGCTTCTTTATATGTAATCTTATTAAAGGGTCATTTACAAATGACAATAGTTGTAGAGCAGGCTTCATATTCTTCATCTACTGTTAGGTGCTTAGAAACCACTGGCACTATCATTTTGATTGGCTCCTGAACTGCTGCTTCAATTCTAATTAAAATCTTCCTCAAATCTCTGTCATCAGGACTGACGCACTGTGGAGCTGACAGACAACTGTAGCCTTTTCAGCTCCCCACAGGGAGGAGCTGGGTACACAGGCAGAAGTGATAGGAGCAAGTAGCTATGGTTTGGAGCTTGCATAGCAAGCAAACAGCAAGGTGAGAATAGGCTGTAAGGTCCTGAAGCAGTAAAGAGCTGGAGGAAAAGCTGGACTGTTCAACTTGCTCATGTTCTTAGGAGGACTAACACAGTCCAGCCTGTGCCCCTGTGCATGGGCCCAGCCAGTGCCCTGAGCACAAGTATGCAAGTCATCCTCCTAGCTGCACATTCCTCCTCTCCTGTGCCAGCTCTGGTAAGAAAACCGTGCAAACAGACAGGAATTGGCAGCAGCTAGCAAACAACATTGTGACAAGAGACACGTGAGGTGGGCCCTGCTGAACAAGGGAAAAACCTGGAACTTGGTAGCTCTGGGAAAAGTGGAGTCTTGCACATCAGAACAGAGAATTCAGAGAAGTGTTAGTGCTTTGAAAGCTACAGCCCTTCCACTTTGTGTACATTCCTTGCATAAAAAGCATATTAACAATATTAAGACAATGTGAAAGATATTGATTCACCATATCAGCCTAAAGCACCTAGGAAATACAGAACTCATCCGGTTCATCTTTGTTCCGTACCTATGTATGTCAGTGGTGTTCACCAGGGATCAGTACTGGGTCCAGTTTTGTTCAGTATCTTTATCAACGATCTGGTTGAGGGCATTGAGTGCACCCTCAGCAAGTTTGCTGATGATACCAAACTGGGGTGAGTGGCTGACAGCCCTCAGGCTCCACTGCCATTCACTGTGGACAGGCTAAGAGCTGGGTGAAGGCAAACCTCATGAAGTTCAATAAGGACAAGTGCAGGGTCCTGCACATCGGGAGGAAATAACAGCATTTTGCTTTGCTGTAAGTATAGTTTCATCTTACTTCCAAGCCATGTGAGCTGGTCTGATAAATTTCAATAGTGCGTGTGTGGGAAGTTCCTAACCCATGCCAGATGCTTACCACCTCAGAGAAGGTATACACCTCGGAAGCTTTGCACTCATGGGATGGTTGTTTCAGCTGCTACTTTGGACTGAAATGAAGTATGCTCATATATATGTGGGTCTAACTGGTAATAAAAGAAAAATCCAAGAAGCAAACACCCAAACCTCCAAAGAAAATCAATCAACTTGAGAAAATAATTTGCTGGAACTCTTTATGAGTAAGGTCATTCCATCTATACTCTGCACTAGCCTTTACACTCAGTGGGCTTTTCCTCAAATCAGGCCTTTATTAAAACACAAAAGTAACACGCAACACCCTGCTCCAGTTTCCTACCCTGTATCATACAGTACAGCCTGATGTCTTCCTACCAGGCCATCAACAGGACTGCTTAAAGAGGATGGGAAATAACTAGCTGCTGACTCACTGTGCTTTACAGCCATCAGATAACAGAATTTCAAAGGGATTTTTTTTTGCCAAATAGTCAGCAGTGCAGCTGAAGAAGCTGAAATAAATTACACCTCTTAACTCCACCTGATCTGCTGTATAAAGTAGAAAAGAGGTTTCAATAAAACATTTTTTAATTGGTGACAATCATAAAACAGAGAAGGAAAAAATGTCTCATGGCAGTATCTCTTTGCTTGATATTCAAGGCTACCATAAAATTCAAGGCAAGGTCAGGTGCCAATACCTACATATTTCTGATCCAAAGCACAGCAAACAAAATCTGGCATAAAAATACCAGAAGAAAAAAAAAAAAAAAAAAAAAAAAAAACCC
>VWZI01014176.1:19836-32161 GCA_013396835.1 Psilopogon haemacephalus
CCAACCCCCTGTCATAGGCACCTCCCACTAGAGCAGGCCACTCATCCAACCTGACTTTGAACACCTCCAGGGAGGGAGCAGCTACAACCTCCCTGGGAAACCTGTGCCAGTGTTTCACCACCCTCACTATAAAGAACTTCTTCCTAACACTCAGTTTAAATCTCCCCTCTGCCAGTTTAAACCCATTACTCCTGTCATTACAAGACTTTGTAAATAGTCCCTCCTTAGCCTTCTTGTAGCCCCCTTTCAGATACTGGAAGGCTACTCCAAGGTTTCCTAGAAGCCTTCTCTTCTCCAGGCTGAATGGGGTTTGAAAGCAGCTGTAACCTGTTAGACATGCACTGTAATAAACTGGCACAAAAAAAAAAAAAAAAAAGAAGCATTGTAGAGCTTATGATTTGCTTAATTTCCCACTTCTGCTGGACTTCCTGTACATCAGAGTAAATAGAACCTATATACTTCTCTTCCTCACCTGGATATTTCAAACACGGGAGGGGTTTGGCTTCTATTCCTGATGCAAATAAATAAGGTTTACAATCTGCTGTAGTTTTAAACTGCATCAGTCAAGGTAGTTTTCTTTAAATTGTTTCTGTTTCTCTTCATAGAATTGCCAATACAGCTACATGTACCTGGCACTACATTAAGTCCTGTATTTGTTTTTCAAATTACTTTTGCATTTGGTTTGAAAAGAATAAGTACCCTTAAAGTAGTTCAGATCAGAACAGGACATGGGTGGAAGTTGAGGCATAGGAGGTTCCATGTGAATCTGAGGAAGAATTTTCTCCCTGTGAGGGTGAAAGAGCACTGGAACCAGATGCCCAGGGAGGTTGTGGAGTCTTCCTTTGTGAAGATATTCAAGAAACATCTGGATGTGTTCCTGTGTGATCTGCTCTGGCAGGAGGGCTGGCCCAGATGATCTTTCAAGGTCCCTTCCAGCTCCTGACATTCTGTACTTCTATGAAAGCAACCTGTCTGTTTCTATTTTTCCCACACAGAAATGAGGGAAAATAACACACAAAGACTTGGGATTGAGACACAAAAAATGTGAGATAAGAACAGAGTTTACTGAGCAGAATCAGATAAACATGGTACAAAATGCACAACTCCCTTTGCCTATCTGTAAAAAAAGCACAGCACAAACAGCAGCCAGCAGCAGCGAGCCAAAATCCCAAGTCAGAAAACTACTCCTCCATCCCTCCTTCTCCTGCCACCATCCCAGCAGAACAGACAACACCCAAGAAGCAGCAACTGGAACAGGAAGCTTCCCATGTTGCAATGTGAACTTCAAGCCCTACAATACTTTGCTCCAGCCAGCACTTTGATTTTTGAAGCTAATGACTGCAGCATGGTGTGAGTAACAGCAGCAGGTTCAACTCAACCCATGACATGGATTTCCCCAAAAACCATCTTAACAGCAAATGACATCAGCTCAATTTGTTATTTTTCAGCATGGAATGTAACAATTTGCAACAAAGCTGCTAATAAAAGACCTTTCCAATTAATATTCATACCATACTACTCATGACTTAAAACATAAAGGCTTCTTTGGAGTCATAGCTCATGTGAAATGGAGATGGAATTTGCTGTCCACCATTCCATTGTTGTTTGAGTTAGTATTACTTTTTTCCAGTTCTGTCAAAGACTGCACCTGTATCCTGAAATACAATTACTACATGCACATGCCATGCTGCAGAGGACAGTACCCTTCTAACTGACTGGATTTGGCTGCTCACAAGCAGATGCTGCATATCCCCAGCTCGGGCTAAAGAACAATCTACTTCATGAATCACTACCTCCTTTCTCAATCTGGCTGCACTGGAGTTCTTCCTTGTCATTTCCCATACAGTGTAGATATTCATTAAAAGAAATCCATCACAGCTATCTTGTGGCTTGAGAATGTTATATTTAAAAGAAATTAAAAATTAAGGGTATATATATAAAACCTTCTTTAAACTTTGTTTATTGATTAGCTGATCAAAACATCTTCCCCAATCATGAGGATGATGATGCTTTCTACCAGCTCCTCTCTACATTCTTCCTCATGTGCCTGTCTGCCCCCTAGAAGGACAGACTATTTACTGCCTGAAAAAATCACTACTATCTTTTGATAGTTTTTCATGGGTGGATGCCATTGGCATTCCTAATCCCAGGTGTTTATGACACATTCAATCACTAATTGTTGCCGAATGAAGCACTCAAGAAATGCAAGATTTTTTCTTTATGGAGGCAAATGCCACCCTGTCAATGTCACTAGGCCGAGTAGTGCTTTAAGTAACTGAACAAGTGACAGTAGAAATTCTAGCCCTGTTCAGCTGCCAAGGCAGTGACTGAACTGCACTGACTGCTGCTACTGTTGGCTTCACCACAAACACTCAGTAGGGATTTGACCTGCTTCGCATTCATCAAGGAGGGCAAAGGCACAAACCTTGTCTTCTGCAAACATTGCCAAATGCAACAGAAAACATCACTGACTTATTCACTTTCACAGAAAACAAATAATTTAAAGGGAGATGCAAACCAAAATTAATTGCATGAATGGAAAACAAGTAATCAATTCTGACTGCAGACATAAGCACTGTGGTTTTCCTGAAGCCTTCAAGTAGCCTAAAGGCATTTCTTTTCAGAGCATCTATTGAGGTTGTGTCTGAGTGGGAAGGAAGCACCTAGCACCCATGCCCAATGACACTGCTGCCAAACCATCACCTGGTATTGATGATCTGGACTTGATGATCTTGAAGGTCTTTTCCAGCCTGGATCAGAGGTCTTGATGGTTGGACTCAATGATCTCAGAGGTCTTTCCCAACCCAAACAACTCTATGGTCCCTGCTGCTACATTTGCCCACCCATTGCATTCTCTGGAAAGGAAGAAACCAGCAGTGACTACCACTGGCTTTGCTTGCTGTGCTTTCTTCTAATGTTATACAGTCCCACTTTTATAAATGCACTTCATAGAGCTCCTCAAGTCCTAAGAATGGAAAGTAAATTGTAAACACCACTAAAACATGTACCCCACGTGCTTGTCTCCTCAACCAGAAGTTTTCAAGAGTTTCATAACCACCTTTCTCTCCTTAGACTGTCTTTACAGAGTATGAAGCAAGACGCAATTCTAGTCAAATATAACACTAGTTTGTTTTTATTTCAGCACTCAATCATATATTAACAGTGATAAAAAGTTTCAGGAGACACAGCACCTTTGTTTTTATGATTTGGCTATTTTTCCAATTAACTAATATTTCAAATGTACAGAACAGAGGCAGCACTTTGATAAGCATTACTAACAAACACAAGCAGCATGTATTGCCAATGTACCGTTAAAATCAGACATAAAGCCAACTCTTGCTAAAGCTAGAACTGGTCTGAGCTCTGTAGTTCACCTCAAAATGCAAACCTGGCATCAAAACTGGTCGGTTGTTGCCACAACATTTATATCTCAATTAACTTCAAATCAGAGATTAATACAAAAGCGTATTTCATGAGAAAAAGAGGAACATGCTTTTAAAATTCATTCTCTGGCTGAATGCCAATTACCAGGTCTTCTAAAATAAAATAATTTTTCCCCATTTCTCACAAAGAAAGGCGACTGGAAATCTTTTATCTGCAGGGTTTTTTTCTCCCCACATCTACTACCTCTCTCCTTAAAACTGAACTAAGCAAAACACACCTAAGGGTTTGGTGCAAACCTTGGACACTGCAAACTCTGACCACACAGACCAAGCAAATGAACAGGAAATCCCCAGAATGTTAAGAACTGAAGCTTCAAATGCAAGACAGCATGGGTCATGAGCAGCTGCCTCCCTGCTGCCCCAGAGGGCAGCCCCACATCTCAACTGCACACCAACCATGCTGTTTTTTTTCTCTCTCAGACATTTGACCTTTCCATAAAACAATGAAGCTGAGCAGTTTGCAAGTTTTGCTTCAATCTCTTTTATCTGTCTTGCTTAAACCATGTTTAAAATAGGCAAACAAACGAAAAAAAATGTTAAAAGGGAATAAGGGGGGGGGGGGAGCACAAGTGTTTTGTGAGCTCAAAAGCTAAGCCTCCTACTTACACTGGGATTCTGTGGGCATGCTACGCTGCTGCCATACTCCCCAAAGATGAAAGTCATGTGAGGAAGCAGCTCAGGGAACTCCGCTAAGCAAACACTGCATCATATGCTGGGCTTAATCCTGCACCTGTGGTGTGTTATTCAGCAGCAGAGAAATGCAGTCCAAGCTGCCCAATACAGCTTAGCTGGTTTTGTCTGTACTCCCTTTGATTGTAAGCTGGAAACCCATATTATTGCAGCTGAGTGCAAAGCAATGCTCAGGCTCCATAGGCTGTGACAGTAGAAAGGTCCAAGGAAAAAAGAAAATCCTGGAATTACAAGTAAAATGAAGATTCCTGTAACTATTTCCAGATGACTGACAATGGCTTCCAGGGTCTGTATATGACATGCAGGCTGCAGCTGCAGCCTTCTGCTCCCCACTTCCCTTTAAAATGGGTCTAGCTGTGATATAGGATAGCCCACATTGGGCTGGCTCTCATTTATCTAACTCAAGACAGGTTTTCCATGACAAGGTTTCACTGTTTTTCAGACATCCTCTTGTTTACTTTATAAGCAAACAAACACAAAAAAACCCAAACCAAACAAAAAAACACACCACCACCCCCCCCACTAAAAAAAAAAAAAAAAAAAATTAAAAAAAACCAATATTAAAAGAGATGGCAAAGAATTGGAATCTGTGGGTTTTTTTCAGAGAAAGGGCCACCAAAGATGTCATGAAGTTTCTGCCAGGGTACACAATTTTTATCATAGCACGTCACAAAAAAAGACAGGAAACTTGACAAAAAATGTATACAAAAGGCAGCAAAATTTCTTCCCGTATTAACAAGATAGCAAGAATATAATTGCAAGAGAAATTAGGTATCCTGATATTTGTGTTACAAGTTGATTAACTACTGTTAAAAGCTCCATGCAATTGTAGTTTGCATGGATATATAAAAGAGCAACCAACCACCAACAACAAGAACCTACCTATGGATTATTATTATTTCACAGAATCACAGAACAGTCTGCGTTGGAAGGGACCTCCAAAGGTCATCCAGTGCAACCCCTCTGCAGTCAGCAGGGACATCCTCAACTAGATCAGGCTGCCCACAGCCCTGTCCACACCTTCAATATCTTCATAGATAGGGCCCCAACTGCTTCCCTGGGCAACCTGTTCCAGTGTTCCACTACCCTCACGGTGCAGAACTTGTTCCTAACATCCAGTGTAAATCTGCTCTGCTTTAATTTGAACCATTGCCCTCATCCTGACACTGCAGGCCTTTGTGCATAGTCTCTCTCCATTCTTCTTGTAGTCCCCTTCAGGTAATGGAAGGCTGCTATTAGATCTCCCTGGAGCCTTCTGGTCTCCAGGCTGAACATCCCCATCTTCCTCAGCCTGTCCTCATAGCAGAGCTGCTTCAACTCCCTGATCATTTCCATGGCCCTCCTCTGGACACTCTCCATCGGCTCCATGTCCTTCCTGTGTTGAGGGCTCCAGAGCTGGACACAGTACTGCAGGTGAGGTCTCACCAAAGTAAATTCATATTCTTGAAATAATTTTGCTATCTTGTAACTGTAATGCAAGGAAAAATGATCTGGTAATTCACATTTACTCCATATAACATGGTCATTTAATGTGCTGCACTCCCTTCACGTCACACACATCTATCACTTCCATTCTAGCATGTAACTATCAAAGATGACCTATAGCTAATGCTACTAATCAGCTTCTTTACTTACTGATATTGAGCTGTAAGCATCAGACACTGCAGTCAGAACAGGCACACAGCTTTTTATACTTCAGTGCTTTTCCCTACAAAATGATACTTCAGTTTCTGCTTCACAGTTACCTAATCTAATTCCACATTTGGGAACTGGCAATGAGACTAAAAGATACCTGCCTATTCAGAACCATGTATCTAATTTCTTGTTTGAAGTTTTATTGCAGCTGTTGTTCAGAAAACTAATCTGGAGCTATGTGAACTTTCAAACAATTTCTTACAGAAAGGCTGACTCTTCAGGGTGCTGAGTGGAACCAGTATGATTCTTAGGACAATAACCAAAGACGGGTATCATGATGTTTGACTTAGAATAAAAGTTAAGAAACAAGATCTTATACGGCACCAACCTCACACTAAAAAAGTTGCCTCCAATTTCATCTTGCAGAAAAATTGCACATATTGTCTTTGCAAATACTCCAGAAGGAGTAGGGAGGTGATTGTCCCCTTGTACTCAGCTCTGGTGAGGACCACACCTTGAGTACTGTGTTCAGTTTTGGACACCTCCTTACAGGAGGGATGTGGAGGTGCTGGAGTCAGTGCAGAGGGGAAGGGCCTGGAGAATAAATCTGATGAAGAGCGACTGAAGAAGCTGGGGCTGGTTAGTTTGAAAAAGGAGGCTGAGGGGAGACCTCATGGCTTTCTACAGCTACCTGAAAGGAGGTTGTGGAGAGGCTGCTGGTGGTTTCTTCTCACAGCTAATTAGTGACAGAACAAGAGGGAATATCCTCAAGCTGTGACTGGGTAGATTGTACATGAAGAAGCATTTTTTCTCAGAGTGGTCAGGTATTGGAATGAGCTGCCCAGGGAGGTGGTGCAGTCACCAATCCTGGATGTGTTTAAAGGTCATCTGGATGTGGTGCTTGGGATTATGGTTTAGGATGAACCTTGTAGAGTAGGGTTAAAGGTTGGACTTGGTGATTCTAAGGGGCTTTTCCAACCAGAATGTTTCTATGATTGTGATTCTGATTTCCTTTATTGGTACCTTACACACCCTTTTTTAAAACTGCCTGACACTTGAAGAAGTAGCAGTTGAATTTCTCCTCTTCCATACTGTTTAGCCTCTTCCTGCTGCATCCCAACTTTAGACAGCTCCTAGAGCACATACACAAGATGACATGTACGTCATGGAAAAGGTATACGGAATGACATCTTCTGGCTGTAGCCTGCTTGAACCACGTAGTGGTGCTCCTGACAGCCACCACATTTCTCCACTTGCACTTTGCTTATTCTGCCTTGCGTCTCCTGTAGTCCATTCATGGGAACATCCAATAAAAAATCACCTTCAGAGCTCTAAGCAGTGTTTTGAATTTGCTGCCTTTCCATCACAGTGGCCCTTGTACCATACATTGTGTTACCCAGGCTGTGCTTTCTATCAGCCTGCTCTTTTCTCCAGCCAATAACAGCTCAAAATATCCTTTTAAGATAATATGAAGGCTTACCAAAACAATGAAAACCACAGAAGCTGAAGCATAAACACAACTGGTATAAGTAGGAAAAGCTTTCACACACAGTTCTTTTTACAGCCAGTCACCCAACCTAAATGTTTATATTTAATTAGCTTTTCAAAACAGTGAACCAGATGGCTGTGGAGACACAGGAATTAAGTATGGAGACTGCTTTGTGTATCACCAGCTAGAATTCACCTGAAGCCAGCAAAGGCGTATCTGAAAGCAGAATTTTGTCCTGGCAGAAGCTCTTCACAGGTGATACTCATCTCACTACACCTATTACTGCAATTGCCAATAAATACTCTTCTTGAGAGCTAAAAAATGTCAGTTAAAAGATTGCACTGCCAAGCTGACAGAAGTGTGGAAGAACAGCAATGCTTAATGACATAAGGTACTGCTTCTCCCCTCATGTTTAAGTTTCAATGGATCAAACAAGCAACTTGTTCCCAAGGTAATAACAATATCACGTTGGATGGTAAATCTACTCCTGTCTTCTTTCTTTTCTTTCTCTGTCTCACTTTCTGCCCTCTCTCTTCCTGAACCCTATTACAAAGGGAAGCCTACTACTCTACATTCAGGAACCAAGCCAAAGGACTTGTCAGGAGCATACAAAAGAAAAGGCATCTTACTTTCATTAATATATTAAAATGTCCTTTAAAAAAAGTTTTGGGATAAAATACAGTAATTGCCAGCTGCCTGTTTATTCTCTCATCCTCTTTCAGGCTTCCATACAATGCCTCTGTCAGCCTGGCTGCCAGTGATGCTTGGAACATTAAAAAAAAAAATAAACAACAAACCAAGTTTCTGCAGAGATTGCATGCTGCAAAGTGTACCTCGAAGCACAAGATTGAAGCAAATGTAGGAGTACAGTGGTATTATTTCCCTTAAAGGGTGAGGGAAGCAGGACTGCTTTGCACTATCAACTCACTCTTGGGTTTGTATCCATATTCACAGAGGAACAGTTAAGTAATAGGAGGTTAGAGGTGGCCAAGGACAAGTTTCAGTTCCCAATTAACAGTAGTCTTGCCTTCTAGGCGCCACCACATACAAACTATCTGCCCACTGCACTGGGCCCTTGCTCTCTGCAGAGTTCAGTGTCTCCTGACTTGCTCAACACTGTAAGCAGAGGAATCATTAGTTATGACTGGCAGAGTCTAGGAGATAATGTTGGCTCTTATTTCAGGAACTATTAAGCTATAAACACTGCTCTGAAAGCCATTTATCTGCATTTCAAGATAAACAGAGAAGCTACTCAATTAAGCAGATGGCAAGAAATAAGCTACAGATGCCAAAGGCAGTGACTTTTAAATCCCAGAAAGGAAAATCTATGCATTTAATAAGCACGATTTTATACCACAAAATTACTGACATGGAAGCTCGTAAGGAGCATTGCTTAACCACACTGCCAATGCCTGATAAAGAAACACAAACCAAAGTGTAATCACAGAACAGTTAGTTCTAAGTGATATAAATAACATGCACTTAAAATCTGCATGTTACTACTACAGACACCAGTTATGAAGCATAATGTTATGAAATGGAATCCTTGCCCACAGGCTTTAGAACCATGTTCTAGGCTGCACCAAGAGAACTGTGGCCAGAAGGGCAAGGGAGGGGTTTCTCCCCCTTTACTCTGCTCTCATCAGGCCCCACCTGGAGTACTGTATCCAGTTCTGGAGCCCCCAACACAAGAAGGATATGGAACTGTTGGAGCCAGTCCAGAGGAAAGTGGCCCTCAACTGCCATGGACAAGGACCTGCATGTTTTGGTTCAACGGCCAATGAAGATGAGACAGCATGTGCCCAGGTGGCCAAGAAGGCCACCGGTATCATGTCCTGGATCAGCCATAGTGTGGCCAGCAGGAGTAGGGTATGGATTGTCCCCTTGTATGGGCACTGGCAACATCACACCTTGAATCCTGGTCTTAGTTTGGGCTCCTCTACTCCAAGAAGGGCATTGAGGGGCTGGAGTGTATCCAGAGAAAGCTAATGATAGCTGGTGAAGAGTCTTAAGAACAGGTCTGGTGGGGAGCAGCTGGGGGTGTTCAGCCTGGAGAAGAGAAGGCTGAGGGGAGACCCGGCTCTTTACAATTTCCTGAAAGGAGGCTGGAGCCAAGTGGGAGAGTATCAGTGGCTGGAAAGGACCTCAAAAGCTCATCCAGTCCAATCCCTCTGCCAGAGCAGGTTTACCTAGAACAGATCACACAAGAATGCATCCAGGTGGGTTTTGAGTGTCTTCAGAGAGGGAGACTCCACGACGCCCTTTTTCCAGTGTTCTGTGTTCTGACAGCAGCTTTTTCCAGTGTTCTGTCACCCTTACATGGCGAAAAAAATAATGCCTCAAGTTGCACCGGGGGATGTTTAGGTTGGAGATTAGAAGTAACTTCTTGACTGAAAGGATTCTCAAAGACTGGCCTAGGCTCCCTAGGGAGGTTGTTAAATTCCCATCCCTGGAGGTGTTTAGAAGAGGCAGAGGTGTGGTGCTGAGGGACATGGTTTAGCTCCAGCCTTGGCAAAATTAGAGAATGGTTGGACTCAATGATCTGAAAGGTATTTTCCAACCAAAGGCATTCTGTGGTTCTGTGACAACACTGCAATTTGTAAATGAGATGCTATCCCAGGCTTCTGTGAGATGAATGCTGAAGCTGTCAAGCCTGAATCTCCACTTTTTAGGGAGAACATTCTTACCAAGACAAGCAACAGAGCATTCTTTTCTCATGGCCTGCCAACCACCCAAATTGTTTAACTCAATGCTCTTCACCCACTTGGACACATCTCTATGAAATTTTTAAGAGACTAGTTTAATAAAAGCAAGAAAAATCCCAACAAACCAACCCAACCCCCACACACCAAAAAACATACCCAGGAAATTGTTGCAGGTATCCTTTTAAAAAGATGTTAAAAAAAAAAATTAAAAAGGCATCCTAATTATGAAAAAAAAAAAAACCAACAAAAAATAACCAAACACACACAAAAAAATCAAACAAAGAAAAAAGATGGAATGTTTTGGTTTGGGGTTTTTCTGGTCACAAAAATGAAAACCTTTCAAGAAGATGGTAAAAAAAGGCATTCTAATCACACACACACACAAAAGAGAGATGGAATTTTTAAAATTTTTTTTTTTTTTTTTGGTCACAAAGATGAAAACCCAGCTCTCTTTCTTCACACTTCCAGATACCAAAGCTTTTCAAGCCAGCTCTGAGGTCAGACAGGGGAAGGTGCAGGTGTGCTGCATGCTGGCAGCTGAAAGCTCGCAAGGTTGCGGCAGAATCAGATCTGCCCTCCTCACATTTCTGCAGGCATTATAAGCACTCCCTGAAGGAATATTACCCTAATGCAGCCTAATTTTCTGCCAATAGACCCAGCCTCATTAAATCTCCTCTTTATCAGCACTGTTCAAATGAGGTTTCTGGTCATATTGAACTCCTTTATGCCCATCTAAAAAGAAAATAAAGTCCTTTTATGTTATCTCCAATATAATTTCTCCTACTCAGGACCACTAGCACTATACAGCATATTCAATATAAATACTCAGTTTCATCACGAGGTAGTGATGTCCCAAAACTAGGACACAGACATTAAGGGGAGGAGGGAGGTAGAAGGCCTTTGTTCCCATAAATAAATATAAAGAGACTGCTCTCCAAACAGGATTTGATAGATTTATATGGGTGTCCTATGAGGAGGTTTGGTCTGGTGAAGAGATGGCTTCAAAGGGATCTAATCAATGTTTATAAACATCTCATGGCTGGGGGTCAAGAGGAAGGGTACAAATTCTTGTCAGTTGTCCCCTGTGATAGGACAAGGGGCAATGGATATAAACTACAGCACAGGAAATTCCACCTCAAGATGAGGAAGAACTTCTTGACTGTAAGGGTGACAGAGCACTGGCACAGGCTGCCAGAGAGATTGTGGAGTCTCCTTCTCTGGAGCCTTTCAAGCCCAGTCTGGATGTGTTCCCATGCAACCTGCACTAGATTCTATGGTTCTGCTCTGGCAGGGGGGTTGGACTTGGTGATCCATGGAGGTCCCTTCCAATCCCTAATATTCTGTGATCTCAGCAAGTAATCAAGCCCAAGTAAATTAACAAGACAACGCTCCTAAAGCTGCTTGTTTGGATCTGCAATGCTTCATGCTCCTGAAACAGCTTTTTGCTCTTCACTAGACTAATCTTCCTGCCTTCAGCAGGATCACACAGACTCTGTTGTCTTAACGTGAACAGCCATTGCTGCTAAGACAGTGGAAAAGCATGAACATAGAATCACAGAATCATTGAGTGGTTTAGGTTGGAAGAGACCTCAAAGTTGCAATCCCCTGTCATAGGCAGGGACACTTTCCACTAGAACAGGTCACTCAGGGCCTCATCCAACCTGACCTTGAACACCTTCACGGATGGAGCATCCACAACCCCCCTGGGCATCCTGTGCCAGTATCTCACAACCCTCACTGTAAAGAACTTCCTCCTAACATCCAGTTTAAATCTCCCCTCTGCCAGTTTAAACCCATTACTCCTTGTCCTGTCATTACAAGACCTTGTAAATAGTCCCTCCTTAGCCTTCCTCTAGGCCCCCTTCAGATACTGGAAGGCCACTCCAAGGTCTCCTGGAAGCCTTCTCCAGGCTGAAGAGCCCCAACTCTTGTAGCCTGTCTTCATAGCAGAGGTGCTCCAGCCCTCTGAGCATCTTTGTGGTCTCCTCTGCACTGGCTCCAACAGTTCCATATCCTTCTTGTGTTGGGGGCTCCAGAACTGCACACAGTACTCCAGGTGGGGCCTGATGAGAGCAGAGTAAAGGGGGAGAATCCCCTCCCTTGCCCTGCTGGCCACAGTCCTCTTGCTGCAGCCCAGCACACAGTTGCTGTCTGGGCTGCACTCACACTGCTGGCTCACGTTTAGCTTTTTGTCAAACCAGATCCCCAGGTCCTTTACCTACTCTCCAGCCATTTGCCGTCCAACCTGGAGTTGTGCTTGGGATTGAGCTGACACAGGTGCAGGACCTTACACTTGGCTTTACTGAATTTCATGATAGTGGCCTGGGTCCACCTCTCCAGCCTGTCCAGGTCCCTCTGGATGG
>VWZI01014177.1:0-15345 GCA_013396835.1 Psilopogon haemacephalus
ATATAAAAATATACATATACAATATATTTTATATGCAATATACAGTACTGAACTCAACTCTCTTCTCTTCCCACTAGGCAGAGCTGGCAGAGGGAGGTGCAGCATGGGGCAGATAGCTGCAGAGGTGTGTCCGCTGGTGCCGTGGTTCACCTGCAGGGTGGGGCAGCATCTTTGGCACCCCCTGACAACCCCTGCTGTGTGATTGAAGATGTGCTGAGCGGCTCAGGAGAGACGTTTCTGCCACCTTCACATCTCTGTTCTAAACAAAGATGAAAAGGCACGGCCACAGGAGGCTCAGGCTCCCTGACATCAGCCTGGGCTGTTTGATGAGCTTGCTTGCAGCCAGCCCATTGCTGAGGCCGAGAGCCTTGTGGGGGTGCTCCCCACCACGTGCAGCCCACAGGTTGTGTCCCGGTGATGAACGCTGAGCTGTTTGAAACAAGCCAAATGCTGCTCTCTGATCTGATAAAGAAGAATAAATACCTTGGGTGTGAGTGATGGGAGCTGCAGGCAGGGTCTGGGAGGCAGCGAGGACAGCAGGTTTCTACCAGGCTCAGTTTTCTGAGCATGAAAACAGCTTTCAAGGGGCAGGAGGATGAAAAAAAAATAATAATGATTCTCTTTATTTATTATTTTTTTTCCTTCTCCAGATGGTTGCTGAGCTGGAAGTTTGCCCTTTGTCTGGAAACTGTGTTTTACTGGAGGCTGCCTGAGATGGGAGGGCAAAGAGATTCACCCAGCAAAGGGCAGCACAAGCACTCTGCTGGCACAGGAGGAGCTCTGCTCAGGTCAGTTGACAAGGGGAAGGAGAAGCATAGAATGCTTTGGGCTGGAATGAATCCCAAAGATCATGCAGTTCCAACCCCCTGTCATGGGCAAGGACATCTCCTGCTAGCCCAAGGTTCTATCCAGCCTGCTCTTAACCACTTCCAGGGATGAGGCATCCACAACTTCTCTGGGCAACCTGTTTCTAGTGTCTTACCACCTTGAGAGTAAAGAATTGTCTGTCTAGATCTCACTGGATGGCCTCACATGAGCTGCTCAGTGCTGGTTTTGGTGCTTTTAGACCCTTCTCCATGTGGAATGAGCTGCTCAGTGCTGGTTTTGGTGCTTTTAGACTCTTCTCCACGTGGAATGAGCTGCTCAGCTCCATGGAGTCCCAGTGAAGCTCAGCAGCAGCCTCCTTTGAGCTGCCGAGAGCTGGGTGAATTTCCTTACCCTGGAGGTGTGGGTGCTCAGGTGATGGCTATGGGAGGCTGGTGGCACAGAGCTGCACTTCCAGAGCCCCCTGCACACTGGGGCAGTGCTGGACCTTGTCAGCACAGCCACCTCCTTCAGTTCAAGCTGCTAGGGCTTGCAGCAGGGGAGGCTTCTGCATTTTCCAGAGCAGGGGGGGCTGCTTGAATTGGCAGCTGGAGAAGATGCTCTGGGTTAGCTTCTGTCATCTGAGATGCCCCAGCAGACAGCAGAGCAACATCTGCCTCGATGCCTTGTGCCTGCCTGCATATTCATGCACAGCTTTCTGAACTCCCAGGAGCTGCCCGAGCCTATCGGAGGAAGAGTTTCAGTGAGCTGTGAACCTCCTGCTCGAGCTGATGGGAGATGAAACAGCTTTTCTCTGTCATCTTTTCACCTCCAAACGGTTTCTCAGGCGTGAGGGGAAAGGCAGAGCTCTCAGAGGGCACCCACCTCCTCCCTGAACCCAGCACTCAAGGTGTGGCCTCCCCCAGTGCTGAGTCCAGGGGGACAATCCCCGCTCTGTTTCTGCTGCCCACACCATTGCTGCTCCAGGTCAGGATGCTGTTGGCTTTTTTTTGGCCACCAAAGCACTCACTGGCTCATCTTCACCCAGCCATCCTCTATCCCTCTCCACCAAGCAGCTCTCCAGCCACTCTGCCCCAAGCAGCAAGGGGTTGCTGTGGCCTAAAAGCAGTACCCAGCACTTGACCTCAGTGAATTTTCTCCTGTTGGCCTCAGACAGAGCCAAGCAGAGTGACTTTTGGAAAGGCTCTCATCATTTTTGTTCCATTTCTGCATGTTTCCTCTAGCTCAGCAAAGCAGATGGGGCTGACTTCAGGTCAAAGCAGAAATGCCAGGCTGAGGGACACCTCACACTAGATCAGGTTGCTTGGAGCCACATCCAGCCTGGCCTTAAAAATCTTTAGGGTAAAAGGGTGCTCAGCTGAGCGAGCCAGGAGGGGAAAAGGTTTTTCTTCTTCAGGGCTGCAGGCAGGTCAGTGCCTTCTGGGAGTGCTGCAACCTGTGGCCATGAGGAGATTGCAAACACTGATGAGAGAGTTGGCATGGGATCTGCACCACCACCCTTGGGTGTTTGACCCTCTGCCCTGCAGGGAGGCTGTGAGGCCATCCATAGAGACCTGGACAGAGGAACCCAGTGAGGATCAACAAGGACAAGTGCAGAGTCCTACACCCGGGGAGGAAGAATAAACTGCAGCAGGACAGATTGGGAGGGGACTGCTGGAGAGCAGCCTTGTGGAGAGGGACCTGGGAGTGCTGCTAGGGAGCATCATGGACTCAATGATCCCTTTGGGTCCCTACCAACCCCTGACATCCTGTGAGCCTGCGGATTTGACTCTGAGGCAGAGCTTTGCAAAGCCTGAGCACTCATTTAATCCCCAAATGGAAGCCTTGGTCTATTTCCAGGACAAATCCAGAGGCCTGACTCACACCACTTTCTGGGGTGCTGGGTGGAGGCTTGAAGAAGTCAGCGTGTCTGGGATGAGTTGGGGGAGAGCTTGCCCCACTTTGGAACTGCCACATGATACAGGAGGGAACTGGCAGTGGGGCAGGCACCCAGAGCTGTGCTTGCAAGGACCTGATGTTTAAGCCAGGGAACATAAATCCTTCTTCAGTTGTTTAACAGCAACGACTGCTGCCATAACACTGGGAGGGTGCAGAGCTCTCGGGAATGTTTAGATGTAGCAGCCCTTCAGCCGGGATTTCATCAAACCCTTTTATGCTGGGATTTCATCAAATCCTCGTGCTGGGATTTCATCAAGTCCTTGCTCAACATGAGCTAGCACTGTACACTTGCAGCCCAGAAAGCCAAGAAGAGTCTGGGCTGCAGCAGAAGTGTGGCCAGCAGAGCCACGAAGGTGATTCTCCCCCTCTATTCTGCTCTGCTGAGACCCCACCTGGAGTACTGCATCCAGTTCTGGAGCCTCTGGGACGAGAGGGATGTGGAGATACTGGAGGTGTCCAGAGAAGGGCCACGAGGATGCTCAGAGGGCTGCAGCACCTCTGGTATGAGGACAGACTGAAAGAGTTGGGGCTGTGCAGGCTGGAGAAGAGGAGGGTCCCAGGTGACCTTCTTGTGGCCTTCCAGGATCTGAAGGGGCCTACAGAAAAGCTGGGGAGGGACTTTTTAGGCTGTCAGGGAGTGACAGGACTAGGGGGAATGGAGCAAAGCTGGAGGTGAGAAGGAAGTTGTTGAGCATAAGAGTGGTGAGAGCCCAGGGAGGTGTTTGAGGCCAGATCCCTGGAAGTGTTTGCAGCCAGGCTGGCTGAGGCTGTGGGCAGCCTGACCTAGGGTAGGGTGTCCCTGGGCATGGCAGGGGGGTTGGAGCTGGCTGATTCTTGTGGTCCCTTCCAACCCTGACTGATTCTGAGATTCTTTGTGATGGGATTTCATCACATCCTTTTGTGCTGGGATTTCATTCCTTGTGCTCCAGAAAGACCATGTATAAAAAAAGAGAACCACTCCTGATTTTTTGCCCCTCTTCTGCCTGGGATTTTCTCCAGCTCAGACGAAGCAGAGCATGGTTGACCTCAGATAAAAGTGGAAATGCCAGGATGAAAGTGGGGAGGTGTTTATTTGGAAGGGCAGTGGGTTAATACCGGCACTCGGTTGTTGATGTCAGCACCACAAGCCAAAGATAAACACCACTTCTCTGTGCTTACCTCACAGGTTCAGGGCATTATTCTTCATTAATGGAGGGGTTCCTTCTGCAGTGGAGAAAGAAGAGGCTTTGCCTTCAGCCTGCTGACTACCAAGAGGAGCCATTTTGGGGCAGCTCTGTTAAAGGTTTGCTCCTTTTTATCGCTTCGGTTTCAGTGTCACTTTGAGTTGCATTCTTACTGACAAGGCCTTGTGATGACAGGACAAGGAGGGATGGGTTCAAGCTGGCAGAGGGGAGAGTTAAACTAGATGTTAGGAAGAAGCTCTTTGCTGTGAGGGTGGTGAGACACTGGCACAGGTTGCCCAGGGAGGTTGTGGAGCTCAGAAGCACAGAAAGTGATTGAAGATCAAGGCACTGGGGATGGTGTAAGCACATCACTGGGATGTTTATCCCCCTGGGATAAACATCTACCTGAGCTGCAGTGCTTCAGGAGGGTCAGGCAAGGAGCCCTTTGTCATGAGGGCCAGATCCTGGACAGGCAGGCTTAGGAGAGTTGTGGGTAAGGTGATCAAAGCACACCCAGACAGAGAGAGGGGAGGCAAGAGGAGCTGAGGGGCCCAGGTTCTTCTTATCCTTTTCTCCTCTGAAGGTGCATTGAGTTTGAGGTATATGCTCAATGTTAGGAGGAAGTTGTGCACAGAGAGAGTGATTGGCATTGGAATGGGCTGCCCAGGGAGGTGGTGGAGTTACTGTCCCAGGAGGTGTTCAAGCAAAGCCTGGATGGGGCACTTAGTGCCATCATCTGGTTGACTGGCTAGGGCTGGGTGCTAGATTGGGCTGGATGAGCTTGGATGTCTCTTCCAATCTGGGTGAATCTATAATTCTATGATTGAAGCATCATCTGGTACCATCACAGCACCATGAAAAGGCTGGAAGGGGCTTTAAAGATCATCCAGCTCCAACCCCCTGCCATGGGCAGGGACACCTCCCACCAGCCCAACTTGCCCTTCTAGGCGCAGATAATGGTGAAGACAGCTGAGTGCTGTGCTGTGAGTGTCAAATGATACAGCAGCCACTGAAGCACTTAGTGCTGACTGGCTCCTGGCTTTTTTTTTCCTTGTGAGGGTGACAGAACACTGGAGCAGGCAGCCCAGGGAGGCTGTGGAGTCTCCTTCTCTGGAGACACTCAAACCCCACCTGGATGTGTTCCTGCGTGACCTGCTCCAGGTGATGCTGCTTTGGCAGGGGGGTTGGACTTGATAACCTTTGAGGTCCCTCCCCAACCTCAACCATTCTATGATTCTATGATCTTGCCAGATCCCTTCCAACCTGTAACATTGATTCTGTGATTCCAGAGGGTTGTGGTGCAGATCAGGATCCACAAGCAGCCTGCTGGGGGGCTCTGGTGCAGCCTCCACACAGAGATGCTTGTGCGCATGGTGCTGCCTCTCCTGGCATGTCCATCCCTGCAGCCATCCCTCAGCTGTTGCAGATTCTGAGCAAAAGTTCAAGCTTCCTCAGATTTTTCTATCCACCCACTCAGCTTTGAACATTCTCCCTCATCCTGGGAAAAGAAAAAAAAAAAACCATTCTGAATTCTTTGATCTTCCAAATTCCTCTTGCGGGACAGCAGGCATCCAACTTGCTCTCTGTGTGCCTGCCTTTGCATGAGAATGACTCTCCTTCCTATAGAGGGGGGGACTGGGGAAGGGAAGCAGTGGAATGACAGAATTCCCACTCATCTTTTCCTGTTGCTGCAGTGCCAAAGGTTCAGGATGTCCTGCACGGTATTTTCTAGAAGCAGAGGTCTGGAATGCTGTCAGAGGTATCCTGTGCCACAGGTAGGACAGGCTAGAACAGGACAGACTAGAACAGAATCAGCCAGGTTGGAAGAGACCTCCAAGTTCATCCCGTCCAACCTGTCACCCAGCCCACAGCTGAAATACTGTGTCCAGTTCTGGGCTTCCCAGTTCAGGACCTGCTGGAGAGAGTCCAAGGGAGAGCCATGAGGATGAGTGGGGGCTTGAGCATCTCTCCTCTGGAGAGAGACTGAGAGCCCTGGGGGTGTTTAGTCTGGTGAGGAGAAGGCTGAGAGGGGATCTGATCAGTGCCTATCAACATCTGAGGGGTGGGTGTGCAGTGGAGGAGGCAAAGCTCTTTCTGCTGGTGTGCAGCAATAAGCCAAGGAGCAATGGATGCAAACTGGAAGACAGAAGGATTCAGCTTAACGTGAAGACAAACTTCTTTGGAGTGAGGGTGCTGGAGGCCTGGAGCAGGCTGCCCAGAGAGGTTGTGGAGCCTCCTTCTCTGGAGGCTTTCCAAACCCTTCTGGATGCATTCCTGTGCAGACTACCCTGGGTGACCCTGCTTTGGCAAGGTGGGGGGTTGGACTGCATGATCTCTGGAGGTCCCTTCCACCCTCTACAGTTCTGCGATTCTGTGAGAAGACCCAAGGAGTGATCACAACATTGCACAGGACCCAGGCCTGAAGGCTCAGCCCTTACCTGGGTCAAAACCTGTTTGCTGGGGGCACTTACCCAGGAGCAGACCTGGCAAACAGGCAGCACAGCACAGGACAGCCTTTGTAACGTGCCTGCAAGCTAGGGGCAAGTGCTGGGTGGCACACCAGGGACACAGAGCCCTGGGGCTGGCGTGGAAAAGAGCACTTCTGACCACCAGCTTTGCTGCTGCCTGAGCAAGAGCTGGGAAGGCACCGCCTGGGCTCCTCGCTAGGGTGGGGAAGGCAGGCAGGAGAAGTGCCCTGGGCGTGATGGATCTGTGGCCTGCTGGGTGTGCAGGCTCATGTGCTGGGCCCAGCTGAGTGTTAACACATGGTCTGCCTCCCCGAGGTCTGTATATGGAACTCAGCTGCTGGGGTGACAGCAGGTTTTGTGCTGTTAGCCCACACTTCATTAAAATACCAGCTGAAATCCAAGGCCGAAATCCCACCCTTTGTGTTAGTTGATACAACTCAATTGCCTCTAATTACTGTTAGCGTGGCTTAAAAATAATATTTGGTTGTAGCAAAAGGTCCCCTGGTGATGAGGACTGGCTGGTATGCACCACTGGGAATTGGGGAGGTGGGGGGGAGATCCTGAGAGAGGCTGCTCCAGCTGTCCAAAGCAAGCCAGGGGTGCAGCCCTGAGCAAGCGAGAGTTGAAATCCTGTTGCCTGCAGCACTTCAACGGAGCTGCTGTGGAACAAAGCAAACAATTGGCAGTGCTCTCTCAAATCCAAGAGGCAGTTTCTGGAGAGGAGAGCCTGCAAAGCACTTAGGTGGAGATGAGGCTTTTTCTCCCTTTAATCCCCAGGTCTCCCTCATGACGTTGAAGTTACCTACCCCCGCTAAAACCATTCTGTGATTTTGGGTGCTCAGCATGCAGCTCATATGCAACAGTTTTGCAGGAGCAGCCTCTGAAATGTGGGATCCTAAACGGCCTGGGCTAGAAGCAACCTCCAGAGCTCACCCAGTCCATCCCTCCCTGCACTCAGCAGGGCCATCCTCCACTAGAGCAGGTTGAGCAAGGGAGAGATGAAATCCTGTTGCCTGCAGCAGTTAAACGGAGCTGCAGTGGAACAAAGCAAACAATTGGCAGTGCTCTCTCGAATCCAAGAGGCAGTTTCTGGAGAGGAGAGGCTGTCCCTGCTTTCTGTCATCTGAGTAGCCCTTAATCCTGCAAAGCACTTAGGTGGAGATGAGACTTTTTCTCCCTTTAATCTCCAGGTCTCCCTCATGACGTTAAAGTTACCTTCCCCAGCTAAAACTGTTCTGTGATTCTGGGTGCTCAGCATGCAGCTCATATGCAACAGTTTTGCAGGAGCAGCCTCTGAAATGTGGGATCCTAAATGGGCTTCATTGGAAGGGACCTCCACAGCTCACCCAGTCCAACCCCACCCTGCACTCAGCAGGGACATCCTCCACTAGAGCAGGTTGCCCACAGCCCTGTCCAACCTCACCTCCAACATCTCCAGGGATGGAGCCACAACCACCTCCCTGGGCAACCTGTGGCAGTGTTCCAGCAGCCTCTTTGTGCAGAACTTGTTCCTCACATCCAATCTCAATCTGCTCTGCTCTAGTTTGAAGCCATTGTCCATCATCCTGTCCCTGCAGGCCTTTGGGAACAGTCCATCTGCAGCTTTCTGGCACCCTTCAGGCACTGGCAGGCTGCTCTGAGGTCTCTGGACACTACTGGAGATGCTTTCTTTGCCCTCCAAAGCAGCTCAGAGCCTCAGAGCAGCATGGTGGTGGAGATGGGCACAGCTTGGAAGCCTTGGGCCTTTCCATAAGGGAATGGAATGGATAATCTTGGAGGGATTTTCCAACCACCTCCCTGGACAACCTGTGGCAGTGTTCCAGCAGCCTCTTGCTGTTCCTCTTGCTGAACCTGTTCCTCACAGCCAATCTCAAGCTGCTCTGCTCTAGTTTGAAGCCATTGTCTGCAGCCTTCTTGTAGCCCCTTCAGCTACTGGCAGGCTGCTCTGAGGTCTCTGGACACTACTACAGGACTACAAACCTTGTTGCCCACGGGTTTGTGAGGAGGAGAAGCTCCTGCTTTGGTTTTTAGTCTCAGGCAGAGAGCAGAAACGTGAGCAGGTTCCTCAAAGTGCTGCTTGGCAAGGCACATCATGGCTTGGTTTACAGAGAGCCAGAGAAGGTGTGCACCAAAAGCCACCTCAGTGCCTCTGGGTATTGCTTTTAGCTGCAGGCTTCCATCCATGATAAACCATTTTCAAAACATCATTGGATACCTCATGAAAGTTTAATCTGAGAGGGGGGTGTCGGGGGGTGGGTTTACTGACACAGTAGGAAACCTTTTCAGAAGGTTTTGTTTTAAATCAAAACTCCTTTGGGCTCCTTGCTGAGCGGTGCGAGGGACCCCCACGGTCTGAGCTGATCTCCAATGGTCCTGGAGGCGATTGCTAAGGGAAGAAGGGGGAGGGGAATGGAGAAATCAGTGATGGACAAAACTCAATTTGAACAGAAGGAGGCAAAGAAGCAGTCAGTGAGGGCTGAAACATTCATCATTTGGTTTTTCTTATTTTGTTTATTCTGCTTGGAGCTTTAAGACTTGAGCGGGGCCAGGAGTGAGTGCCAGAGCGGGGACATGCCAGCAACCACCAGGATTATTCTCTCCTAAATAATGGCCTTGCTATGGAGCCTGAGGGCTTCAGGAAGGTGTTGAGCTGCCCTTGGGTGCCAGGAGGCACTTGCTCTTTGGCCAGGATGCCTGGGGAAGGTAATAAGCCCGAGCAGACAGCAGTGTGCTAGCTGGGAAGAGAGAGAGACCAAGGTGGGCAATGGCTTTGTGCACCTCACGGGTCCCAGAGTGACTCTGAGCTGGAGAAGAGTGCTGCTTCCTCTGCTTCTTTCAGCAGCATTGCACTCAAATCACACAAGTTTGTGTGTATAGTGGGGATCTGGCTCACTCCAGACTCTCCCCAGCAGACACAAACTCAAAACCAGTTCGAGGTTTGATTTTCCTTGGGAACCTCAGACTAGTGTAGATCAAATGCAGAGACTTGAATCCAGGGCATGGTTTCATGGCCTTGGTGGTGTTAGGTTGGTGGTTGGACTCAGATGGTCTTAGAGGTCTCTTCTAACCAAAACAATTCTGTGAGTTACTGAGCACAGGAGAGGTCATACAATCAGAGTGTAAGGGGCTGGAAGGGACCTCCAAAGCTCATCCTGTCCAAGCAACCTGCCAGAGCAGGATCTCCTATAACTGAAACACTTCCAGAGAGGGAATCTCCACAGCCACCCCTGGGCAGCCTGTTCCAGTGTTCTGTCACCCTCACAGGGAAAAAAATTCCTCCTCATATTTAAATGGAACCTCCTCTCCCTCAGCTTCCACCATTGCCCCTTGGCCTGTCATTGGGCATCACCCAGCCAGAGCCTGGCTCCAGCCTCCTGGCACTCACTCTGCACATCTCCATCAACATAGAATCATAGAATCAGTCAGGGTTGGAAGGGACCACAAGAATCAGCCAGCTCCAACCCCCCTGCCATGCCCAGGGACACCCTACCCCAGATCATGCTGCCCACAGCCTCAGCCAGCCTGGTTGCAAACACCTCCAGGAATCTAGCCCCAAATACCTCCCTGGGCAACCCGTTCCAGCCTCTCACCACTCTCATGCTCAACAACTTCCTCCTCACCTCTAGTCTGAATCTCCCCACCTCCAGTTTTGTTCCACTCCCCCCAGTCCTGTCACGCCCTGACAGCCTAAAAAGCCCCTCCCCAGCTTTTTTGGAGCCCCCTTCAGATGCTGGAAGGCCACAAGAAGGTCACCTGGGAGCCTCCTCTTCTCCAGCCTGCACAGCCCCAACTCTTTCAGTCTGTGCTCATAGCAGAGGTGCTGCAGCCCTCTGAGCATCCTCGTGACACATGAATGAGGGCAGGCCTCAGGCTCCTCTGCTCTCAGCTGAAGTGCCCCAGCTCCCCCAGGCTGTCCTAGGAAGAGAGATGCTCCTTTCCCTCAGGTGCTCTGAACTTGTCAGCAATATCCCTGGCCCCTTCTGCCTCTGCTGAGCTGGAATCATCCTCAGTGCAGCCTTTGTCACAGCGGTTTGAATGCTTACTCCTGCTCAAACCCAGATAATAACAGCAACAGGAAGATTTTTTTTGCTTCTCCAAACGGTTTTATTTGGGGCTCAGGTCAGAGCTGGAGACAAAGGTTTGTGTTTTGTCTTGTTTAAACCAAAGAAGCTGGCTTGAAAGCCTCCAGACTTTTGCTGTCAGCAAAAGTGGCAGCTCACAAAACCGCATCCCCTGCCACCACCTCGCTTCATGCTTTGGCAAGTTTTAGAAGCCTTCTTCTTCTTCTTCTCCTAAAAACTAACTTTCTCTGGGTCCCAGGACCACTCTCCCTGCAGCCTGAGTGGTTTTGCATCATTCTGTCAGCTCCAGCCCCACGCCCTGGTGAAGTGCACTCCTCTGCCTTTTGCCACTCTCCCAAACAAACCACCCCATGAAGAAATAAAGCAAGAGGTCAAACTGCCTTTTGATATCCTTCAGGAATCAGCATTGAAACCCTTCCAGGATGTGAGGGCTCCTCTGGCAGCTGGCTGAAGGTTAGCTTTAGCATGCTGGAAGGGTTTCAGTAGCAATGAAAAGGACCAGTAAAGAGCGCAAAACTGTTTCAGAAGCATTCCTGAAGGATAATGCTGGCCTGCTGGAGAGATTTCAGCAGCAGCCCTGGGTAGAGGGCAGCAAAATTACTTCTCAAGTGTCCCTGAAGGAGAGCTTTCATAATCTACTGGTATTTAAAGTAATTCTGCTGTGGTGGGTCAAACCCCCTGGCAAATGTCCCTGACAGGTCATTTCCTTCTTTGAAACGACAAAGCAAAGCCTCCAGGGCACGGAGCCTGCTGCTCAGAAATGGTCTGGGAGGAAGGTAGGTGAAGGTTGCTTTGGAGGCTGCTCTAAGTGTCCCTGACAGGACTTCTAAAGGTTGAAAGGTGACCTTCAGCTGAGCTGTGTGCTGTGCACAGCATCAGCCAGAGGACTGTGGGGCACGGGCAGGAGGCAAGCTGTGTGCTGCTGCGGGGCCAAGTCGTTCCCATCATCAGAGAACCACGGAATGGGCTGGGTTGGAAGGGGCCTTAGAGAGCATCCAGTTCTAACTCCCAGCCTTGGACAGGGACATCTCCTGTTAGCCCAGCTTGCTCAAGGCTCCATCCAGCCTGGCTTTCAACACTTGCAGGCTTGGAGCCTCCACCACTTCTCTGGGCAACCTGTTGCAGTGCCTCACCACCCTCATGGGCAAAACTTGCATCCTCAGGTCCTAGTACTCTGTCCGACGGAGTCTCGGAGTCTCCAAGTGGCTTCTCACACTACCAAGGAGGTGTTCACAGGTTCCAACACAGAACCTTTCAGGTTGGAAAAGACCCTTCAAGCTCACAGAGTCCAACCATGTCATTTGCATAGGCCGGGGAGGAGAGATTGGATCCATCAGCGTTTTCCTGGAGCGGATGTCCTTCAAGGACAGGCCCCCAGGAAGCAGAGGTCAGTGCAGTAAAGGTAGCAGCATTAATCAACTTCACCACTAGAAGTAAGGAAGAATGAATAAATGAAGAGCTTAGCATCATGATCATGTCTCAGGGGTGACTTCAGGTCACACAGACACTGAAGGTAATCGGGGGGATGTCAGGAGCGATGCTGCCTGGGGCTTTGTCAATGCCATCTCGGCGGTGGCAAGGCAGAGCCTTGGTGATGATGTTAGCAGCAGGGTGTGCATGGTGGCAGGGTGGGGATTGTATCCAGGGTGTGAACCTTCTTGTAGCTACAGGGATTAGGGCTCTCCTGCTCTGCTTTGGAGTGAGCCATGGCGTGGTGACCTCTGTGGCTCAGAGGGCTGCAGCAACTCTGCTATGAGTACTGTCTGCAATTCTGGAGCCCCCAACACAAGCAGGACATGGAAGTGTTGGAGCCAGTCCAGAGGAAGCCACCAAGATGCTCAGAGGGCTGCAGCAGCTCTGCTCTGAGGATAAGCTGAGAGAGTTGGGGCTCTGCAGCCTGGAGAAGAGAAGGCTTCCAGGAGACCTGAGAGTGGCCTTCCAGTATCTGAAGGAGGATACAGGAATGTTGGGGAGGGACTATTGACAAGGTTTTGGAATAAGAAGAAGAGGAGGAATGGGTTTGAAGTGCAGAGGGGAGATTGAAACTGGATGTTAGGAGGAAGTTGTTTGCAGTGAGGGTGGGGAGACACTGGCACAGGTCACCCAGGGAGGCTGTGGAGCACAGAAGCACAGAATGTGATCTTTGATTACATTGGGTGCCTCTGTGCTCCACAACCTCCCTGGAGTTGTTCAGGACCAAGCTAGGTGAGGCCTTGAGTGACCTGTTCTAGTGGGAGGTGTCCCTGCCTGTGGCACAGGGAGGTTGGAACCAGCTCAGCTTTGAGGTCCCTTCCAACTTCAACCATTCTATGAAATGAAAGATAAGAGGGGAGACCTTCATGCTCTCTACGACTGCCTGAGAGGAGGGTGTTGGAACTGGATGATCTTTGTGGTTCCTTCCAACTCTGATTCTATGTGTAGAGAAATGGGAGTTGGTCTGCTCAACCAAGGGCCAAGGAATGAAATGAAAGGAAATGGCCTCAAAGTGCACCAAGGGAGGTTCAGCTTGGATGTTAGGAAGAATTGCTTCATGGAAAGGGTTCCCAGGCTGCCCAGGGCGGTGGTGGAGTCCCCATCCCCAGAGGTGTCTAAGGGTTGTGTAGATGTGGTGCTGAGGCACAGTGCTTAGTTGAGGACTTGTCAGTGCTTCCACGATCTTAAAGGTCTCTTTGTTGTGTCTGGGCCATTCTATGAGGTGGGATCCTTCCAGCCTCTGACATTCTGGGATTCTGTGAAGGGACTTTGAAGTGCTGAAATGGTTTGGGAAGCAATCCCCAGGGCTGCTTTTATTCTGCTACACACCAAGTGAAAATATCAACTGGTTCTCTATTTGTCAGCATGGAAGCAGGCTTGGAGGCTTTCTGCTGCTGGTGTCTCTTTGTTCTCTTCAGCTTCTTCTTAAATAGCCTGACTCTTCAAAGCCATTTCCCTTTCTACAAAGCTAATTTGATTTATTTGGGCTTATTTTTATTTATTAACCAATTTGCTTCTTTTGAGGGGGGGGTTTGGTGATTTTCTTAAGTGCTAAGCTTCAGCAGGGGAAATGCTGACACAACTTTTTAAAGTACAGGAGCAAAATGCTGCTGCCCTAATAATTCAGCTGAATAAATAGCAGGCAGCATTGAGCTATTTTCCCAGGAACTGGGTAAACAGCCACTTCCTTCCCACCGCTTCTTTTGCAAAGGGAAAGTTCCACAGGGCTGCCCAGCAGCACCACGCAAATGCTCAATTAACAAACCTCCAACCTTGCTTTTGTTTATTCTGGAAGATCTTTGTGGTTCCTTGTGATCCCAGGATCACAGGATGTTAGGGGTTGGAAGATCTTCAGGTCCAACCCCCAACCCCGCCAGAGCAGGAGCAGAGAATCCAGTGCAGGTGGCACCAGGAACACATCCAGACAGGCCTGGAAAGGCTCCAGAGAAGGAGACTCCACAACCTCTCTGGGCAGCCTGTGCCAGTGCTCTGGGAACCTTCCAGTCAAGAAGTTCTTCCTCATGTTGAAGTGGAACATCCTCTGCTGCAGTTTCCGTCCACTGCCTCTTGTCCTATGCCAGGACACAAGTGAGCAGAGGCTTTCCTTGTCCCTTCCTTCCTGACCACCCAGCACTCAGATATTGATAAAAATTTATCAAAGCACCTGCTCCAGCCCCTTAAACAGAACAAGCTCCACCTCAACATGAAGAGAAAGTTGATCTCCTCCTCGGTGCCAATGTGAGGAACAGGATCCAGACACCAAATTCCATCAGTGCTGTGATGAGATAGGTGATATGGCATTGTGGGGGTGCAGCAAGAAAAATGTGGCCAGGAGGGCTGGGGAGGTTGTTCTCCCCCTCTGCTCTGCCCTGCTGGGACCACACCTGCAATGCTGTGTCCAGTTCAGGGCTCCCCAGTTCAGGAGAGAGAGGGACCTACTGGAGAGAGCCCAAGGGAGGCTATGAGGATGATGAAGAGACTGGAACGTCTCTCCTGTGAGGAAAGACATAGCCCTGAAACTGGTTAGTGTGGGTAGGAGAAGGCTGAGAGGGGACCTGATCAACGTCTATAAAGACCTGAGGGGTGAGTTTCAAGAATGCTGTGTCCAGTTCTGGACTCCCCAGTTCAAGAGAGACAGAGACCTGCTGGAGAGAGTCCAAGGCAGAGCCATGAGGATGAGTGGGGGGCTTGAGCATCTCCCTTCTGGAGAGGGATTGAGAGCTGTGGGGCTGGCTAGTGTGGAGAGGAGAAGGCTGAGAGGGGATCTGATCAGTGCCTGTCAATATGTGAGGGGTGGGTGTGCAGTGGAGGAGGCAAAGCTCTTTTATGAGCCAAGGAGCAGTAGATACAAACTGGAAGAGAGAAGGATTCAGCTGAACGCGAGGAGAAACTTCTTCAGTGTGAGGGTGCTGGAAGCCTGGAGCAGGCTGCCCAGAGAGGTTGTGGAGTCTCCTTCTCTGCAGACTTTCCAAACCCACCTGGATGCGTTTCTGTGCGTCCTGCCCTGGGTGCCCCTGCTCTGGAAGGGGATTTTGGACCGGATGTTCTCTGGAGGTTCCTTTCCAAACCCCTTTGTTAGCAGGCACTTACCCCCTTGGGCGTGGGTGGCTGGAGATCAATGCCTTTGAAAGCTGGTGGGCTGCCGTGGTTGTGGGTAGATAGATTGCTGGCCGACTGATTTATGATCCCTATTGCACCGCAGGAGTAATTTTATGCATATCACTTCTTCTACAATTACCTGCACAATGATTTCCAGGGGTCTCAGTGCTGGTGGGAGGCCGTCAATAAGTGGCACTTGCATATTCATCCATTTCAATCTGAGCCTCTTAAAGACCTGAGGGAATAGAAAAAAGCCACTGGAAATTAATTTTTTTTTTTTTTCCTCTCAGCAAGTTT
>VWZI01014177.1:16757-28236 GCA_013396835.1 Psilopogon haemacephalus
TTAATTCACCATAAATCCACCGTGGAATTTCCTAAAGGCCAGTGCCAGTTGGCCTGGAGCATCTTCTCCTTCGTATTTCAAAGCAGAAAAAACCTCCCTCAGAATCTGCAAGCTCTGTCCTTTTTTTTCTTTTTTTTTCTTTTTTTTTTTTGTGGGGATGATTTCTGTCGAGCAAGGAAAACTCAGGTTAATTAGGCCAAATGAGCTGATGCAGCCAGAGGCAGAGGCACAGAGGTTGCAGGACTGAAATCCATCAAGACTCGGTGTCGACAGATGCCCTCTTTGCTTCTGTGTTGTTTGCTAAGGGTGCTTGGCCAGATAATTAGAATCGTAGAGCATCAGAATTGTCAGGGCTGGAAGGGACCTCAAGGATCCTCCAGTTCCAACCCCCCTACCATGGGCAGGGACACCTCACACTGGGATCACATTTCCTACAGCCAGATTCAGCCTGCTCTTAAACGCCTCCCAGGCTTTCACCACCTTCCTGGGCAACCTGTGCCAGTGTCTCACCAGCCTCATGGTAAAGAACTTCTTAACATCTAATCTAAGTCTCCCCTCCTCTAGCCTGGATCCCCCCAGTCCTTTCGCTACCTGACACCCTACAAAGTCCCTCCCCAGCTTTCTTATAGCCTCCTTCAGGCACTGGAAGTCCACAGTAAGGTGGCTGCAAACATCTCCAGGCTGGATGAGGCTCTGTCCAGCCTGATCTAGGGTCGGGTGTCCCTGCCCATGGCAGGGGGGTTGGAACTAGATGAGAAGAGGATGAGAAGAAGAGGCTCAGGGCAGCCCTCATTGCTCTCTACAACTACCTGAGGGGAGGTTGTAACCAGGTGGGGTTGGAGTCTGCTCACAGGCACTCAGGGACAGAAGGACACAGCCTCAAGCTATGCCAGGGCTGGATATTAGGAGGAAGTTCTCTACAGAAAGACAGTTTAGCTTTGGAATGGCTGCCTGGGGAGGTGGTGGAGTCTCCATTCCTGGAGATGTTTAAGAAGAGGCTGGATGAGGCACTTAGTGCCATGGGTTAGTTAATTAGAAGGGTGTTAGGTGATAGATTGGCCTTGGTGGTCTTGAAGGTCTTTTCCAACCTGATTGATTCTGTGATTCTGTGCTGCAGCAGGAGCTTGAGGTGGGTTTCCTGTGTCAGCACTGAAAGCAGTTGGTGTGCTGGAAAGCCCTGCAAACCTTCCTGCGCATCTCTAGGAACAGAGGGAGAGGAGCAGCACTTCCAGATGGGAAGCTGCCTGAGAAGTATGGGGTGTCCAGCTGAGGAGAGACACCTGGGTGAGTGAAGACACCAATAAATAAGCATCCTGGGCTCGGAGCCTCATGAGTGCTTGGAGGAGAACAGTTGGGAAGCCTTCAGTGAGGGTGTCCCTCTGGCAGGCAGCTGACCAAGTGCGTTGCTCACAGTTGCCATGTGTCAAGATGTTTTCTCGCTCATTAGCTTTGCACTGATGGAAGGCAACTTTAAATCACTCTGGAGAGGAATCCGGCGTGAGGCATGCCAGCTGTGTGCCAGATGAAGGAGCTGTAAAGTCGTGTTGGACAGGCAGGAATAGACCAGAGAGAGAGATTTAAAGTCATGAGAAAGATAATTACTTTGCACTCAGAGATTAGCCGAAGGAAGGGAAAGGGGAGGACTGCACTCTGCATTTGTTAGGAGGTTTCCTGCTGGCTCTCATCCCACTCACACATGCACACACATGCACAGAGCTGGATTTACTGTTACAGTGGCAGGCTGACCAGGGCTGCCAGTGTGGCAGAGAGATCCTCAGGGGAAGGTTCCTCAGCGAGGGCAGACACTCTCCTTTCCTCTCCTTTGTGTTTGCCTTTTGCGCTGCAAGTGCTGAACTTGCCCCAGACAAAAGGTGGGTTTGGGAACTTTGCCCCTCTCCCGTGGCTCTTTCTAAAAGGTAGGGATGGAGCTGGTCCAGAGAAGGGTGACAAAGCTGGGGAAGGGTCTGGAGAGCAGGGCTGGGGAGGAGCAGCTGAGGGAGCTTGGGGTTGCTTGATCAGAAGAAAAGGCTTCTTGTAATGACAGGATGAGGAGGAATTCGGTTGTAAGTGGCAGAGGGCAGATTGAAAGTGGATGTTAGGAGGAAGTTGTTTGCACTGAGGGTGGTGAGACACAGGCACAGGTTGCTCAGGGAGGTTGTGGAGCACAGAATCCACATTGAGGGTGGTGAGACACTGGAATGGGTTGCCCAGGGAGGTTGTGACTGCTCCCTCCCTGGAGGTGTTCAAAGCCAGGTTGGATGAGGCCTTGAGCAACCTGTTCTAATGAGAGGTGTCCCTGCCCATGGCAAGGGGGGGTTTGAACTGGATGAGCTTTGAGGTCCCTTCCAACCTAAACCATTCTATGATTCTATGATACCTGTTTCTGCTTAAGATAAAAGATTTTTTTTCCCTAATGGAAATCTTGTGGATCTCCTCTTAAAATGCCCAGAGCAGAAGCTATGACCCTTAAAGGCAGCAGGTGAGGGTAGGCTTTACCTCGCCCTTAGTGCCATGAAACTCTCCTGGCTTTGGGGAGTGGTTTTCTGCAGCCTTCCCTAAACGGAGGCAGCTTCACAGCCAACCTCTTTCTGTCAGGCTTGGTCCTGAGCCACAACCACTGCCGCAGCTGCAGGCATCCCTGCCGCCTGCGGGTGGGAACTGCAGCTCTAGGAAGCCTCCATAGCCTGACCCTGTTACCTGCTCCCTCCCCCCCACCTCCCCCTTCCTGCCTCTCCTTGAGCTTCGTGCATGGATGGACCTTTTGGAAAGTCCTCATTTGGCTATGAAACAATTACCCTGAAACAGCTAGCCCAGAGCAGAGTGGACACGCAGATTTATCTTCTCCCCACCCCCTCTCTTTTGGTGGAGAACATCTATCTTCCATGACCTCTTGATTACTGGAGCCTTCCAAAGATATTCTTTGGTCTGTGACAGGGCGCTCAGTGCAGGGCTGAGCCTTAAATATCACCTCCTGTGATTAATTGGAAGTTAATTAAATCCATCCCTGAAACAATGGGGAGGCAATGATCTATGTAATCATGGAAATGGTGACTGCAATGATGCGGGGTGGGTGGGGTGGGTCGTGTCCCCCCCCTTCCCCGTACCCCTTATTGACAGTGATGGAGGGATGCTGCAGCCCTGCTGCTCAGCTGCCTTCTGCCTGACCACCCCAGCCCCTGCTGGGCAGGCTTAGGCTGCACAGGGAACCACGCTGGTGGTGGCCTTCCAGAGGCTGCTCTCCCTTTGCCACCTTGAAATAGACTAGGAATAGAAATAAGAATAGAAACAGGAATAGAAGAGAAATAGGAATAGAAATGGAATAGGAATAGGAATAGGAATAGGAATAGGAATAGGAATAGGAATAGGAATAGGAATAGGAATAGGAATAGGAACATGAATAGAAGTAGAAATAGGAATAGAAGAGAAATAGTAACAGGAACAGAAGTAGAAATAGGAATAGAAGTAGAAATAGGAATAGGAATAGAAATAGGAACAGGAATAGAAGTAGAAATAGGAATAGAAGGGAAATAGGAACAGGAACAGAAGTAGATATAGGAATAGCAGTAGAAATAGGAATAGGAATAGAAATAGGAACAGGAATAGAAGTAGAAATAGGAATAGAAGAGAAATAGGAACAGGAATAAAAGTAGAAATAGGAACAGGAATAGAAGTAGAAATAGGAATAGAAGAGAAATAGGAATAGAATAGAATAGAATAGAATAGAATAGAATAGAATAGAATAGAATAGAATAGAATAGAATAGAATAGAATAGAATAGAATAGAATAGAATCAACCAGATAGGAAGAGACCTCCAAGCTCATCCAGTCCAACACAGCACCCAGCCCCAGCCAGTGTCACTAAGTGCCCCATCCAGACTTTGCTTGAACATCGCCAGGGATGGGGACTCCATCACCTCCCTGGGCAGCCCATTCCAATGCCAATCACTCTCTCTGTGCACAGCTTCTTCCATAATAGGCCAAGGAGCAGTGGATGGAAGCTGCAGCACAGGAGGTTGCAGCTAAACACAAGGGGCAACTTCTGGACTGGAAGGGTCCCAGAGCACTGGCACAGGCTGCCCAGAGAGGGTGTGAAGGCTCCTTCTCTGGAGCCTTTCCAGCCCTGTCTGGGTGTGTTCCTGTGTGCCCTGAGCTAGATTGTCTGGTCTTGCTCTGGCAGGGGGGTTGGACTTGATGATCTCCTTGGTCCTTTCCAACCCCTAACATCCTGTGAGCAGTCATTTGATGCTCTATGGAGGTCCCCTTCCAACCCCTAACATCCTGGGATCCTGTGAACTTCCCCTGCCAGAGGAGGAGGACCATAGAATCTAGCACAGGAACACATCCAGACAAGGCTGGAAAGTCTCCAGAGAAGGAGACTCCACAACCTCTCTGGGCAGCTCTGGAACCCTTACAGTCAAGAAGTTCTTCCTCATGGTGAGGTGGAACTTCCTGTGCTGTAGTTTCTATCCCTTGTCCTGTCCCAGGGCACAACCAAGAAGAGTTTGTCCCCTGCCTCTTGACCTCCAGCCCTCAGATATTTATAGACATTGATTAGATCCCCTCTGAGTCTTCTTTTCACCAGACCAAAAAAAAAAGGTCTTGTTAGACTTGGTTGTGAAGCCCTCAGCAAGGAGGTAGGTTCTGTGAACTCCAAATGAGACTCAGCCCAGCCAGCAGCCAGTGCCAGCTTTGCTCTCTGTCACAGCTGTGCCCAGGATAAAGCTGTTGGGCAAAGCAACCCTGGGTTCTTGGCTGGAGGAATCTCTCAGCACCCATTTGATACTGAAGGTCAGGTTGCTACCATTTATTATGTTTGGAGCTGTGTGCGAGCTGCCTCAGCAGCACACAGCACACCCAGAGCCAGCCTCGATCCTAATGGATTTGCAATCTAAATTTCATGGTGTAAGATAGATTCTGCTGCGTGCTCTACCTGGGGCTGAGGTCACAGCCCGGGCTCAGAGCAGTGCAGAGCTCTCTTTTTAAAAGCTTCTGCCATTAGTGGTCCATTAGAGCGGCAGAAACTTCTTAGATTTGAAGGATTCGTCCCCCTAAAAACATTCCGGTGGACGTGTTGGAGATTATAAATCCGCGTGGGAAGTGCTGGCCTGACACAAGCACCTGTCTGTGTCCTCCCAGCCACAGAGCAGGAGCAGCAAAAGGGGGGCTGGAGAAGGGCTGTAAAAGCATTGTCACAGATCCATGGCCCAGAGTGGCCTGGTTGGAAATGGCTTTAAGAGCTCTGGGTCCAACCATAACCCAACACCTCCCCACACACAGCCCTCAGAGCGTGGCCCTGAGCTCCGTTGTGCAGATGTCTTTTAAATATCTCCAGGGATGGGGACTCCACCACCACCCTGGGCAGCCTGTGCCAGTGACCCTTATGGTGAGGAAATCTTTCCTCTCATGCAAAACCTACACCTCCCCTGGTGAAGCTTGAGGCCATTTCATCTCATGATACTACTTGTTCCTAGGGAGCAGAGCCCAACCCCACCTGGCTCCAGCCTCCTCTCAGTGAGCTGTAGAGAGCAATGAGCTCTGCTCTCAGACTTCTCTTCTCTGCTGACCTTGCCTCTATTCCTTGCCTCATCTTCACAGAATCAGTGTGTCAGGGGATGGAAGGCACCTCCAAAAATCATCCAGTCCAACCCCATGGTCACAGCAGGATCACCTAGACCGGATCATGCAGGAACACATCCAGGTAGGTCTTGAATACTTCCAGGGAAGGAGACTCCACAACCCACCCTGGGCAGCCTGTTGCAGTGTTCTGGCACTTTCACAATGGAAAAAATTCCTCCTCATATATAAATGAAACTTCCACTCATTGCCACTTGTCCTGTCATTGGGCATCACCCAGCAGAGCCTGGCTCCAGTGTCACCCTGCACACATTGATAACCATTGCTGAGGTTACCTCTCAGTCTCCTCTCCTCCAGCTCCCTCAGTCTTTTCTCATAACAGAAGTCTTCCATTCCCTTCATCATCTTTGTGGCACTGCACTGGACTCCCTCAAGAGAGTGATTGGCATTGGAATGGGCTGCCCAAGGAGGTGGTAGAGTCACTGTCCCTGGAGGTGGGCGGAGCACTTAGTGCCATGGTCTAGTTGATTGGCTAGGGCTGGGTGATAGATAGGACTGGATGAGCTTGGAGGTCTCTACTCTGCTCTACTGTGCTCTAATCTTCTATTCTATACTATACTCTTCTGTAACCTTCTATACTGTACTCATTCTATACTCTATTCTTCTATAGTCTTCCATTCTATACTCTTTTATTCTCTACTCTTGTATTCCGTTCTCTATTCTTCTATTCCATTCTCTACTCCATTCCATTCCATTCCATTCCATTCCATTCCATTCCATTCCATTCCATTCCATTCCATTCTATTCTATTCTATTCTATTCTATTCTATTCTATTCTATTCTATTCTATTCTATTCTATTCTATTCTATTCTCTACTCTTCTATAGTCTTCTATTCTATACTATACTTTTCTACAGTCTTCTCTACCCTGCTCTTCTCTACCCTGCTCTTCCATTCTATGCTCTTCCATACTCTTCTCTTCCATACTCTTCTCTTCCATTCTATACTCTTCTACATCCCTCTTGAACTAGGCAGGGGGGCCCAGACCTGGACCATCTTGGTGGCTGCTGATTGAGCAGCCATCCCCTCCTCTGTTCCTGGGTGGGGGGGCCTGTCCCCAGGCCCGACCTGCAATCTTCATTCCGAGCGCTGCCTAAATCTCCGCTTTCCGCCGGCGCGGCCCCGATTATTAATAGCTGCGCTCCCTCCGCCACTTGACACGGCGCTCCCAGCTGTCATCCCGCTCCCTGCCTCCGATGAGTCTTGCGGTGCCGGAGTGCCAGGCCCGGGCCTGCTCCCATCCGTCACTGTCACCCGGCACCCAGTGATGAATGGCGCCGCGCCCAGGTCCCCCCGGCTGCCCGTTCACACGCGCCCGGCTCCCCGCCCCGCGCTGGCAGCTGGGGCCAGGCAGCGCTGACCTGGGGAAGACCAACACCCCCCCTCACCCCTCCCAGCTTAGTTAAAAGAAAAAAAAAAAACAAAAAAACAACCAAAAAACCAAACCCAAAACCCCAGATCTTGATGCCATCGTGTCACTAATTATGCATTTAATTCAGTTATAAGGAGCTAATGGCTCCCCGCAGTGCCAGCTTTTGCCGCTAAAAGGCAATTCATTCCCCGAAACGGGGGAATCTAATTACACAAAATGCTTCGTCCCTAATCCTTTCAAAGAATAATCTTATTTGTAGACATTAACATCCCAGATGCTGCTGCTGTTTGTCCATTATGACAGTGTTTGTCCTGAATAATGTATAAATAGCTCTTTCTGGACAGTTGCATGTCACTAAATCAATACAATTTGCTGCCTTCTGTTACATTAAGTCAGCCCGGGCGAAGCTGGAGGAAAATTAACCTTTTGTTTCTCCACTCAAAAGAAAAAAAAAAAAAAAAAAAAAAAAAGGAGGGCCTTTGCAAAAAGGAGAAGCAAAAAAAGGGTTGGAGGGCTTGTGGGAATCAGGAGGTCTCTCTCCTTCTCATTTCCTTTTTTGTTTGTTTTCTTCTTTATTTGATGAGCCCACAAAGCATTCAGCAGATCCAGAGGGTTGGGATTGGCCAGTGGGGCTGTGGGTTGCGCCCACCCTGGTTGTGTTCCTGGGGCTAGGTTGGATGGGGCCTTGAGCAATCTGGGCTAGTTGAGAGGTGGGATCGGATTAGATATCTCTGAGGTCTCTTCTAGCCTAAGTTTGCTGTTCTATGGTTCTATTGATTTATCCTGAGAAAAATGGGGAAAGAAAAAAGAAAACAAAAACCCCAAAACAATTCCTGGCAGTGGGGAAGTCTCAAATTTTCTTCTGCTTCCTTCTCGAATGCTTTAAGTTTTGTCCACCAAAGCAGCTTCCTCGTGGTTGGTCTGGCTTCTGCGTTCTGTTGTCAAGGGAATGATGCTGCTGCTCCTGAGATGTTCCTTAGAAGTCCTGGTGGCTCCCACTGCTAGCAAGGTGGGGAACCTCCCCTCAGGGCTGCTCACCTCATTGCTCTCTACTGCAGCTCCTCTCCTGTGTGGACAGGTGGAGGGAGTTGGGGTTGTTCAGCCTGGAGAAGAGGAGGCTCCAAGGAGACCTTATTGTGACCTTCCAGTATCTTAAGGGGGGAGCTATAATAAAGCTGGGGAGGGACTTTTTAGGGTGTCAGGTAGTGACAGGACTAGGGGGAATGGAGCAAAACTAGAAGTGGGCAGATTCAGATTTGATATAAAGAAGAAGTTCTTTACCATAAGGGTGGTGAGACCTCCAAGCTCATCCAGTCCAATCTATACCCCAGCCCCAGCCAATCAACCAGACCATGGCACTAAGTGCCCCATCCAGGCTTTGCTTCAACACCTCCAGGGACGGCAACTCCACCACCTCCCTGGGCAGCCCATTCCGATGCCAATCACTCTCTCTGTGCAGAACCTCCCCCTAACATCCATCCTAGACATCCTCTGGCACAGCTTGAGATTGTGTCTCCTCGTTCTGTTGCTGGGTGCCTGAGAGATGAGGCCTCAGAAGGAAAGGAGAAAAGAGAGGTCTTTATTTGCTTGGTTTTTTTTTTCCCCCCCTCCTTGCTGAAGACTTCACAACCAAGTCTAACAAGATCTTTTGGTTTGGTGAAGGGGATCTAATCAATGTCTATAAATATCTGAGGGCTGGGGGTCATGAGGGAAGGGGCAAACTCTTCTCAGTTGTACCCTGGCATAGGACAAAGAGCAATGGATGGAAACTACAGCACAGGAAGTTCCACCTCACTGTGAGGAAGAACTTCTTGACAGTAAGAGTCCCAGAGCCCTGGCACAGGCTGCCCAGAGAGGCTGTGGAGTCTCCTCCTCTGGAGCCTTTCCAGGCCTGTCTGGATGTGTTCCTGTGCTAGATTCTATGGTCCTGCCCTGGTGGGGGCGGTGTATTACAGGATGTTAGGGATTGGAAGGGACCTCCACAGACCATGGAATGATGCTCTATTCTGTGGTCCTGCTCAGGCAGGAGGTGGATCCCAGGATGTTAGGGATTGGAAGGGACCTCCACAGACCATGGAATGATGCTCTATTCTGTGGTCCTGCTCAGGCAGGAGGTGGATCCCAGGATGTTAGGGATTGGAAGGGACCTCCACAGACCATGGAATGATTCTCTATTCTGTGGTCCTGCTCAGGCAGGGGGTGGATCCCAGGATGTTAGGGGTTGGAAAGGACCTCCATAGAGCATTATTCGATGCTCTATGGAAGTCCCTTCCAACCCCTAACATCCTGTGAGCAGTCCAGCACCCCCAAAACCAATCCAGCTGGACACGGCGCCTTGCCTGCCTTCCTCCCCCCATCCCTGCGAAGCTGCCCCTGCCTGGCTGCCTTGCTGCAGCCACCTTCTGGGGCAGCAGGCTAAACAAACAGGGACTCTCCACTGCACAAAACTTTGGCCCCCTGGCAGCAGGGCTCCCATCTGTTAAAAAGCCTTTGTGTGAGCAAGTGCTGAGCGGGCTGGGGAGGAGCTGCTCCCGCATCCTGAGCCGCCACTCCCCCATAAAAAAAAAAAAGTCCTCTTTTGGCTTTTTTTATTTTCTCTTTACTCCTCGCCCCGTTTCCATCGCCTGATTTATTCATGGGTTTCACCTCTCCTCCCCTCCCTCTGTGGTTCACGAGGAGGGCCTCCTTGTCTTCTGTACCTCGGGGGTCATGTCTTTTCAGTCAGCGGGACAATACCCGCTGCTGGCATCTGCTTCCAGATCCAATCAGCCACATTGTGATCACATCCTGCCAGAGGATTGTTCCCGCTTTTGCTCGGCTTTGTTGCCAATTTCATGCCATGTATCGCTCCGTGTTTTGTGCTTCATGAAGCTGTCACTGGCATAAAAGTGGCCTGACCAGGGTCGTAGTAAAAGGGGTGGGAATGAAACATCCACCAAACTGTCGAGCGGGGCCACCCAACCAGCCACACGCAGGCACACACAGAGGCAGGCAGGCAAGCAGGCAGACACCACCAGCCCGGGCATCCCCCCTCACCCTCTGCCACTAATTGCTGTCCCACCGAGCTGCTTTTGTGCTGGCCTGAAGGAGGGAGGGAGGCAAAAAAACCTGCGCAAGGAGCCAGGGCATTTGTGCCACAGCATCATAGAATGGCAGGGGCTGGAAGGCACCTCCAAAAAAACTGCAGCGTGCACTTGCAGCCCAGAAAGCCAAGCAGAGCCTGGGCTGCAGCAGGAGCAGTGTGGCCAGCAGAGCCAGGGAGGTGATTCATCCCCTCTACTCCGCTCTGCTGAGACCCCACCTGGAGTACTGCAGCCAGTTTTGGAGCTCCTGGGACAAGAGGGATGTGGAGATGCTGGAGCATGTCCAGAGAAGGACCATGAGGATGCTCAGAGGGCTGCAGCACCTCTGCTATGAGTGCAGACTGAAAGAGTTGGGGCTGTGCAGGCTGGAGAAGAGGAGGCTCCCAGGCGACCTTGTTGTGGCCTTCCAGGATCTGAAGGGGTCTACAAAAACAGTTGGGAAGGGACTTTTTAGGCTGTCAGGGAGTGACAGGACTAGGGGGAATGGAGCAAAGCTGGAGGTGGGGAGATGGAGACTGGATGTGAGGAGGAAGTTGTTGAGCATGAGAGTGGTGAGAGCCTGGAATGGGTTGCTCAAGGGAGGAGAGGGGAGAGGAGATGGAGAGGAGATGGAGAGGAGGAGAGGAGATACAGAGGAGAGGATGTCACTGGTGTTGAGAGGCGACTCCGCTGGCAGCAGCGCTCAGGAGGGTGGAGAGCAGGCGGGCGGGAGCGGGGTGCAGTGTCTGGGGGTGTGTGGGGGGTGTGTGCATGCGTGCGTGTGTTAAACAATTTCACGGACATCTGTCATGCACAGTTAACTTTGCATTGCTGCATTTTAAGCGGCGGGCCCGGGGCCCGTGGGTGANNNNGGCGGGCCCGGGGCCCGTGGGTGATAAAGCAAAGGGCGGGGGGAGGTTGGGGCAGGGCTGAAAAAAAAAAAAAAAGTCGTCGGCGGAGGGGAAGGGAGAGAGGCTCATAAACCAGCGCCGCTGTGTAGCCGTGCCCAAGTTCATTCAGCCCCGGGGAAGCCATGCAGAGGACCTTTCTTCCCGGCTAATTATGTGGAAACACCTAAGACAATCAAGCATCTGGTGGTCTTTCTTTGCTCCCCCTCTTCGATTTTTCTCAATATTGTGACAGGGGCAAGCATTGTGCCTTTCCCAGGGTGGTTGCCGCCAAGAGGAGGAAAAAGCAAGGGTCAGGGAAGAGCAAATAGATGAATTTATAACTCCCTTTTTATTTATTCCCTTTTCCCCCATCCCCTCTCATTGTTTCTCTGCAGACTTTTCCTTCGGGGCTGTGTTTTCAGGCCGCTATTCTCACTACACCCTGCATGAATAACTTGGTTTTCTTTTTTTTTTTTTTAAGTGGGTTGGGGTTTTCTGGGTTGGTTTTGGTTTTTTTTTTT
>VWZI01014177.1:48715-65637 GCA_013396835.1 Psilopogon haemacephalus
GAGGTTGGGGTAAGGGTAGGAAGGAGGAGTAGGAGGTTGGGGTAAAGGAAGGAAGGAGGTGGAGGAAGTTGGGGTAAGGGTAGGAAGGAGGAGGAGGTTGGGGTAAAGGAAGGAAGGAGGTGGAGGAAGTTGGGGTAAGGAGTGGAGAAGGAGGAGGAGGTTGGGGTACGGTGGGGAGAAAGTTGGGGTAAGGGTGGGGAAGGAGGAGGAGGCTGGGGTAAGGAGTGTGGGGAGAGGCTGGAGCAGCACAGCTTTCAATCACAGCCGAGGTTGGGGAAAAAAACGGGATATGGTGGGGGGGGTGGCATATAAAAAGGGAAAAGACAAAAAAAAAAGAAAAGAGGGCTATATGCATGGTGGCTTCTCCATCACGGCGAGTCTATTCCCCATAGATTTTTCTCTTAACTGATAATTCGGTCAGTCACATTCCTCAGAGGGAGGCCAGGGGTCACCCCAGCCCCTGTCAGGCCTCGGAGAAACCATTTCCATTTTAATGCCGCAGCTATAATCTATCAAAGATGTGATGTACAAGATACAATGAATTTAAGTGGTCTTCATATATCACCCGGCTTTCATGCCTTCACCTGGGTAATAGTCTGAATTACTCTCCCTACCTCACAATCTGTCACCCCCCGGTAACGTAGCTGCCAGCCAAGGTGTGTGTGTGTTGGGGGGGTGTTGGTGGAGGGTGTTAATAGCAGGTTTGTCCAAACCTGGGGGCTCTCCCCTCCTCTCCTTCCCCCGACGTTGCACATCATAAACTTTGAGCCTTCGGGGCTCACCCTGCAGGGCGTTGGCAATTAAAAATTATTCTGGAAGGGCCCCGGCAGTGCTGCTTCCTTTGTGGCAGTGGCAGCGTGGGGAGAGGTTGAGGGACCTGGGGATCCACGGTGTGTGGTGGTGGGGCTCCTGGGCATGGGGGTCTGTGGTGTGTGACTCTGTGGCGTGGGGCTCCTGGGCATGGGGTTCTGTGGTGTGTGACTCCTTGGCATGGGGGTCTGTGGTGTGTGACTCTGTGGCGTGGGGCTCCTGGGCATGGGGTTCTGTGGTGTGTGACTCCTTGGCATGGGGGTCTGTGGTGTGTGACTCTGTGGCGTGGGGCTCCTGGGCATGGGGTTCTGTGGTGTGTGACTCTGTGGCATGGGGCTCCTTGGCGTGCGGGTTCTGTGGTGTGTGACTCCTTGGCATGGAGTTCTGTGGTGTGTGACTCCTTGGCATGGGACTCCCTGGCAGTGGGGTTCCGTGGTGTGTGACTCTGTGGCGTGGGACTCCCTGGCAGTGGGGTTCCGTGGTGTGTGACTCTGTGGCGTGAGGCTCCCTGGCAGTGGGGTTCCGTGGTGTGTGACTCCGTGGCATGGGGCTCCTTGGCATGGGGTTCCATGGTATGTGACTCTTTGATGTGGGACTCCTTGGCATGGGCCTCCATGGTGTGTGACTCTATGGTGGTGGGGTTCCGTGCTGTGTGTCTCCTTGGTGGTGTGGCTTCGGGGCTAGGTGATGTAGGGCTCCTTGGTGTGGGGCTCCATGCTGTGTGGCTCCCTGGTGGTGGAGTTCCGTGGTGTGTGAGTCCTTGGCGGTGAAGTTCTGTGGTGTGTGGCTCTGGGGCTCCTTGGTATTGGGCTAAGAGGCGTGCAACTCCTTGGTGGCAGGGCTCATTGGCGTGGGGCTGTGTGGTGTGTGGCTCCTCGAGGAGGAGCTCTGTGGTGTGTGACTCTATGGTGGTAGGGCACTTACACGTGCAGCTTCTTGGTGCTGGGGCTCTTAGATGTGGGGGCTCCGTGGTGTGTGACTCCTTAGTGGTGGGGCTCTTAGGTGTGGGACCTCACCAGCAGTGGGGCTCCATGGCATGTGACTCTGTGGCAGTGGGGCTCTTAGGTATGGGGCTCCGTGGTGGTGGGGCTCTGTGTTGTGTGGCTCCTTGGTGCTGGGTCTCTGTGGCATGGGGCTCCTCGGTCTGATGAAGAGAAGATTTAGAGGAGATCTGATCAATGCCTATAAATGTCTGAGGGCTGAGGAGTCAAGAGGCAGGGGACAGAGACAGTTGCACCCTAGCACAGGACAAAGGGAAATGGATGTAGACTACAACAACAAGAGGAAGAACTTCTTTGCTGTAAGGGTCTCAGACCGCTGGAACAGGCTGCCCAGAGAGGTTGTGGAGTCGGGCTGGGGGTCAAGAAGGAAGGGACAGGGACAGGGACAGGGACAGGCTCAGGCTCTCCTCATTTGTGCCCTGGCATAAGACTTGGGCAATGGATGGAAGGTGCAGCACAGGAAGTTCCACCTCAACGTGAGGAAGAACTTCTTGACTGTAAGGGTCCCAGAGCACTGGCACAGGCTGCCCAGAGAGGTTGTGGAGTCTCCTTCTCTGGAGCCTTTCCAGCCCTGTCTGAATGTGTTCCTCTGCAACCCGTGCTGGATTCTATGGTCCTGTTCTGGCACCTACCCACAATAAATCAGAGAGAAAAAAGAAAATCCATCCTATTAAATCATAGGAGGCCAAACTGAGCCTATAAATCAGAGCAGTCATGGGGGAGGGAGTGGGAGAGGAAGTCTGAAGAGCGTCCTAGAGAGTTCTCCCAGAGTTGTTTTGTTGCTAAAGGCTTCCCGAAGTGAAGCCTTTGACGCTGCTTCCTTTGGGGGGATGAGTTAGTGGGGATGGGCAAGAGGTGGGGCAGCTCCCCAGCTGCTAGAGAAATGCCTCTGCCGCTTCTCTGTGCACAGACCTTGCATGATTCATGACTCTGGGCAAGACCCAGGTCCCACCAAATGAGCTGTGAGGGTTTTTTAATCACTTTGTGGCTCTTTATTGTAAGAAGCTCCAAAAGTGGCACAGGGAAGGTGTTTGCATGGCAGGCTCCTGGGCACCTGCAGGGATGTTCCTCTCTGGTGCTTTGCTGCTGCCACGGAGGTGCTGATGAAATGTTGTCATTTCAGGGGGTATGTGCTGCAGGAAGCTGCTGCAGTGGCTTCAAGTTAGAGCACAGCAGAATGATATTGGATATGAGGAACAAATTGTGCACCAGGAGGCTGCTGGAACACTCCAACAGGTTGTCCAGGCAGGTGGTTGTGGCTCCATCCCTGGGGATCTTCAAGGTAAGGCTGGACAGGGCTGTGGGCAACCTGATCTAGTAGATGTCCCTGCTGAGTGCAGGAAGGGTTGGACTGGATGAGCTTTGGAAGTCCCTTCCAGCCCAAACCATTCTGTGATTCTGTGATTCTGCTTTTGGTTGGAAAAGATCTTTAAGGTTCATTGAGCCCAATCAAATTCCTAATGCTGCCAGGGCTGGTGCTGAGCCATGTCCCTCAGCACCACATCTCTGTCTCCTTTTTCAGGATAAAACCTCACCCCAGACCCTAAAGTCTTGACTGGCAAAAGAAGGCTGCCCACAAACCAACCTGCTTTCTTCCACGAAATCCAGTGGTAAGTGAATTCACCCTCCTGGTCTTGGGCACTGCATGGACCTGGAAGAATTATTTTCTGCTCCACTGATTGGAAGTTAAAGTTGTGTTGGTGTTTGCTGAGAAACTGTTATGAATTGAGAATGTAGAGAAGGGCTTGGGGGTGCTGGTGGGTGAGGGGCTTGACATGAGTCCAACCCCCCCTGCCAGAGCAGGACCAGACAATCTAGCTCAGGGCACACAGCAACACGTTCAGACAGGGTTGGAAAGGCTCCAGAGGAAGAGACTCCACAGCCTCCTCCCAGTGCTCTGGGACTTTTCCAGTCAAGAAATTGCCTCTTAAGTTGAGCTGGAACCTTCTGGGCTGCAACTTACACACGTTGCTCCTTGTCCTATCCCAAGGAGTAAGTGAGCAGAGCCTGTCCCATCCTCCTGGACCCCAGCCCTGAGATGTGGCACCTTTGCTCGCTGGGGTCAGCAGTCAGGCCCTTCTGAAACTGCAGCCGCAGCATTTTACACAGGCAGGTCCAGGGTTTCTGCCACTTGTTGCCTTTAGCTGCAGGCTCTCCCCGAAGCCTTCCACACCTTCAGTCCTCAGCAGATGTGACAAAAAAACAGCTGACGTGGTCCCCACCCACTCTGGTCGAGATCCAGCCCTGCCTGTTCCCCAGCAGAGCCCCAGGCTGGCACAGGGGAGGTGCAGCCTGATGAAACTCCCAGGCAAGGGCTGATTCTTTGTTTTCATTTTCCTGTGGGAAAAAAGCCTCTTTACCTTGCACAAACCACCAGAGTGACCATGGTTCCTGTGTGACCCCGGTGTTTGCTCATTTCAGAAGGCACAAAAGCTCTCCTCAACCTCTCAGGGTCACCCATCAGGCAGTAAAAACCTTCCTGCATGCTGGGGCAGGGAGGGGGAAAGAGGGGGGTCCAGCCCCTGCTCCACGTCCACGCTGCAGCCCTTACAGCCCTGATGGGAAGACAGCCCAGAAGATATTGCAGAAGTTGCCTTTTCCCCTGGGGGTTTGCAGAATATTTGCAAGGGAGGAGTGGAAATATTCTGGCTCTTGTGGCCAAGAAGGCCAATGCCACTCTGGGGTGGACTCTGTGGTGAAGGTCAAGAGAGGTTCTTCTGCCCCTTTACTCTGCTCTGCTGAGGGCACACCTGGAATATTGTGTTCAGTTCTGGGCCTCTCAGTTCCAGAAGGACCTCAGGGAGCTGTTTGAGAGAGTCCAGCACAGAGCCACAAGGATGTTGAAGGCAGTGGAACACCTTTCCTAGGAGGAGAGCCTGAGCGAGCTGGAGCTGTGTAGCCTGGTGCAGAGGAGCCTGAGGGCTGCCCTCACTGCTGCTGATAAAGATGTGCAGGGTGAGTGCCCAGAGATGGAGCCAGGCTCTGCTGGGTAATGCCCAAAGGGCACTGGTGGAAGTTGAGGCATAGGAAGTTCTGTGGGAGCATGAGGAAAGATTATTTTCCACCGTGAGGGTGCTGGAGCCCTGGAGCAGGCTGCCCAGGGGGGTTGCAGCCTCTCCTCCGGAGATACTCCAAACCCATCTGGATGTGTTCCTGAGTGACCTGCCCTGGATGACCTTGCTCTGGCAGGGGGGTTGGATTGGATGGTCCTTGGAGGTCCCTTCCAGCCCCTGCCATCCCATGGCTCTGTGAGTGTGTGGAGTGCCAGGCTGCCCCTGTTAACGCAGCAGGCACGGTGAGGGGCGAAACGCCACAGAGGTGTCTAAACAAAAGCTCCTTTCTGTAATCTTCTTAATGGAAGGGACCCATCCTGTCCTTCAGCCTCAGCAGGCCCAAAGTGTGCACTCGATATTTCTGAAGCACATCTTGGAGTGCTTTGCTAAATCAGGATCTTGATTTCCAGCGTTCTGCTCCCTTCCACCCCGGCTATCGCTCGCCATAAATCGAAGCCTTTTCTCTTTTGACGCTTGGAGCTGATCTATGGCTTGGCTTTCATTCTGTCCTGTTAACTAGAAACCCACTTCCTGGTGAAATATGTCCCTCATGCTTTGCTCCTGCACAGTGGAGGGGGGGTGGGGAACCAAAACATTGATAAACATCAAGTGCCAGGCGTTTCTCAAAAGCTTCCTGCGGATCTCAGAGGAGGAGATGGGAAAATAAACGCGAAGCAAGAGCTGCCTGCTCAAGTCTGGAGGTGGTTTCAGGTGGGAGTAGACAGGAGTGGACCTTAGATGGAGGAGACAGGCTAGGGGAATGTGTGTCTCACACCTTGCCTGGGAAAAATCATAGAATCACAGATGGGTTTGGCTGGGGAAGCCCTTTAAGGTCAGGGCCAACCATTCTCCTGCTCCGCCGAGGCTGGGGCTAAGCCATGGGCCTCAACACCACATCTTTGCCTCTTCCAAATGCCTCCAGGGATGACTATTCAGCCACCTCCCTGGGCAGCCTGTGCCAGGCTTTGAGAGCCTTGTCAGTCAAGAAGCATCTCCTACTCTCTAACCTAAACCTGCCCTGGGGCAGCTTGAGGCCATTTCCTCTCCTGTCACTTGTTCCCCAGCCCTCTTCTCCTGACCCTTCCCCACCTTTGTTGTCCTTCTCCTGGCTCCAGCCTCCTCTCAGGTAGCTGCAGAGAGCAATGAGCTCTGTCCTCAGCCTCCTCTTCCCCACACTAACCACCCCCAGCTCCCTCAGCTGCTCCTCCCCAGCCCTCTTCTCCAGACCCTTCCCCAGCTTTGCTGTCCTATTTGACCTGCAGGCATCAGCTGATATGACCACAGACAACCCTACCACAGGGCAGCAATAAATCTGAGCTGCCAGATGCAGATAAAGAGGTCCGAAAGCTAAAACTCCTGCCCAGTGGTGAATAAGAACATCAGAGTTGGGTGGAAGAGGCACTGCAACGGAAGTTAGGGACAAGTTCGGTACCATGAGGGTGGCTGAGCACTGGGACAAGTTGCTGAGGGAGGTGGTTGAGGCTTCATTCCTGGAGACTGATGGGAGCAGAGTCTTGTTCTGTGCTTTAGAGTGGCTGAAAAGGGCTTGCAGTATCTGAAGGGGCTACAATGAGGCTGCAGAGGACTGTTCCCAAAGGCCTGCAGGGACAGGATATGGGGCAATGGTTGGAGATGAGAGCAGAGCAGATGGAGATTGGATGTGAGCAACAAGTTCTGCAGCAGGAGTCTGCTGGAACACTGCCACAGATTGCCCAAGGAGGTGGTTGTGGCCCCATCTTTGGGGATCTTCAAGGTGAGGCTGGACAGGGCTGTGGGCAACCTGCTCTAGGGGAGGATGTCACTGCTGAGTGCAGGGAAGGGGTTGGACTGGAGGAGCTTTGGAGGTCCCTTCCAACACAGCCCATTCTGTGAACCATAGAATCGATAAGGCCTGGAAGGGACCACAAAGATCATCCAGTTCCAAACCCCCTGGCATGGGCAGGGATCCTGTGACTCCAAGTGTCACTGCTGAGCTGTGCAGCAGCAGGCTTGGAAGCAGTTGAGTTTCTGAGTGGAAAGGTTGAGTTTTGCTTTGGAAGGAAGCCCCCAACCAGCCCAGCACTTCCCTAAGGCGCTGCTTCCATGCTCTGCATCTGCTGCATTCTCATCTTCCCAGGACGAGGGGCACTGGGTGGAAGCTGAGGCATAGGAAGCTTCATTTACACATTAGGAGGAATTTTTTTTTTCCCCTGTGAGGGTGACAGAATACTGGCACAGGCTGCCCAGGGGGGTTGTGGAGTCTCCCTCTCTGGAGGTATTCAAGACCAGCCTGGATGTGTTCCTGTGTGATCTGCTCTAGGCACTCCTGCTCTGGCAGGGCAGGGTTGGGCTGGATGAGCTTTGGAGGTCCCTTCCAGCCCCTGACACTCTGTGCTTCTGCGCTTCTGTGATCTCTCATCTCCAAATGAAGCTCTGGTGGGGGTTATTTGATTTTTAACATGCATTGGAAGACAAACCCAGGCTCTTAACATGCACGCTGGGGGAGTTGCTCAGCAAGCTGATCCGCACATCAGCATGTCAGGAAAGAAAGATTTGGATTAGATCCTTTCTCCCCCCACCCCAAACCCCCTCTATGAAATAATTATTCTTCAGCTCCCCTTTGCCAAGGATTTGCAGCTCTTCCTCCTGCGTGATGCAAAACCAAATGCTGAAAGCTGGGAGCCTGTGCAAACTGTGCACCTGGCTCTCTACAGCAGACCATAGAGTGGCTTGGGGTGGAAGAGACCTCAAAGATCATCCCATGTCAGACCTCTGCCATGGGTAGGGACACCTCCTGCTGGCCAAGCTTGCTCAAGGCCTCATCCAACCTGGCCTTCAATACCTCCAGGCAGGGAGCAGAGCAGAGCAGAGCAGGTTGAGATTAGATGTGAGGAGAAAGTTGTGCACCAGGAGGCTGCTGGAACACTGCCACAGGCTGCCCAGGGAGGTGTTTGTGTCTCCATCCCTGGAGATCTTCAAGGTGAGGCTGGACAGGGCTGTGGGCAACCTGATCTAGTGTTGGTGAGTGCAGGGGGGTTGGACTGGATGATCTTTGGAGGTGCCTTCCAACCCAAACCATTCTGTGACACTTCCCACCAGCCCAGCTTGCTCAAGGCTTCATCCAGCCTGGCCTCCAACACCTCCAGGGAAGGGACAGCCACAACCTCCCTGGGCAACCTGTGCAGGTGTCTCCCCACCCTCACAACAATTTCTTCCTTATCTCCACTCTGTCTCTCTTCTCCCATTTCAAAGCCATTGTCCCTCATCCCAGCACTCCTAACCCTTGTCAAAACTCTCTCCCCAGCTCTCCTGTAGGCTCCTTCAGGCACTGGAAGGTTGCTCTAAGGTCTCCATTCTCCTGGCCGAACAGACCCAACTCGCCCAGCCTGTCCCCATGGCAGAGTCTGTTCTTCACAATGTTGCTGAGAGGTTCCTGGTTCCTGTGGTGGGGAGGAACCTTCACCTGTAGAATTGAAACCAGCTCTGAAGCTTGAGGCCTCTTCTCTCTTTGCACATCCAAATGAACTGCGCAAGACTTCCGAGACACAGACCCTGTAACTCCCTGTCAGGTACTGGAAGGTTTACATATTTTTGTCTGTCTTGTCTGCCTCTCTCCATCTGTTTCTTTTTCTCCATCTGTCTCTCCTCTGTCTCCATCCCTCCATCTTTCCCTGTCTCACTCCTTCCCTCCCTCTCTCTCTGTCTCCCTCCCTCCCTCTCTCTCTGTCTCNTCTGTCTCTCCTCTGTCTCCATCCCTCCATCTTTCCCTGTCTCACTCCTTCCCTCCCTCTCTCTCTGTCTCCCTCTCTCCCTCTCTTGCTCTGTCTCCCTCTCTTTCTCTGTCTCACTCTCTCCCTCTCTTCCTCTCCCTCTGCCTCCCTCTCTTCCTCTCTCTCTGCCTCCCTTCCTCCCTCCCTCTCTCTGCCTCCTTCCCTCTCTCTGCCTTCCTCCCTCTCTCCTTCCCTCTCTGCCTCCATCTCCTTCTCTCCTTCCCTCTCTGCCTCCGTTTCTCTGCCTCCGTCTCCCTCCCTCTCCCCTCCGTCTCTCTCTCTCTCTCTCCTCCCTCTCCCTCTCAAGAGGCTTTTCCTCTCCGCGCAGGGGCCCGGATGGGTGTTCCAGGGCGGAGGCGCCGGGGGCGAGTGACGGAGCTGTGGCTCCGAACAAACTTTATTTGGGCGCTTGAGCGCCCGGCGAGCTCGGGCAATCATTTCTGCTGTCAGGAGGCTGGGATGAAATGTGGGAGAGCTCTTCCATGAAATGTTTATGTTTCATAAACAAAATGATGTGCTTAACAGTCAGAGTGATGGGAGGGTTCCGGCTAATGCGTTTTCCAATGTGTGAGGCAGATTATTAATGCGCTCCAGTAGCTGTTAATTTCGGTTTGCTGGAATGATTTATGGGGAGGTAAAGGAGGGAGACATNCACAGCAGGATGATTAATATCTAATAAGCAAATAATCCGTTAAATTATTATAAACATTCCTCTTGACAACTCTTTTGTGGGCTGGGGACAGGGGAGGGAAGGGGAGGAGGGGGGGGAGAAAAGCAAAGCAAGCAAAGATGAGCCAAACCCTGTTTAATATTTTTTTTGAGTGGTGTTTCTCTTCCATTCTGCAAAGAAAGAGGTTGGAGGATGAGCAGAGAGGGAAAGCTGCAGGTTAGGAGGGAGCGGTTGTAAGGCAGTGGGAAGAAGCACTGGTGCTGGAATACCAACAGAGATTGAGGGAGCAGGAGGAAAATCAGTTAGGGAAAGGGAAGGAGAGATAGGAACAGCTCCAGCATCGTGCCTGTGATCCAAGGCCCAGGTATGGAGACCATGGAGCTGCCTGAGTGTGCCTTGCCCAGAATGGGAGGGATAGCATCGTAGGATGGGTTTGGTTGGAGAAGCTCATCCAGACCAACCATCCTCTGACTCTGCCCAAGCTGGGTCTCAGTGTGTGCATCTTGGCACCACCTGCCATAAGCCCCCAGGTAAGTGATGTCCAGATGGAATTTTCCCCTCTCATGCAAATGGTTGAACTTGAGGGTCTCAATGGTCTGATTCCAGCCTGAGCAATTCTGTGGTGCTGTGGCTTTAGGAAATGCTCTGCTCTTCTCCCAGAGCACCTGGCCAGGACTGTCCAGGCTGATGGTAAATGAGGGAGCAGACATCTCCCCCAGCACTGCTAATGAGCATTGCCCTTAGAGGCAACCTGCCTGTGGACAAGCTGGACAACATCCCTCGGGTTCAAACCTAGCCGAGGAGATCTACAAAGCCCAGACACTGACCCAACCCTCCTGCAAGACTTCCAGAGTCTACCACATAAGGCTAAAAATCATCAGATGCTCCTTAGCATCTTCTTGGCAGCACTTCATCTTCTTCCCAGCCCAGAAATAGCTGCAGGGGAGATGTTGTTTAAACAACCTGCTGCTCCAGGGAACACCAAAGCCTGGCCTTGGCTCACTGCTCATGAGCAAACCTTAAAAATCAGCATCTTGACCTTCCCCTTAAAAAATCAGCATCTTGCCTTTTGCCTTAAAAAGCAGCCTCTTGTCCTTCCCCTTAAAAAATCAGCATCTTGCCTTTTGCCTTAAAAAGCAGCATCTTGCCTCTTGCCTTAAAAAGCAGCATCTTGTCCTTCCCCTTAAAAAGCAGCATCTTCTCTTTCACCCTAAAATCAGCATCTTGTCCTTCACCTTAAAAAGCAGCATCTTGTCCTTCACCCTAAAAATCAGCATCATGCCTTTTGCCTCGAAAATCAGCATCTTGTCCTTCACCCTAAAAGCAGCATCTTGCCTTTCACCTTAAAAAGCAGCATCTTGTCCTTATCAGCATTTTGTCCTTCCTCTTAAAAATCCCAGAGGGAAAGGCTGCCTACAGGTAAGGTGGCCTCTGGGATGCTTTGGGTTTTCCCTGCCAGCCCCTGGAAACTCTGTGCAGGTTTCGTTTGCTAGGTGTAAGGTCGTCGGCCCTCGGTCGGTCCTTTAAATGCTTCATTCTTCTCTTATCTCCTTTGCAGTGGTCCCTCTGGGGTAGGGGTGTGTGTGTGTGACAGCAGGAAAAGGAATGTGTGAGGCAATGGCACCCTTAAGGTTATCAGGCTCGGGTTTATTTGCGGTGCAGAGTGTTTAACTCCCTGACCCTTGCGTTTCCAGAGCCTGGGGGAAGCCTGCAGGAAACAACCAGCGAGTATCAACCTGTGACCTTCCAGTGTGAATTCCTGATATCGGGACACATGGAAATCAGGGCTTTAGCTTCAAGGGCAGCAATTAAATGCTGCTTAATCTTCGCTCTGATCTGGTGAGGAAAGCTCTGTCGATAGATGGCTCAGTCACTTGTGAAGCCAGCCTGTGTCCTGACTCCGCAGGGGTGTAACCAGCAGGGCTAGGAAAGTGATTTTGCTCCTGTACCCAGCACTGGGGAGGTCACACCTCAAGTGCTGGGAGCAGTTTTGGGGCCCTCACTCCAAGCAAGATGTTGAGGGGCTGGAGCAGGTCCTGAGAAGGGCAGCAAAGCTGGGGAAGGGTGTGGAGATGAGGGCTGGGGAGGAGCAGCTGAGGAAGCTGGGGGTGTGCAGTGTGGAGAAGAGGAGGCTGAGGACAGAGCTCATTGCTCTCTGCAGCTACCTGCAAGGAGGCTGGAGCCAGGAGAAGAGCAATAAAGCTGAGGAAGGGTCTGGAGAACAGGGGTGGAGAGGAGCAGCTGAGGAAGCTGAGGGTGTTTAGTGCAGGGAAGAGAAGGCTGAGGGCAGAGCTGATTGCTCCCTGAGAGGAGGCTGCAGTGAGGTGAGGGTTGAGCTCTGCTCCCTAAGAGCAAGTGACAGGAGGAGAGGAAATATCCTCAAGTTACTCCAGGGGAGGTTTAGGTTGGAGAGTAGAAGAAACTTCTTGACTGAAAGAGCTCTTAAAGCCTGGCAGAGGTTGCCCAGGGAGGTTGGTTGATGCCCATCCCTGGAGGCATTTAGAAGAGGCAAAGCTGTGGTGCTGAGGGCCATGGCTCAGCCTTGGCAGAGCTGGAGGATGGTTGTGTTGGGTGAGCTCCAAGGGTTTCTCCAGCCAAACCCATTCTCTGGTTTCAGCATGACCCTTTCTGACCTGGCTTTGGGGGAACTACCTGCTGCTGTGCTAAGGACTGAGAGGTCCACGTCAGGGACTGGTGGCTGTATGAGTTTTCAGCCCTTCCCTGGCAGCTGGGCTTGACCTTTTAAAGCCCAGAAATAGAGTTTCTACAAGTATAATTCTTCTTCTTCTTTAGCTGATCCCACTGTAAATTATGGGGCTACCAGCTGGCTCCCCATGAAGTCAACTATTAATTGTATGTTCCCTCCCCTGCCTGATGTAAATCAAGATGAGAAACGAGCAGCCTCCTACTACCCACCACAGACACTCTACCCAGGGAAGGTAATTTAAGGGTGGATGTCAGCTGGGTTGGGAAAAGGGCTTCTGTGCTGCAAACAAGACAATGAAAAACTGGAAAGCTCACCTCAGGCCCTGTAGGTGCCTCTGGCAGTGGAACACAACTGGTGCCATCACTCATGCCCCCAGTATCAGGACCAAAACAAATTGCTGTCTGAGCAAGCTGAGGTTGCCTCGCTGCAGGTGATGTTATACGACCAGGATAGAGCCTTGCTCAAGGGTGTAAATTTACAAGGATTATACATCTTGGTGCTTTGTTTGTTTGCTTTTTGTGAGTTGGTTGGGGTTTTGGGTTGGTTTTTGGGTTTTTTTGTTTTGTTTTGTTTTTTTCCTCATTTGGACTCACTTCTCAGCATGGGCTTGGGCTGGAAGGGATAGTAAAGATCATCTAGGTCCAACCCTCTCACCGCGGGCAGGGACAGGATGGAGGACAATGGCTTCACACCAGAGCAGAGCAGTTTGAGATTGGATGTGAGGAACAAGTTCTGCAGCAGGAGGCTGCTGGAGCACTGTCACAGGTTGTGGCTCCATCCCTGGAGATCTTCAAGGTGAGTTTGGACAGGACTGTGGTCAGCCTGCTCTAGTGGAAGATGTCCCTGCTGAGTGCAAGGTCTTGGACTGGATGAGATTTGCAGGTCCTTCCCAACTCCCCTTCTCTTCTCCAGCCCCAGCTCTCCTAGAATGTCCACACAGAGGAGGTTCTCCAGCCCTCTGATCATCTTTGTGGCCTCCTCTGGACCTTCTCTAACAATTCCATGTCCTTGTTGTGCTGCAGGCACCAGAGCTGGCCCCAGTGCTCCTGGAGTGGTCTCCCATGAGCAGAGCAGAGGAGGAGAATCCCCTCTCTCTATCTGCTGGTGATCATCTTTGTGACCCCCTCTGGACCTTTTCTAACACTTCCATGTTCTTGTGCTGGAGGTTACTAGAACTGGCCCCAGTGCTGCTGGAATGGTCTCACAGGAACAGAGCAAAGGGGGAGAATCCCCTCTCCATCTGCTGGTGATCATCTTTGTGACCTCCTCTAACACTTCCATGTCCTTCTTGTGCCACAGGGCACCAGAACTGGCCCCAGTGCTCCTGGAGTGGTCTCCCAGGAGCAGAGCAGCCCCCTCCATCCCCACCCCAAACCCTCAGAGAGCTGATGCTGAGGAGCTGGTGCTCGCTGCCCTCAGCCAGGACCAGCTCAGTCCATTTGGTCAGCTGAAGGAGAAAGGAAATGTGGCAAAACAATCAAGTTTGAAGTGCAGCTTTGTGAAGTTAGTGGAGCACAGCTGCAGCAACCTCGTTTTCAGCACCAGATTGGATTATCTGTGTGTTGCACCAGAAATAGGTTAGGGCTACAAGCAGGAGGTGCCCTCATGTTTGGATATGTTTTCTTCCCCCCCTCCCCTCTCTAATCTCCATTTCTCTGCCTTGTTGTCGGTGCCAGGAAACCTGTGACAAACACCATTTCCATCCTTAAATTGAGCAATGAATTGGAGCTGGCAAAAGGAGGAGGGGAAGAAAAAAAATAAAAAGAAAAAGGAAGGGAAAGGGGGGGTGGGGGGGAGAAGAGAAAATATTCTGTAGCTGTGTCTTTTCAATAGCTGGCTTGTATTGATAGTTTTATCCCAGGCTAAATGCAATTTCAGCGGCAGGGGAGAGGCAGAGGGCTTGAGGAACCCAGCCCTAATTGCATCAGGAGCCTTTCATTCTTGCAGCTGAGCAAAGGCGGGTCCGAAGCGGATCTTTTCGGCAGCGAAATCAAATCAGGGCTCCACCTGTCAGGCTGCCGTTGGGGCTGCGTTGCAGGGCCAGGGCTTCCCAGCAGCTGTGGGGCTGCCACACTCAGAGGAACATCAGCTCCCAGAAGCTCCCAAAGAGACACAGTTGCCACCCTCTCCCCTCGCCGGTGCAGCTCAGGAGCCCCTCGGGCTTTCCAGATGTTTCCCCCAAAGGGCAGAGCCAGACCCCTGGCGTCATCCTGAGGGGAAGCAGTGGAGTCCCCTCCGTGGGGCAGTCTGAGGCTCAGCTTGGCAGGCTGCTGAGGACAGCTCATTGCAGCTGCACTGCGAGCTGGGCAGGTTGGAGCAGAGCATCCCTGGCGTAGGGCAAGGAGCCATGGATGGAAGCTGCAGCACAGGAGGTTGCAGCTCAGCACAAAGGGCAGCTTCTTGCCTGGAAGGGTCCCAGAGCACTGGCACAGGCTGCCCAGAGAGATTGTGTAGTCTCCTTCCCTGGAGCCTTTCCAGGCCTGTCTGGATGTGTTCCTCTGTGACCTGAGCTACATTGTCTGGTCCTGCCTTGGCAGGGGCATTGGACCAGAGGAGCTCTTTGGGTCCCTCCCAACCCCTGTGATCTCTCAAGGTCCCTTCCAACACCTAACATCCTGTGAGCCTGTGATCTCTTTGGGTCCCCCACCAACTCTTAACATGCTGTGATGCTATGACCTCTGGAGGTCCCTTCCAATACCCTAACATCTTGTGATCCTGTTATCGCTGGAGGTCCCTTCCACCCCCTGACATCCTGTGATCTCTTCGGGTCACTCCCAACCCTTAACACCCTATGATCCTCTGATCTCTGGAGGTCCCTTCCAACCTCTAAAGTTCTGTGACTCTGCAATATGATCGTCAGCCTTACCAGTGAGGAGCTGGAGCTGTGGCACTGAAGGTGGGGTTGGGCAGGAAGGCAGAGCCAGCAACCCCCCCGAGCCGGGCAAGGAGGACAACTGCAGTGTGAAGCCAAGAGGAACATCCCCCCGAGTTGGGGTCCCAAAGTCACCCCAGCAGCCTTGCCTTTGCTAATCTGCAATTTGCCATTCATTGCGAAGGAGAAAAAAGGCACCGCCGGGGGGAGAAAGGNGAATATGCTGATCAAATTGCAATGAGAGAGCTCTGGCACCGTTTCATCACCTCGGTAAGATGAGGGAGCAATCAGGCTCTGGGCTTCCGTGTCTGTGGGAGCTGCGGGGCAGAGGGGAGGGAAAGGGAGGGGAGAAAAAAAAAAATAAAGAAACCTCAGATCTGCAATATTTGTAATTCAACCCAAATTGCACAGCCTCCAGCTCCGAGCAGCAGCAGCGCTGGTGGTGAGCTGGGGAGGGATGGCTCCAGGGGCAGCCCAAGGGCTTGCTGCTGGAGCTGTGTTCCTTGTCAAGCAGTTAGGCTTAGATGATCAGGGAATCAGAGAACTTTAGAGGTTGGAAGGGACCCTCCAGAGATCATCCAGTCCCATCCCCCTGCCAGCGCAGGAGCAGACAATCTAGCTCAGGTGACAAAAGAACACATCCAGACAGGCCTGGAAAGGCTCCAGAGAAGGAGACTCCACAACCTCTCTGGGCAGCCTGTGCCAGTGCTCTGGGACCCTTCCAGTCAAGAAGTTGCCCCTGGTGTTGAGCTGCAACCTCCTGTGCTGCAGCTTCCATCCATTGCTCCATGTCCTATCCCAGGGAGCAGTAAGCAGGGCCTGTCCTCCCCTTCCTGACCCCCAGCCCTCAGAGATTTAGAAACCTTTCTTAGATTCCCCTCTCAGTCTTCTCCTCTCCAGATCATCCAGTCCCAACTTCCCTGCCATGGGCAGGGACATCTCCCACCAGCCCAGCTTGCTCAAGGGCTTCATCCAGCCTGGCCTTCAACACCTCTAGGCAGGGAGCATCCACAACTTCCTTGGGTAACCTGCGCCAGTGTCTCCCCGCCCAGATAGTAAAGAACTTCCTCCTGGTGTCCAATCTAAATCTGCCCTGCTCTTGTTTAAAGCTATTGCCTCTTGTCCTGTCACCATAGACCCTTGAAAGTCCCTCCCCAGCTCTCCTGGAGCCTCTTCAGGCACTGGAAGGCTACTCTAAGTTCTGCCTGGAGCCTTCTCCAGGATAAAAAGCCTCAGCTCTCCCAGCCTGTCCCCATAGGGAAAGTTCTGCAGCCCTCTGATCATCTCTGTGGCCTCCTCTGGACACCCTCCAGCAGCTCCAGAGACCCCAGATCAGGAGGCAGTGCTGCAGGTGTGCTCTCAGCAGAGCATCATAGAATCATAGAATGGTTTAGGTTGGAAGAGACCTCAAAGATCATCCAGTTCCACCCCCCTGCCACAGGCAGGGACACCTCCCACTAGATCAGGTCACTCAAGACCTCATCCAGTCTGGCCTTGAACACATCCAGGGAGGGAGCAGACACAACCTCCCTGGGTAACCTGTTCCAGTGCCTCACCACCCTCACTGTGAAGAATTTCTTCCTAACATCCCGTTCAAATCTCCCCTCCACCAGTTTGAACCCATTCCCCCTCGTCCTGTCATTAGAAGACCTTGTGAACAGTCCCTCCCCAGCCCTCCTGTAGGCCCCCTCAGATACTGGTAGGTTGCTATAAGGTCTCCCCGAAGCCTTCTCTTCTCCAGGCTGAAAAGCCCCAACTCTTTCAGCCTGTCCTCATAGCAGAGGTGCTGCAGCCCATGGGAGGCGGCAAAGCATCTTAAGGTGGCATCTCCCACCCTGAGAGCCACCTCCGTGGTGGCTCTCCAGCTCTGTGTGTGTGCATCCCACCCCCCCCAGCCTCCCATGCTGGTTTATTTACTAACCACCATAGTTATTCTTTACATTACCTCCGCGGTGTAATGGTTATTTTATGAAGGCTCATTAAATTTAATGAGACAGCAGCAGATTTTATTGCCTTCTAATAAAATGGGGAGGGGGTGGAGGAGGAGGTGGTTTGTTTTT
>VWZI01014177.1:79306-92721 GCA_013396835.1 Psilopogon haemacephalus
TGGGCCGGTCCTGCCCACCCGTGCCGCGCCCGCCCCGCCGCCAACTTCGGCACGGCCCCGCTCCCGGCGCTGCCTCTCTCCTGCCTCCCCTCGCCTTTTACATCTCCCTTTCTTTTTTTCCTTCCCCCCTTTCCTTGTCTTTCTCTCTTCTTTTTCTTGCCCTTTTCCCGGTTTCTTTTCCCTTTCCTTTTCCGTTCTCCTGACTTTCCCCTAGTTTTTCTTTCCAATTTCCACACTCATTTAAAATTTTCCTTTTCTCCTTTCCTGTCCTTTTTCTTTCCCTTTTTCCTTTTCAATTTCCTTTTCCCTTTCTCTTTCCAATCTCATTATTCTTTCTATTTCCCCGTCTCATTTTCTCTCTCTTTTCCCTTTCTCCTTTGCCTTTTTCCTCTCTCTTTTCCTCTCGTTTTTCTTCTCCCATTTCCATTCCCTTTTCCTTTTTTTCCTTTCATAATCTCTTTTGCCCTCTTGCCTTTCCCCTTTCCCGTTTACTCTGCAGTTTTCCTCTCCTTTTGTACTCTTATTGCTAAGGCTTTTTTTTTTCATTTCCCCATTTTTCCTTCTAAAATTTTTCTTTTCCCTTTCTTTCCCTTTCTCTTTCCTTTTCACTTTCCCTTTTTCTTTCTTCATTTTTCCTTTATCATTTTTCCTTTCTCTTTCCTCCTTTCTCCTTCTTTTCTCCTTCTTCCTTCCTCCTTCTTCCCTTCCCCTTCTTCCCATTTATTTTGTATTTTTCCTTTCTTTTTTTTTTTTTTTTTTTCTCTCTCCCATTTTATAGATTTTGTTCTCTTTCCTCATCTCTTTCTCCTTTTTTCCTTCATTCACATCTCATATTCACTTTCCTTTCTGTTTATTCTTGCTTATTCTTGCTTTCTTTCCTCCTCCCTTTCCCCTCCTCTGTTTCCCTGCCTGTCTCTCCGTGCTCCGTGAACGCTCCAGGGAGCGGAGCCGTTCGCGTCCTGCTCGTGCCTACTCCGGCCCTGCAGCGAGCCGGTGACAGGCGGCACGGCACGGCACGGCACGGCACAACCTCCCTGCGCGGTTCTGGACCCGAGTGGGTGCTCTCCGGGTGTTCACCCCACCGGACCCCGGTGTTACACCTCCCCGTCCCGCCGTAACGAGCCCCCTCGACTCTTGTCCCCAGCGTCCCAGGCTGCTCCCGAAGCCTCTCATCGCCTGGGGCTAGAAGCGGGGAAAAAAAAATCTCCCGTGGAACGGTCCACGGTGGAAAAGGGCGCTGCAAAATCAACCCCGCACAATTTGTACCCTGTGCTGTCCGTGCCTGTGGGGAGCTCCATTTCCTCCTGAGTGGAAAAAAAAAAAAATGCTGGGAGTGGAATGGCAAATTTATTTATTTATTGGTCATTATAGGTCTTAGATGAAACAGAAGCGCTTTGATCGTCGACCTCGGGCGGTGCTTCCTTCTATTTCTAGGCATCCCTCGTGGCTCGAAATAGTTTTATTTTAATTTACAAAGCAGTAAAAAAAAAAACAAAAACAAAAAACTCAGACTTGGAGGAAGGTGACATAAAGCAGAGTCTCTCCTCGCCGTAACTTTTGCACTGGCACCCAAGACGCTGGTGTTTAAATCTCCGGGGCTGATTTTACGTTTTCTTAAAANGCACCGCCGGTCCCGCACCGCCGGTGGCGCCGGAGCTCGGCTGGGTCAGCAGCGGTAGGAAGGGTTGCTGGAGGGCTGCTTCTACGAGTGACCCCTTCGGTTTTTAACTGCGAGGAGGAAATATAAGGCGGGTTTGGGATCGTAGAGGCTGCGTGGCCGGCACCCAGATGAGCTGCTTCCCCTCCCTACCCGGGACCGGGGACCGGGGCCTGCGGCGGCTCTCGGGCCGGGGAGGGCAGGGGCTTCTTCGCCGCCCCGGACCCGCCGCTTTCCTTCTCGAAGCGTCCCGAGGGACCTGTTCCAGGGGCGGTCACCTACAGCGACGGCAGTGAAGTGGCAGAACCGGGGGAACCAGGGTGTGAGCCCGCAGAGATGGATGCGGCTGCCTTTCGCCCGCTTCTTCAGACTGGTCATGCCGGGCCCCGCTGCGGGCTGCGAGGTCGCTGGGGGCTGCCTGGGGCAGCCGGCGGGGCCAGTGCCGTGCTTTGTCCCCTCCCGTTTCGCCGTTTTCGCCGTTCCGCTGGCTCCGCTCCGCCTTACCGGTAAAACGGGTGCGCAGCATCTCCGGGGAAAGCAAAGTAAAACAGTCGCTCCCGCACAAAAAAACTTCTCCTCCCTCCCTTTCTGTACGGAAGGGTTAGCACCAGACCTGGTGGAATTAGAGAATGGTTGGACTCGACGATCTGAAAGGTCTTTTCCATCCCAAACCATTCTGGGGTTCTGTGAACAGCTGGAGCGGGAGCTATCATTCCGGGGTCGTAACCATCCCTAAAAACGACACCCCAGGTGTCTGCGAGAGAGTTTGGATTCCAAAGCAGTCACCAGCATCCCCTCCTTTCTTTGTCTTTCACAACTGTCACACAGAAATATTTCAAAACAGGGATATTTGGCTCCTTTTCCACACCCATCTCTTTTCCCTTAAGTACAGCCCCAGGCAAGTTGAAGTTCGACCGTAGCCGGGGGCTGCGCCGAGGTCACTCCGCAGCCGAGCAGCGAGGTGGGGGGGGACGACCCGAGGCAGCGATGGGAGTGAACCCCACCCCAGTCCAAACTTTGCCACCGTGGTGAACAAACCTCAAAGCCCCCCAAACGCCTCTGCCCAGCCGCTTCTTGAGCGGAGGAGGGCACCGACGGGGGCCGCTTTGCTCCGTAATTTGGAGCTAATAGCTCTTCACCAGGTCTCATCACAAGCGCTTCCACCGCCTTGTTTTAAATTAAGCAACTACTAAGTGAAATAAGGCAAGAGCGAGAGCCGGAGAGATGCAAATGGAGAGAAGCGAGCAGCCGGAGGGGCAGGGGGTGCGGGAAGGTCCCCAGCAGCGAAGGATCAAGGGCTGGGGGCAGGGGGTGGTGTGGGGGTGTGTGTGTGATGGAGACCTCTTTGCACACAGAGAGGAAGTGTAGGTATGAGTCAAGAGCTACACAGAAGGAGAACTGTCAGGAAAAGCCGTCGTTATTTGTTCCCCCGTTGGAGGTGTAGGAAGGGTGAGTGTTGAGCAGCTGCACGGCCCGAAATCCGCGGCAGCTGGAGTGATTCCACCGTGTGGGTAAGCAAAACAAGAAGGGAAAAAAAACCCCAAACGATGAGCACACCTCAAATGTAAAGGTTTAAAGTGCTTGGGCATTGTAGGGTCAGGTATTGCCCCAGCTGACGGGACGGGGACTCCAAGTGCAAATTGCATCACTGTGCCACCTGTGGAGCCCAGCTGTGTCCGGGATGCTGCCTCCAAGAGAGGCGCGATTCTGCCTCTCCCGCGGCGATTTCAGCCCTCCACCTTGGCCAGGTGCTGCCCCTGTAAGCCATCGTGAGCGGGAGAGGAGTTTGCCTGAGCTAAATCGAGCAGTTCCTTGCCATTCCCCCGCATTCCTCTTTGCGGACACGCTGCCCGTTGCGCGCTCGAAGGTTGCAGCAGCACCAGGCAGCCACTGTATCGTTCGTCGCCTGCCCTAAGCGGTGGAAAGGAGCCCAGCCAGAAAAGCCTAATGCTCTTCTGGTTGCTTATTCCAACTCTTCATCAAGAGCTGATTACCAAAAAGGAAGACAGACCATAAAAACGCTATAAAGATTTAATATTTTTTTCCTCCCCCCCTATCTTGCCCATAACTCACGCCACAAATGTGTCCATTACGGCGTTCGGTCTCGCAGGGAAATTGTGATGTTGTTGCAAGATTCCCTCCAGCAGAGCTGCTGCCAGCGGTGATGAATAATCTCAGCCCATATGCTTAGCTCTAGGCGAACTCCGTAGAACCAGCAGGCTCTCTCTCTGCTTCCCTCCCAACCATGGAATAGCCGAGGAACAGTAAAAGCTAATTAAAAATAGTTAATAGGTTAATCAGGCTCGGTCTTATATTTATCTAATGCAGAGCACTGATTCTTTAGCGATGTAGCTGCGAGGCATTACCACGAGCCAAGAAAATGAATCAGGCATTTAATGGAGAGGTGGAAACGGAAATTTCTTGTATGACTACACAGTTGCAGGCCAATAATACACTAAAATATAATGGAATCGTCATTAAAATTCCATGCAGGAAGTGCCACCCTCTCTGTCCTCTCTTTCTAGGTGATAAACCCAGGCAAGACCGGCCAGAAAAAGTTGTCAGGAGCCAGGCTTTTGGATGTGTCTCACCTGGTTTCCACTTCTTTTATGTCCTGGGGTGTCTGCCTGCAGAGCTCTGGTGACAGCCCAAGGCCGAGGCATCGCTTCCTGGGTTACAACTTCCCCTGCACACCCAACTGCCAGATGCACCCAGAGCTGAATGCCCCCAGAAGACCACCTTTGGAGTGGCCCCTGGGGGAACTTCCTCCTCACATCCAGTCTGACTCTCTCCACCCCCAGCTTTGCTCCATTTCCCCTAGTTCTGTCACTCCCTAAGAGTTGTAGGCCCCCTTCAGATCCTGGAAGGCCACAAGGAGGTCACCTGGGAGCCTCCTCTTCTCTGGACTGAACAGCTCCAACTCTTTCAGTCTGTCCCCATAGCAGAAGTGCTGCAGCCCTCTGGGGTTGGAAGTGACCTCCAGAAGCCATCTAGTTCAGCACCCCTGATAAGGCAGGGTCACTTGGAGAAGCTTGTTCAGGATTGCAATGTCCAGGGCAGGTTTGGAATCTCTGTAGAGAAGGAGACTCCGCAACCTTTCTGGGCAGCCTGCTCCAGGTCTCCAGCACCCTCACACCGAAGGAGTTTTTCCTCATATTTAAGTGACACCTCCTGGATTCCAGTTTGTGCCCACTTGCCCCTTGTGCTCTTGTTCCTTTGGCTTTGCTCAGACGAGATGTTCCAGTACTTTCCCTATCCTAAAGGAAGACAAAGTATTTGTCTCCTTACTGGAGCGGTAGGAAATAACCTGGTGGCAGAGCATGGTTGCTTCTGCGCTTGATCTGTGATTGCTGGTCCAGCCTGACACCTGCTGGGGGAAAGCCAGGAGAAGGGACTACAAGAGCAGACTGTGCATCTGCCCAGGATCCGCAGCTTCTCCTACTTCAGACCTGCTCCCAACCCTTCTCCCACCTCACTCTCTCCCCTCTCGGCAGTACCAGCCCCACCTGGAGTTTGGTCAGCTCACACCTCCAAAGCCTGACCACCACCTTGCTTGTTCCAGTACGCTGGGGAAGTGACATCAATCGATGTAATGTGGCCACAAGGACCTGCTGCCGTCCTGGCACTAAAGCCCTGCTAAGCAAATCCGTGTGGCATCGCTGACCGCCAGGTTTCCATTCACCCTCTTTAGTGCCCCAGGGATTTCTCAGCGTCTCCCTCTTTCCCTGTTCCTCTCTGTGCCAAGAGCTGCACCTGTGACGTGATGTGGTGTTCAGAGAAGCTGCTTTCAGACAGCCACATCTTTGTCCTCATGGTAGGGATAGGGACGATGCTTCTTTGTCTTGGGATTGGGAGGAACTGGTGACAGCTGCCTCTGCCCAGTTCACTCTGCAGTGTGAATGATTTGCAGGTGGGCTTGGGAAACCCTGTCAGAAACTGGCAAGGGAACTGCTTTAGAAACCTTCTCCTACCTCTCAGGTGGGCAAGAAGGGCACCAGCAGCTTGGCCTGGAGCAGCAATGGTGTAGGCAGCAGGAGCAGTGGAGGGGTTGTGCCCCTGGACTCAGCACTGGGGAGGGCACAGCTTGAGTGCTGGGTTCAGTTTTCGGTTACTCGCTGCAAGAAGGACATTGAGGGGCTGGAGTAGGTGAAAGGCAAGAAAGGTGGGGAAGGGTCTGGAGAAGAGGGTTGGGGAGGAGTAGCTGAGGGAGCTGAGGGCAGTTAGTGTGGAGAAGAGGAGGCTGAGGGTAGACCTCATTGCTCTCTGCAGCTTCCTGAGAGGAGGTCAGAGCTAGGTGAGAGCTGGCCTCTTCTCTCCAGTCTCAGTTGATAGAAATGAGAGGAAATGGCCTGAAATTGTGCTACGGGAGGGTTAAGTCCAAGAAGAGGGAAAATTCCTTTGCTTCAAGAGGCTGATTGGGGAGGTGTTGGAGTCCTCATCCCTGGAGGTGTTGATGAAAGGTGTGGCCGTGGCACTTGGGGACATGGTTTGGTTGACATGGTGGTGCTGGGTTGGTGGTTGGACTCTCAGGGGTCTTTCCCAGTGGGAGCAATTCTATGATTCCAACATCTGGCTTTAATTCTGAGGAAGAAAAGGGGAAAAAAAGAAAGAAAGAAAAAAAGGTATGGAAATGGAACTGGCCTAGCTGGAGCTTTACTGTGGTTTCTTTCGGTTTGTGAAGCAGACACTTAGGGCAGGACGTCACCCCTATCGATCCTCCAGCAAGCTCCCTGAGGACATCAGCCGAGAGAGCTCTGCCTAGAAATGATGTCTGGCACGGGGTGGCCCGGTGTCAGGGAACTGGAAATCGTTACATCGATGGGCTAATGGGGGCAGGGACGGCAGCAGCTGTCCTGATGCGTGGATTTTTTTTATGCCCTTTTTTTTTTTTTTTTTTTTTTAATAAAAAAAAAAAAAACCCCCTTCAANAAAAGAAATCGCCTCTCAGCATTTTCCATCACGGGCAGGGGCCGCCGGCTCTGCAGCCGTTATGGAATCGGTCAGGGCTGGAAGGGACCACAAGGATCAGCCAGTTCCAACCCCCCTGCCATGGGCAGGGACACCCTACCCTAGATCAGGCTGCCCAGTCACAGAATCGCCGAATGGGCTGGGTTGGAAGCGACCTCCAAAGCTCATTCAGTCCAACCCTCCTCCCTGCAGTCAGCAGGGGCATCCCCATCTCGGTCAGGTTGCTGGGGCGTCCCCGGTGCTGCGGGCTGGGTCCCGGTGCTGCCAGTGGCGTCCCCAGTGTGGTCCCTCTGCTGTGAGCTGTTTCCCGGTGCTGCAGACAGCTGCCAAAGTTTTGGACTGCTTGCTGATGGCTGCTGCGAGTCGGCTGCCGGTGTCTGGCATGTTCCCGGTGCTCCGGGCCGGTTGTCGGTGCTGAGGTCTGATTGTTCCTGATTCTGCCGGGGCTTTCCCGGTCCTGCGGGCCACTTCCCCGTGCTCCGGACCGGTTGCTGGTGCTTTGGACTGGTTATCTGTGCTGCAGGGTGGTTCCCGGTGCTACGGCCCGGTTGCGTGATCAGTCGGTGCGTTCCCGGTGCCTCGGGCCGCGTCTCGGTGCTGCCGGTGTGCTCCAGGGCTGGGTCCCGGTACAGCTAGTGTGCTCCCGGGGGTGGTCCCGGCGCGGCGGGACGCGTCCGTTGTGCTCCCGGGGATGGTCCTGGCGCGGCGGGTCGGGTGCCGGTGCCGGTGCCGCCGGGGCGCTCCCGCGGGCTGGTTCCCGGTGCTCTCTCCGGCAGCTCCACCTAGCGACAAGCGCTGTCCCCAGCCGCCTCTTCCCTAGTGCTGGGAGCCGGAGCAGGTTCTCCCCGTCTCGTCTGGCGTCCTCAGTCCTGGTCCTCCCCTGCCCATGCAGAGGTCCGGCAGAAGGGAGCTGCCCTCCAGCAGTCCCCGCTGAAGCCCCATCCCAGGCTGCCCAGGGAGGTGGTGAAGTCCCCATCCCTGTGTTCCTCATTACAAGGATATTGAGGGGCTGGAGCAGGTCCAGAGAAGGGCGACCAAGTCATGGAAGTGTCTGGAGAAGAGGGCTGGGGAGGAGCAGGTGGTGAAGTCCCCATCCCTGTGTTCCTCATTACAAGGATATTGAGGGGCTGGAGCAGGTCCAGAGAAGGGCGACCAAGTCATGGAAGTGTCTGGAGAAGAGGGCTGGGGAGGAGCAGGTGAGAGAGCTGGAGGTGTGCAGTGTGAAGAAGAGGAGGCTGAGGGCAGAGCTCATTGCTCTCTGCAGCTCCCTGAGAGGAGGCTGGAGACAGGTGAGGGCTGGGCTCTGCTCCCTTAGAAACAAGTGACAGGAGCAGAGGAAATGTCCTCAAGCTGCCCCAGGGGAGGTTTAGGTTGGACATTAGAAAAAACCTCTTCCCTGACAGGGTTCTCCAAGCCTTCCGCAGGCTGCCCAGGGAGGTGATTGAATGCCCATCCCTGGAGGAATTTGAGAGGCAGAGATGTGCTGAGGGCCATGGCAGTGCTGGGTTAATGCTTGGACTCCCTGCTGCCCACAGCTGCTCTTGCCGTAGCCCAGCACACGGTTGCTCTCTGGGGCTGTGCACTCACGCTGCAGGCTCATGCTGAGCTTTCCATCACCCCAGACCCCCAGGTCCTGTCCCTCAGGGCTGCTCTCAGCCATTCTCCACTGGCATCAGGCAGTCTACTTCCTCACCAGGGCACTTTCCGTGCCCACACTCTCTGTGAGGGCTCCCGGTGGCAGCAGTGAGGAGCTGCGTGCTGACAGCCGCCGTTATTCCAAACTGAGGTTGGCACTGAAGGAAGGAAGGAAGGAAGGAAGGAAGGAAGGAAGGAAGGAAGGAAGGAAGGAAGGAAGGAATCCTTCCCCAGGGATAGTGCAACAGAGCAGATATGGAGCGGCACAGCAAGGGTGTGCTGCAGATCCGCTGCATGTTCAGGCAGCTCCAGCTAGGCAGTGCAAGGATCAACTTCACATCTTACAGCAAAGCAGCAGCTGCAGCTTGCCAAACAGCCACCATGTGCCAACCTTTCCTTGGGGAAAAAAAAGACATCCCATGGATTATGGGGGAGGGGGGGGCGGGGCTGGAACTAGGGTGGTCTTTGGGTGCTTTCCAGCCCAAACCAGTCTGTGAATATGGTGAAGGAAGGATCAAGAATCATAAAATCATGGAGTCACAGAATGGGTTGGGTTGGAAAGGAACCTTCAAGATCTTCCAAGGTTCCAGGCTCACAGAGCACTGGAGCAGTGAGGTTGTGGAGTCTCTTTCTCTGCAGACTTTCCATAGCCTCCTGGATGCCTGTGCAGACTACGCTGGGTGATCCTGCTTTTGGCAAGGGGGTTGGACTGGATGATCTGGAGAAGACTGAGAGGGAATCTAAGACAGGTTTATAAATCTCTGAGGGCTGGGGGTCAGGAGCGGGGAACAGGCTCTGCTCACTGCTCCCTGGGATAGGCCAAGGAGCAATGGATGGAAGCTGCAGCACAGGAGGTTGCAGCTCAAGACCAGGGGCAACTTCTTGCCTGTGTGGGTCCCAGAGCTGTGCCACAGGCTGCCCATAGAGGTTGTGGAGTCTCCTTGTCTGGAGCCTTTCCAGGCCTGTCAGGATGTGTTCCTGTGTGCCCTGGGCTAGATTGTCTGGTCCTACTGTGGCTGGGGGCTTGGACTTAATGAGTTCTTTGGGTCCTATCCAACCCCTAACATCCTGTGATGCACTTCCAACCCCCTGCCATGGGCAGGGACACCTCCCACCAGCCCAGCTTGCTCAAGGACTCATCCAGCCTGGCCTTGAACACCTCCAGGGAGGGGGCACCCACAACCTCCCTGGGCAAGCCGTTCCCCACCCACACTGTCAAGAATTTCTTCCTGCTCTTCAGCCTGAATCTGCCCTTCTTGCCCAGTAGTTGTTCCAATACTCAGCCACCTGGACCAAGCAGAAGGTGACAGCTGCCCCCAGGGCAGAGGTTTCTGCAGCCAAACCTGTCACAGTGGTTTTGTTCCTCGGGCTCAGTGTGGAAACAATGATCTGGTTTGGTTGGTTGTTTGGCTTTTTTTTTTCTGCCGTGCAAGTGGCCTGCTTTGCAAAGCTGAAATGTGCAAGTGAGAAGCAAATAATCCTGCAGCACAAAGGCCACGCATGGGTGATGATGTTTTTACGCCAGACCAGCAAACCCAAACAGATGACACCAGGGTAACTAAGCACACAAGAGCAGCTCAGAGCTGCCAGTGGATTACAGCTACCAAAGCAGAGATGTTTGTGGCAGCAAGGCTGGTGGTGGGTCAGGAGAAAAGGGCTGGGGAGGAGCAGCTGAGGGAGTTGGGGGTGCTTAGTGTAGAGCAGAGGAGGCTGAGGGCAGAGCTCATTGCTCTGTGCAGCTCCCTGAGAGGAGGTCAGAGCCAGCCAGGTGAGAGCTGGTCTCTTGTCTCCAGTCTCAGGTGATAGAAATGAGAGGAAATGGCCTGAAATTGTGCCAGGGGAGGGTTAGGTTGGAGAGGAGGAAACGTCATCCAGTCCAGCCTAGCACCCCGCCCTAGCCATTAACGAGACCATGGCACTAAGTGCCCCATCCAGGCTTTGAGCACCTCCTGGGACAGCAACTCCACCACCACCCTGGGCAGCCCATTCCAATGCCAATCAGGTAGAGACAGGACTAGGGGGAATGGAGCAAAGCTGGAGGTGGAGGGAGTCAGACTGGACATGAGGAGGAAGTTCTTCACCATGAGAGTGATGAGAGCCTGGAATGGGTTGCCCAGGGAGTTGGTGGAAGCCTCATCCCCGGAGGTGAGGCTGGATGAGACTGATCTAGGGCAGCATCATCTAGGGTAGGATGTCCCTGGGCATGGCAGGGGGGACGGAACTGGCTGATCCTTGTGGTCCCTTCCAAACCTGACTGATTCTGTGATTGTGATTTCAGCTCTGAGCGTCTCCTGTGCACCTGGGCTCCAGTGCCCCTGCTCCCACAGGGCAGCTCGTGGTAGTGCCAGGCAGGCTGGTGCAGCATTGGGCTCTGCCAGGGGAGCAGAGGATATTAATAGCTCACCTTGTGCTTTGGAGAGACAACGCTCCCAGCCTGGTGGGAGGATCTGGTGTAGATGCTCTCCTTGCTGCTTCCTGGCTCAGGCTTGTCCCCTTGGTGGTGATGAGAGGTAGATTGATCTGAGCAGAAGGATTAAATGCAGCACTTGACAACAGAGCACACAGTGAGCATTATCTGAGCTGTTGCTGACATCATCTGCTGCTGCTGCTGCTGCCTGTGCTGATCAGGAGGTACCAACGTTCCCCACTTTTTGGCATATTAGTGGGAATCCATTTGGGGAAAAACAAAAAATTAAAAAATCAAAAACTCCTATTCCAAGCCTGCCAGTGAAAGAGCTCTTCAGTGTTGCCTCTCCAGCCGTGTTTTGAGCTGGGCACCTTCTGTTCTTCAGCCCCCAGGGCACACAGGAACAAGGTCCTGGCATTTGCTTGGGCTGCAGCATCAACAACGCAGCAGCCCTGCTCTGCCTCTCTCCTGCAGAAGCAGCTTTCAGCCCCTTAGCTGGGTGCCTTGCTGCTGGGGCACAAGATGTGGCTTATGTAAGTGCTTTAACTCAGGGCTTATATAACTGTTTTAATGTCAGGGCTTCAGCCTTGTGTCTGCCTGAGGAGAACTCCTCCTTCTCCACGCAAATCAAGGCAGCCAGGCAGCTCCTGGCTGAGCAAGCGCTGTGTGGCATGGCTTGCTAGAGAATCCTTTTCATAGGTCTCAGCAGGGCAGAGTAAAGGGGCAGGAGAACCTCCCTTGATCTCCTGGACACACTCTGCTTAATACACCCCAGGACGCCATTGGCCCTCTTGGCCCCCAGGCCACATTGCTGTGCCATGGATGTTCTCCAGCAGCACTCCCAGATCCATCTCCACAGGGCTGCTCTCTAGCAGTCACCTCCCAGCCTGTCCTGCTGCAGTTGATTCTTCCTCCCCAGGTTCAGGACTCTGCATTTGTGCTTGTTGAACCTCATTTGGTTCCTCTGTGCCCAGGTCTGTCTGTCCAGGTCTCTCTGGACAGCCTCACAGCCTGCAGCTGGATCAGCCAAGCCTCCTTGGTGCACAGAGAGCCTGGAGGCTTCTGCCACAGGCTGTGGAACCCCGTAGGGTCCCCAGGTTGGGAGGAGTGATGTGACATTCCAGCTAGTGTAGGTACTTGCCTCAAAGGAACCTGAGCAGCAGGGTGTCTACTTGGAAATTTCCCATCCGACCAGTCCGACCAGCTGGGACTGCAGAGACTCACTGGGCTGCCCTAGCTGCCAGGGTCAGAAGGGGACAGCAAGGCTCCCATGCTCTGCTCACTCTTTGAGCCGCCCTGCAGCCCTTCTGGGAGCCCCTGGCCTCTTTCCTCTGTCATGGGGAGGCTTGAAATTCTCTGCTGCCGTTTTGCTGTCCCTCCCCTCGTTCCTGAGCGCTCCATGGGTGAGCGGCAGCAGCAGGAGCACCCAGCTGGGAGTGAGAAGGAGTGAAGCTGGGGCTGGGTTCCTGCCTGATCCTGCCAGAGCCTAGTCCCTGTTTTTAATTCTCTCTCCTGGTAGCCCTGCCCAGAAGATTGCTCACTCCCTCACCCCACTGTCACCAGTTGCTTGTAGTTACTCTCTTACTCCCCAAACAGTGACTCATCTTGCACTCACCTTGCCTGCTGAGGCATTTGGAGTGCTTCACCTTTCCCTCCTTCGCTGCTTATCATTGCTTCTTCCACCACACCATCTGCTAAACGCAGTTTCCCCTCTGAGCTTCTCTCAGTGAATCAGTTTACCCTTCGCTGTTTGGGTTAAGGATAGAGCACAGCTGCAGGAGAACACCGCAGGTGGCTGTGCTGGTGAGGGGTCTTGAACGTAGAGTCCTTTGAGGAACGGCTGAGGGAGCTGGGATCCTTCAGACCGGAGAAAGAGGAGGCTGAGGGGGGACCTCATTGCTCTCTACAACCACCTGACAGGGGGCTGCAGTGAGGTGAGAGCCAACCTTGTCTTCAGCTGACAAGTGCCACGGTTTAGTTAATTAGAAAGGTTAGATGCTAGGTTGGACTCAATGATCCTAGAGGTCTCTTCCAACCTGGTTAATTAAAAAACACTCAGGAGGGCTGGGGAGGGACTATTCACAAGGTCTTGTTATGACAGGACAAGGGTTAATGGGTTTAAACTGGCAGAGGGAAGATTTAAATGGGATGTTAGGAGGAAGTTCTTTACAGTGAGGGTGGTGAGACACTGGCACAAGTTGCCCAGGGAGGTTGCGGCCGCTCCCTCCCTGGAAGTGTTCAAGGCCAGCTTGAATGAGGCCTTGAGCGACATGTTCAAGCGGGAGGTGTCCCTGCTGCTCCAAAGTCTCCTGGAAGCCTTCTCTTCTCCAACTCTCTCAGCATGTCCTCATAGCAGAGCTGCTGCAGCTCTCCGATCATCTTGGTGGCCTCCTCTAGAGTGGCTCCAACACTTCTTGTGTTGGAGGCTCCAGAACTGCACACAGTACTCAAGGTGGAGGTCTTCATTCCAATCTATCCCATCCCCTCCCCTCCCATCCCATTCCTTTTCAGCTGTAAAATCAGAGTCGGTTAATCAATGCCATAATTAGCATCCGCTCACAGCAGCCCGCTCCTAACTTCCCGAAGCGTGGCGTTGCCACCACAAACATGCCAGGCATACCTTTGGAGGGACATCATAACAATGTTGTTGGCCTGCTAAAACTGAGCCATGAAGTAAAATCGACCCTTTAAATAACATAATCGTGTAGAAGACCTTAAGGATGCCGGGGTTCAGCCATGCCTGGACAT
>VWZI01014177.1:94288-128915 GCA_013396835.1 Psilopogon haemacephalus
GGCGAGCGGAGGGGGCCGGGGCCGGGGCCGGGGCCGGGCAAGGTTCGCTGCTGCTGCTGCTGCTGCTGCTGCCGCCGCCTCCCCCGGCTGTCCGGGCCTGCCTCGGAGAGCGTCTTGAGCGGCCCTCCCCTGTTCGCGGAGAGGGCAGCGGGCGACGTGCCAGGCGGCCTCGGCTCCCGGTGGCATTGGGTGCGGGTAGGAGCCCACGCGTGTCCTACTGCGTCGCCCCCGATCCCCGTCCCCCGGTGGGACCCGAACAGCAGCGTCCGGGCTGGGTCGTGGGGCCGTGGGCGCTCGGGCTGAGCCCCGCGGAGTTCGCCCCTCGCCCGAGCTACCCGGGCCGGCAGGCTGCGGGGCGGCCGGGCCAGCTGCGGGCAAACGAGCCCGGGGGAGAGGCGGTGTCGGCTCCCTGCTTGATGGCTTTGGGAAGCGGTAGGCATTCACCTCTGGCCTGGAGAGGACTCCCGGCGCTGGCGTTTCTGCTAAGGCAGGGAGCTTTGCGGAACCCCTGCGACTGGGCATCAGGTTCGCGACAGCGGCAAAAAAAAACCCAGCCCGAACAAAACAGGCACCGAGCCGTTCTTTTGTGTGCCGGGATGAAGGCTGAGCCCCGGCAGGGCTGCCGGCTGCAGCCGGCCCCAGAGCTGCTCTCGGGTTGGTAACTGCCATAGAAAATTAAAAGCTTTCTGATTGCTTAATTGAGTTTGCAAGACTCGGCAGAGGACTCCCAGAGCATCCCTTTGGATGTGGAAGCTGTGGAGTGTTGTGGCCGAGGGCTTGGAAAGCGGAGCCCGGGAGTCAGTTGGCGTTTGGTTGTCTGAACTCAAAGGCAGTGAACCTGAAAATCTGCAGCGCGGTGCTGCGGGGTGAGGGCAGGGATTGTCCTCCTCTGCTCAGCTGGGGGAGGTAGCACCGCGAATGCCGGGGTCAATTTTGAGGGACTTGCTCCAAGAAACAAGTTGAGGGGCTGGAGCAGGTGCAGAGAAGGGCAACAAAGCTGGGGAAGGGTGTGGAGAAGAGGGCTGAAGAGAAACAGCTGAGGGAGGTGGGGGTGGTTAGTGTGGAGGAGAGGAGGCTGAGGACAGACCTCGTTGCTCTCTGCAGATCCCTGAGAGGAGGCTGGAGCCAGGTGAAGGTTGGGCTCTGCTCCCTAGGAGCAAGTGACAGGAGAGGAAATGGCCTTAAGTTTCCCCAGGGAAGGTTTAGGTTGGACATTAGAAGAGTGTACTTGATTGAAAGGGTTGCCAAAGCCTGGCACAGTTTGCCTGGGGAGGTGGTTGAATGCCCATCCCTGGAGGTGTTTCCAAGAGGCAGAGATGAGGTGCTGAGACTAAGCCCCAGCCTTGGCAGAGCTGGAGGATGGTTGGAGTGGATGAGCTTAGAGGACTTTTTCCAATAAGGATTCTGTGTGGGGTGATTGTTTGAACTATGAGATGTGGAAAGCCTTTCCCAGCACTCCCCCTCTACTCTGCCTTGCTGAGACCTCATATTGAGAACTGCTTTCAGTTTGGGGCTCCCCAGTTTCAGAGGGGCAGGGATCTGCTAGAGAGGGTCTGGTGGAGGACTGTGAGGATGCTGAGGGGACTGCAGCACTGCCTGGGGAGGAGAGGCTGAGGCACCTGAGGCTGCTTAATCTGGAGAAGAGGAGACTCAGAGGGGATTGAATTGCTGTTCAGAAATATCTGAGGGCTGGAGATTGGGGCAGAGGGTCAGGCTCTGCTCACTGCTCCCTGGGATAGGCCAAGGAGCAATGGATGGAAGCTGCAGCACAGGAGGTTGCAGCTCAACATGAGGAGCAACTTCTTGCCTGGAAGGGTCCCAGAGCACTGGCACAGGCTGCCCAGAGAGGCTGTGAAGTCTCCAGACTCTGTCTGGATGTGTTGCTGTGTGACCTGAGCTAGATTGTCTGGTCCTGCTGTGGCAGGGGGCTTGGACTTGATGATCTCTTTGGGTCCCTTCCAACCCCTGACATCCTGTGAACACCACACAGATGACTCTTTGGATTATTAGAATGATCCTCCATGTTCTCAGTGGTTGGCTGGTCAGTCTGTCTGTGCACAGCATGTCCTGGGTCATGGGTGATATTGAGGGCTGATGTTATGTGTGGAGCTGTCTTTAGTGCCATTGGTCCCTGTGAAGATAAACCAGCATTGTGTGCTGAGCTGCTCACTGTTTGACTCTCAGTTTTAGAATCATATAATGGGTTTGGCTGGCAAAGACATTCAAGCTCACCCAGTCCAACCATTCTTTAGCTCTGCCAAGGCTGGGGCTGAGCCATGGCCCTCAGCACCACAGCTCTGCCTCTTGCAAATGCCTCCAGGGATGGGCTTTCAACCAGCCCCATGAATATGGGTGCACAGGTGATGCTTGAAGGTGATTTGATGGGAGGGAATCTGGTCACCCTGTTTCATGGACACCACTTTGGGTGTGAGGTGTCCCTACTAATGGCAGGGAGGTTGGAACTGGATGATCTTGAAGGTCCCTTCTGACCCATGCTGTGACTTGCTGATCAGCTTTTCTGGCTTTGTGGGAAGCGCTGTGGTGTGCACTTCCTCAAGCTTCTTCCTGCAGTTCTTCAGCTCTCCAGCTCTGTGCCTTCAGTTCATAGACTCATTGAATCATAGAAGCAGTCAGGGTTGGAAGGGACCACAAGGATCATATAGTTCCAACCCCCCCTGCCGTGGGCAGGGACACCCTACCCTAGATCAGGGTCAATCAGTGGCTTGTTGAGCTGATGAATTACTGCAAAGTGCACGTGCCTTTGCCTTGCAGGGCTTTTGCAGTTTCAAGGGTTTGTCATTTCTTTTTGTTTTACTTGTGGCATGCAGGAGAAGACAGAGTCTTGTTCCTGTAGTCCCTTTCTTATTTGCTGCTGCCTGCCCTGAGAAGGTCCTGTCAAAGTGCCTTCAGAAATACTCTGCAGCCCTTGGCAATCAGAGGTACTTAATTTGTCTGGCAGGTAGAATCCTACAGATTGATCTCTCTGTTCATGGAGCTGCTGGAGCGGGTCCAGAGAAGCTGGTGAAGGGTCTGGAGAACAGGTCTGATGAGCTGCCGAAGGGCCTGGAGGTGTTTAGTCTGGAGGAGGCTGAGGGGAGACCCCATTGCTCTTCCCTGAAAGGAGGCTGCAGCGAGGTGGGGGTTGGGCTCTTCTCTCTAGTCTCAGGTGATACGAAGGAGAGGCAATTGCCTGAAATTGGGCCAGGGAGGGGTAGGTTGGAAATGAGAAGAAACTCCTTGACTGCAAAGGCTCTCAAAACCTGGCACAGGCTGTGCCCAGGGGGGCGGTTTGAGTGCCCATCCCCGGAGGTGTGGCACTGAGTGCCGTATTTCAGCCCTGGCCTTGGTCGAGCTGGAGTGGGACCTTTCAGAGGAGTAGTCCAGCCAAGAGATTTCTGTGTTCCTCTTGAGCTGGTTGCATTCTGGACTACAACATGGGCCACACTTCTTTCCAGTGCTGCCCAAGGGATCTCTCCTGGAAGTCACCGCACAGTTGTGCCTCCTTGTGCTGCACAGAGCTGTTGGAGCAGGAGAGGGCAGAGGCAGCGGAGTTGTGCCTCATTTCTGGAGTTGTGCTGCATTTCTGGCTCCCAGCAGCAGTTCCTGGTTGCCTGGGGTCATTGTTAATGATTTGTGACTAGAACCAGCCCCAGCTGCTGTGATAGTGAAGGAGCTGCTCACGGCAGCTTGGGACAGCCCTTCCCAAGAGGCAATTGGTAGATAAGTTTGCTCAGACCTCTGGAGCTGGCTCTGGGACTTGGGTCTTTGCTCCAAACCTTCTTGGAGATAAAATGAAGTTACTGATGGCATAGGGTTAGGGTGGAAGAGCAGTGTCTGCCATGGGTCTTACTTGCTCCTTTTGGAATATCCAGAAAGCGGCTTGAATTTCCCCAGAGGAGTCTGAGCCCTGTGCTCTTGGCTACAGGTATGGCAATAGCAGGGGCTGGATGTTGGCAGTGATAGGGGCTGAGAGTTGGGAGAAGGCAAACCTCATGAAGTTCAATAAGGACAAGTGCAGGCTCATGCACCTGGGGAGGAATAAAGGCAGGCAGCAGGACAGGTTGAGGCTGCCCTGCTGGAGAGCAGCTGCACAGACGGACCTTGGAGTGCTGGTGGGCAGCAAGTCTCGTGTGAAGTGTCCCTGCCCATGGCAGGAAGGTTGGAACTAGATGAGCCTCATGGTCCCTTCCAACCCTGAGTGATTCTAGGATCCCAAGTTCTGCATGGGCCAGCAATGTGCCCTTGTGGCCAAGAGAGCCAATGGCATCCTGGGGTGCAGCAAGAAAAGTGTGGCCAGCAGGTCTGGGGAGGTTCTTTTTTCCCCTCTGCTCTGCCTGGCTGAGACCACAGCTTCAATACTGTCTAGTTCTGGGCTCCCCAGTTCAGGAGAGACAGGGACCTGCTGGAGAGAGTACAAGGGAGAGCCATGAGGATGAGTAGGGGACTTGAGCATCTCCCCTATGGAGAGACACTGAGAGTCCCAGGGCTGGTTAGTCAGAAGAGAAGACTTGAGGGGGGATCTTATCAGTGTGTATTGATATCTGAGGGGTGGGTGTGCAGTGGAGGAGGCAAAGCTCTTTTTGGTGGTGCACAGCTATAAGCTAAGGAGCAATGGATGCGAAGTGAAACAGAGGAGAAACTTCTTTGGTGTGAGGATGTTGGAGGGCTGGAGCAGGCTGCCCAGAGAGGTTGTGGAGTCTCTGCAGACTTTCCAAACCCTCCTGGATGCGTTCCTGTGCAGATTACCCTGGGTGATCCTGCTCTGGTGTAGGGGGTGGGGTTGGACTGGATGATTTCTGGAGGTCCCTTCCAGCCTTTAATGTTCTGTGATTCTGGCTGTTTTCTTGGAAGTGGTGGTGAATTGGTGCTAGTGCAGACAGTAAAAGGTCTGCAGGTTCCAGTGTTGGATGCAGTGCTCCTGCTGGCAGTTTTGCATAGGTCAGGCTCTGACAGCTTGGAAAAACAGGGCTCAGTATTCAGGATTTTCCGACGCTTCTCTGTCTTGACCTCAGAAGAAGGTATCAAGGTACACCTAATTAAATCTGCTCCAGCATGGTCTGACTGAACTACTGACTTCATTGAGAGAGCCTGCAGAAAGGTCAAGGCTGGAGGACAAACTGAGTAACACTTAGAGAAGGGAAACAACAATGATTATTTGGTTTGTTAGCCCTTTTCACATGAGCTCCTCAAGAATATCTCCATTTTTCCCAGTTGCTCTCCATGTAGATGCAGCATTCTCCAAGGAAAACATCTGCTGTCTGCTTGGGAGTTCCTTACTGTGTCCTGGAAAAAAATGCAGCACAGGCAGAGCCCTTCTGGAGCCTTTGTGAGAAGGCTTGTGGTGCTTGGCTCTTGTGCTCGTGGCAGTGCAGGCTGTGAGGTGGAAGCCACCAACCCGGGTGCCTGTGTCCTTTTGGATGAGCCCAGGATGTTAGGGGTTGGAAGGGACCTCTGGAGACCTTCGGGTCCAACCCCTCTGCCAGAGAATCCAGCTCAGGTCACACAGGAACACATCCAGACAGGCCTGGAAAGGCTCCAGAGAAGGAGATTCCACAACCTCTCTGGTCCCTTCCGCCCCAAACCGCTAGAACTGGATGATCCTTAAGGACCTTTCCACCCTAAACTCTGCTACCTCCCCATGCTGGGGCTAAGAGAGTGTCTGGACTGTGGAGTGCCTGGAGCACACTGGGTGGTGTCTCACCTGTGAGTACTGCCTGCTTGGGGACCTTTATTGGGATCCATTTGTCTCCTGCAAGGTCTGCAGCTTCACTGTGTTCTGGGAAGGTCATGTAGCCATTGCCAGGATTTTTAAGGTGATGCCAGTGCCTCTAAATGCTACCTTGAACATGCCAGCCAATAACCCTCTGCCTTGTGGTGTTTGGTTTGTTGTGTTTCTTTGGGGTTTTTTTTGTCTGTTGTAGGAAGCAGAGCTGGAAGAGAGACTCGTGGACTTGGATCTTAGGAATGATTCTGACGTTCCTGATGTGCCTCCAGCCTCAGACAGCACTCCAGAGATCCTCAAAGCTGCTCTGTCAGGCTTGTCTGCCAGGTACAGTCAAACAGAGAGCTCTCAGCTGTGAGAACTGCTGGCTGAAACCTTTACAGGTTGTGTTGCACCTCAGCTTTCAGCGGCTTGTGACACGCAGCAGAAGTCAAGGAGGAGTTTTCATAGAACCATAAAATGGTTTAAGTTGGGAGGGACCTGAAAGCTCATCCAGTTGCAACCCCCCTGTGCCATAGGCAGGGACACCTCTCACTAGAACATGTCGCTGAAGGCCTCATCTAACCTGGCTTTGAACACCTCCAGGGAGGTTCAGGGGCACAGAATGTGATCAATCAAAGATCACATTCTGTGCTTCTGTGCTCCACAACCTCCCTGGGCAACCTGTGCCGGTGTCTCACCACCCTCACTGCAAAGAACTTCTTCCTTAACTTCCAGTTTCAATCTCCTCTCTGCCACTTTAAACCAATTGCTCCTCACTCTGTCATAGAATCATGGAATGGTTTAGGTTGGAAGGGATGTCAAAGCTCAGCCAGTTCCAACCCCCCTGTGCCACAGGCAGGGACACCTCCCACTAGAACAGGTTGCTCAAGGCCTGTGTGTCCTGTTCAGTTGGCTGATTGGTTCTGCCTTATTTTTTTTTCCAGCACAGACACTTGTAGAACTGCTTGCAGTGCACTTGAGCCCTTAGTAGCAGCAGTGGTGTTGGTTTTACAGTTGCTTGCTGCTCATTCTCCTTTACCCCACCCCTGCTCTCTTTTTGACAGATGGAAAAATTGGTGGATTCGTGGAATTCTGTCCCTGGCAATGATCTCTGGCTTTTTTCTCATCATATACCTGGGATCATTCATGCTGATGCTGCTGGTAAGTTTGGTTCCAGGCTATCTGCCCTGCAGGAGTAGCTTTGATCCCTTTGCTCGACCCCTGGGAGAGGCAGAAAGCAAACTGCACTGTGTGCAGTTCTGGAGCCCCCAACACAAGCAGGACATCGAAGTGTTTGAGCCAGTCCAGACGAGGCTGAGTGGGCTGCAGCAGCTCTGCTCTGAGGACAGGCTGAGAGAGTTGGGGCTCTGCAGGCTGGAGAAGAGAAGGCTTCCAGGCAGATCTTGGTGAAGCCTTCCTGTATCTGAAAGAGACTATAGGAAGGCTGGGGAGGGACTACTGACAAGGTCTTGGGATGACAGGAGGAGGAGGAATGGGTTTGAGCTGGCAGAGGGGAGATGGAAACTGGATGTTAGGAGGAAGTTGTATGCAGTGAGGATGGTGAGACACTGGCACAGGTTGCCCAGGGAGGTTGTGGAGCACAGAGGCACAGAATGTGCTCAGAGATCAAATTCTGTGCTTCTGTGGTCCACAGCCGCCCAGGAGGTGTTCAAGGCCAGGCTGGATGAGGCCTTGAGCGACCTGCTCTAGTGGGAGGTGTCCCTGCCTATGGCACAGGGGGTTAGTACTGGCTGAGCTTTGAGCTCCCTTCCAACCTCAACCATTCTGTGAATCTCCTGCCAGTTCTGTTACAGCCAAGCAGGAGTCAGGGGAGCTGCCCAGTGAGCTCGCCGAGGTGGTGTGAGAGTGGGGTGAAGTGTGTGCAAAGCTTGGGCAAGGCTGAGTTTGTGGATGGATGGGGGTGGAGCAGGGAGTGCTGCACAGCCCAGTGCACACCAAACCCAATGGGTGTGGGCAGCTCCTTGCCACTGCCCTTCTGTTGGGCAATGCTTGGTGTCTGGGCAGGGCCACCTGCTCGGGGACAGAGCTGGCAGGGAGTCCTTTGGAGAGCCCAGATGCTGCCAGGGTGAAATAAGCAGGCTTGCACAGGCAAGGGCTGAAAGGTTGAGGTTGGCAAAATGAAATGAAGCCTTCAGGACCTGCCTTAGTTGAGCTTTGCTTCTAACCATCAGTGCTCACAGGACATCGGGAGTGGAAGGGACCCAAAGAGATTATCCAGTCCAACCTTCCTGCCAGAGCAGAACCAGACAATGTAGCTCAGGGCATACAGCAACACAATCAAACAGTCTCCAGAGAAAGACATTTCACAACCTCTCTGGGCAGCCTGTGCCAGTGCTCTGGGACCCTTACAAGGGGGTCCCTCTGCAGCCTTCCTGGAGGATCCCTTCAGCTACTGGAAGGCAGCTCTAAGGTCCTCCTGGAGTCTTCTCTTCTAGATGCTGAACACCTCCAGCTCCCTCTGCCAGTCCTCACAGCAGAGCTGCTCCAGCCCTTGGATCATCTCTGTGGCCTCCTGTGGCCTCAGTCCAGCAGCTCTGTGTCCTTCTTCTGATGGAAACACCAGAACTGGAAGCAGGACAGGAAGTGAGGTCTCAGGAGAACCAAGGGCACAATTCCCTCTCTTGCCCTGCTGCCCACGCTCCTCTGGCTGCAGCCTAGCACATAGCTGACTGCTGGGGCTGCATGAAGGCACTGCTGGCTTCTGGGGAGCTGCTCAGCATCCAACACCTTACCCTACATCAGGATGCCCACAGCCTCATCCAGCCTGGCTGCAAACACCTCTAAGGATGGGGCCTCAGGCAACCACCGATGTGCCAGAGACACCTTCCTGTAGACCAGGTTGCTGAAGGCCTTTCTCTTGTTTCCTGTGATCCATGTTCTTGCATCTCAGTGTGGGTTTTTGTCAGCATGCCCAATGGGTTTGAGGGACTCAGAATGGAGCTTCAGATTTTCTTGGCCTTGCTTTGAAAGTGTCTGTGTGGGGTTGGAATCCAGACCAACATCTCCTCTTACTGAGGGTTGCAGTGCTGCCTATTGCCTTTCAGAAGCAATTGACAGGTGTTTTTCTCTCTTCTTTCAGGTGTTGAGCATCCAGGTGAAGTGCTACCATGAAATTATTACTATAGGTTACAGAGTCTACCACTCCTATGATTTGCCGTGGTTTAGATCCCTCAGCTGGTGAGTAGCAAGCCAGGGTATGAAGGAGTAGGGATGTGAAACCTCAGTCTTTGTGTTCTTTCGTGGTGGATCCTGGGTTTGTTAGGCAGAGTGTGTCCAGCAGATTGAGGAGGTTCTCCTCCCCCTCTACTCTGCCCTGCTGAGAACTCATTTTGAGCACTGCCTTCAGTTTTGGGCTTCCCAGTCGAAGAGGGACAGGGATCTGCTGGAGAGGGTCCAGCAAAGGGCTGTGAGGATGCTGAGGGGTCTCCAGCACTGCCTGGGGAGGAGAGGCTGAGGGACCTGGGGCTGGTTAGCCTGCAGGAGAGAAGACTGAGAGGGGATAGAGGAAATGTTTGTAGATTTGTGAGGGCTGGGGGTCAGGAGGGAGGACAGGCTCTGCTCATTGCTCCCTGGGATAGGCTAAGGAGCAATGGATGGAAGCTGCAGCTCAGGAGGTTGCAGCTCAACACAAGGGACAACCTCTTGACTGGAAGGGTCCCAGAGCACTGGCACAGGTTTTGAGGTTTAGGGGTCTTGGTTTTGAGGTTTGGATTGGTTTTTGGTTTGTTTTTGAAGAATGAGACTGAAATCTGTGTCACCCTGGTGGCTGTTGCAGGTACTTCCTGCTGTGTGTGAATTACTTCTTTTACGGGGAGACTGTGGCCGATTACTTTGCTACCTTTGTTCAGAGGAGAGAGCAGCTCCAGTTTCTCATTCGTTACCACAGGTTTATCTCCTTTGCCCTCTATTTAGCAGGTGAGTGTGGGAACTGCCAAACCAAACCGAAAGAGCTTTTTGCTGTGCTTAGTTCTCTGCTTATTTCTTTTAACAACTTATACTGATCCCTGGGGTTGTTCTTTCCCAGGTGCAAGACTCTACACTTGAATTTAATTCAGTTTTGCCCTGGCCAACCCTCCAGCCTTGAACCCCCTCCAGGGAGGAAGCAGCCACAACCTCCCTGGGCGACCTGTCCTTGTGTCTCACCACCCTCAGTGTAAACAACTTCCTCCTAACATCCAGTTTCAATCTCCTCTGTGCCAGTAAACCCATTCCTCCTCATCCTGTCATCACAAGATCTTGTTAATAGTCCCTCCCCAGCCATCCTGTAGCCCCCTTCAGATCCTGGAAGGCCACCCCAAGGTCTCCTGGTAGCTTTCTCTTCTCCAGGCTGCAGAGCCCCAACTCTCTCAGCCTGTCCTCAGAGCAGAGCTGCTGCAGCCCTCTCAGCATCTCGGTGGCCTCCTTTGCACTGGCTCCAACACTTCTATGTGCTGCTTCTTCTGAGGGCTTCCAGCAGCCTGTGGAGATGATTGGTGTGGCTGATGGTTGCTGCTTCGCCAGGTCCACAGCAAAAGCCTCAGAGCAGCAGGAAAGGGATTAAAAGCTGCCGAATGGAGAAGAGTCACTGCTCTGCCACAGTGTGCTGTGGTGCCAGCACCCAGCTGACACTTGCTCTGCTTTACAGGCTTCTGCATTTTTGTCTTGAGCTTAGTGAAGAAGCACTACCGCCTGCAGTTCTACATGGTGAGTGATGCCCTCTGGGTGCCTACTGCTGCCCTCTCTTACCTTCTGTTGTGCCCACTCATGCTCTGTGTTGCCCTCCTTGCTGTGCCCACTTGTGCTCTGTATTACTCTTTGTTGTGCTCACCCATGCCATGTGTCATCCTCCTTGCTGTACCCACTGGTGCCCTGTTTTATCCTTTGTTGTGCCCACCCATGCCATGTGTTGTCCTCCTTGCTGTGCCCACTTGTGCCATTTATTACCCTGTATTGTGCCCACTCGTTCTGTGTCACCCTCCTTGCTGTGCCCACTTTGTACCATGTATGGCACCACAAACCAATCAAAAAAAAAAAACCAAAACAACAACAACAAAAAAAAAGCTACCCTCCTAAGTGGGGTGGCAAAGGTTGTGGGGGAGGCTGCCAGGGGTGGCTGCAGGGATCCAGCAGTCCTCTGAGAAGGCTGCAGGGAGCCAGGTGCCCTCTGAGAAGGCTGTGAGAGGTGGCTGCAGGGAACCAAGTGCCCTCTGAGAAGGCTGCCAGGGCAGGCTGCAGGGAGCCAGCTGCCCTCTGATGTGGCTGCATGGCCACAGCTCCCTGCCTCGCCCCTCCTGGTAGCTGCTGGGGAGGTCCTGTGGCTGGTGCCTCTGGAGGGGTGGGGGCGATGTTGTCACTAACTGTGGTGTTGTTGTGTTGTTAACAGTTCGCATGGACTCATGTCACTTTGCTGATCACTGTCACTCAGTCTCATCTTGTCATCCAAAATCTCTTTGAAGGCATGATCTGGTAAGGGGAGAATCACAAACTGCTCTTTACCTGACTTGCTTTGCTAGCCTGGGGCTCTTGGGGTTGGTTGTTTTCTTTTTTTTTTCTGGTGGGGCGTAGAATTGGGTAGCTGTGGGAGCAGTCAAAGCAGCACAGGTTGCCCAGAGAGGTGATGGAAGCCTCATCCCTGGAGGTTTTTAAGGCCAGGTTGGATGAGACCTTGAGCAAGCTGGGCTGGTGGGAGGGGGTTTTGGTGGTGCCCAGGGACAGGAGAAGGGTGGCAGGCACAAACTGCTTGAACTGAAGGGTGCTGGAGCCCTGGAGCAGTTTGCCCAGAGCCACATCTAGCCTGGCCTCAAAAACTTCAGGGATGAGGCTTCCACTGCCTCCCTGGCCAACTTGTGCCAGGGTCTCACCACCCTCATGCTGAAGAACTTCTTCCTAAAGGTCTAATGTCATTCTTCTCTCCTCTAGCTTCGTTCCATCCCCCTCAGTCCTCTCACTACCTGATATCCTAAAAAGTCCCTCCCCAGCCTTCCTGTAGCCCACTTCAGTTACTGGAAGGCCACAGGAAAGTCTCCTTGGAGCCTTTGTCCTAGAGGTCTAATGTAAATCTTCCCTCATCTGGCTTGGATCAATTCCCCCCAGCCCTGTTACTACCTGACATCCCAAAAAGTCCCTCACAGCTTCCTTGTAGCCCCCTTCAAATACTGGAAGGCTACAATAAGGTCTCCTCAGAGCCTTCTCCTCTCCAGACTGCACAATCCCAGCTCTCTCTGCCTGTCCTTGTAGCAGAGGAGCTGCAGCCCTTCTGCTCACCCTCATGGCCCCTTCTGTGGACACCTTCTAGCACCTCCAGATCTTTCCTGTTCCAGGGGCCACAGAGCTGGACCCAGCACTCCAGGTGGAGCAGAGGGGTAGAATCCCCTCCCTCAACCCTGCTGCCCACTCTGCTCTCCATGCAGCCCAGGCTCTGGAGGTGATCACAGCTGATAGTTAGAAGGAAAGCCCCAAAGCCTTTGAGGAAGTTTGGGTGAGCAGAGGATTTCCCTAAGCCTTTGTGTGCCAGACCCTGGACCTAGTTGCCTTTAGCCTGCTGTTTGTAGTGCCACCAGTCACAAAAGCTGACTGTCATTGGCTGCTCTGGAAAGGGAGGCAGAGGTTAGCAGGCTTGAGTAACACATCCAGCTGCTGGCTCCATCTCGAGAGGATGCTTCATGCTTCCCTCAGAGGGCAGGCACAGGCTGCTCCAGACAGGAGAAGGAAACAGTGCAGACCTTGTTACCTTTACATGGCGTTAGGTGGAGAAGGGATTTGCTTGCTATCAGCAGTGCCATAAACCGGTGGCAGGAGGCAGCAATATGCCCTTATGGCTAGGAAGGCTGCTGGGGTGTATCAAGAGCGTGGCCAGCAGGTCGAGGGAGCTTCTCCTGCCCTTCTGCTCTGCCCTGGCGAGCCTGTGTTTGGAGTCCCGGGCTCCCCAGTTTGAGAAGGACAGGGAAAGGCTTGAGAGGGTGCAGCAAAGGGCTGTTGGCAGCTTCTGCCCTGTCCTTAGCCTTCCAGCAGTTTTCTTTTTTGGCTTTTATTTCTACATGAGCCCCTTAATGTCTTTCCTCTAAGGTTTCTGGTGCCAATTTCAAGTGTCATCTGCAATGACATCACCGCTTACATCTTTGGGTTCTTCTTTGGCAGAACTCCACTAATTAAGGTATGTTCTTAGGCACTTCCTCCCTCACAAGCTGCTGAAGTTTGGAGCTCTTTTGCTACTTGTTGCGAGAACTGGAGATGGGAAAGCTGCTTTAGAATCATAGAATCAGTTGGGGTTGGAAGGGACCGCAAGGATCATCAAGTTCCATGCTCCTGCAGGCTTCCAAATCTGCCTGGGGGAAGGTCAGCTGCATCATCAGGGTCAGCTGCATCATCAGTTTCAGCTGCAGCTAGAGGCTGGCAGCAGCAGATGGGAAGGGAGAGGGAGCTCTCTGCTCCCTCCAGCTCTTCAGTGTCACTAACCCAACTGTGGCACTTGCCAGGGACAGGTCCTAGCCACACTCCTCTGTTTATTAGTGGCCACGGCTGCTGCCTTTCAGTATTTCACACACACCTTAGGAAAACCAAGAAGGAGCTTAATTTCCACAAGTACAGCCCAGGAATGCGGTGGGAAAGGGCTGAGTGATGCCAGCCGTGAGGTTGACTCAATGTCTTTTGTGCCTATAGCTGTCACCCAAGAAGACCTGGGAAGGCTTCATTGGAGGCTTCTTCTCCACAGTCATATTTGGATTTGTTGTAAGTAATCACAATAATCAATGTTTGTAAATCTCTGAGGGCTGGGGGTCACACAGGCTCTGCTCACTGCTCCCTGGCATAGGACATGGAGCAATGGATAGAAGCTGCAGCACAGGAGGCTGCAGCTCAACACCAGGGAGCAGGTCAACTTCTTGACCAGAAGGGTCCCAGAGCACTGGCACAGGCTGCCCAGAGAGATTGTGGAGTCTCCTTGTCTGGAGCCTTTCCAGGCCTCTCTGGATGTGTTGCTGTGTGACCTGAGCTAGATTGTCTGGTCCTACTGTGGCAGGGGGGGTTGGACTTGATGAGCTCTTTGCATCCCTTCTGACTCCTGACATCCTGTGAGCCTGGGATGTCTGAGAGACATGGAAAGGGAAACCCCCCTGGGAAATCATCACACTGAATGTGGAGGTTTGTCTGCCCTGTGGAGGCATTCTCCAGCTTACTCAGGCTGCTTGCACTCTGTGCTGGGTCTCTGTTGACAAGGCCAGGCAGTGTGGTGTGGGTTTTAACTGTGACAGCAAAAGCCCTTCTCAGGAGTCCTCCTGTTGTCTTGCAGTTCTCCTATTTTTTGGCTCAACATCAGTACTTTGTCTGCCCCGTGGAGTATAACAGCGAGACCAACAGGTTTGTCACAGAGTGTGAAGCTTCAGAGCTCTTCCAGATGACCAAGTACCCTCTGCCACCACTGCTTCAGGCCGTGCTGGGATGGGTAAGTTAAAGAAAAGGAAATTCTCCTCCCTGGGTTTCTGAACCTTTCTGAGAAGGTGATGGCTGCTGGTAAGGCTTGGAGGGTAAGAGCTGGACAGGTGCCAGGAGCTTCTCTGTCACTGAGAAGGGATGGAGGCCACCCAAGAGAGGTTGAAAATGCATTTCTGCAGTCACCCATGGAGACCTGCCTCTGTTCCTGTGGCCTGGGTCTTCTGGCTGCTGGACACTGGTGGCACTTCACCATTTCTGTGACCTGATCAGGGTCTGGCAGGGGGGCTGGACTTGAGGATCTCTTTGGGTCCCTTCCAATGCCTGACGTTGTGTGAGCCTGTGAACAGACTGGATGGGGCACTTAGTGCAATGCTCTAGTTGATTGGCTAGGGCTGGGTGCTAGGTTGGACTGGATGAGCTTGGAGGTGTCTTTCAGCCTTCAGATCCTGGAAGGCTGCTCTAAGGTCTCCTGGAAGCCTTTTCTTCTCCAGGCTGCAAAGCCTCAACTGTCTCAGCCTGTCCTCAGGTCAGAGCTGCTGCAGCCCTCTCAGCATCTTGATGGCCTCCTCTGGACTCTCTCCAACAATTCCATACCCTGCTTGTGCTGGGGGTTCCAGAACTGCAGATGGTACTCCAGGTGTGGTCTAAAGAGAGCAGAGCAAAAGGGGAGAATCACCTCACTTACCCTGCTGGCAACTGAAGCCCAGTGCTGGTGTTTCTCATTGCAGGACACTGTGACCCTGTACCCCTTCCAGATGCACAGCGTCGCTCTCTCCACGTTTGCCTCCTTGATTGGGCCCTTTGGAGGCTTCTTTGCCAGTGGCTTTAAAAGAGCTTTCAAAATCAAGGTGTGTGGTGACTCCTGGAGGGTGGGGTGGATTGGGTTTGTTTTTTCTCTTTGGGTTGGATAAGTTGGTGGTGATTGGGTTTAGGCATTGACTGTAGTACAGGGAAGGGTGGTGATGTTCCAGCAGGTGCCACTACCTCATTGGAGCATTTCCCTGCAAGCACTGACCTTGGCCTTTGTTGCTGTTGTGTTTTTTGGTTTTTATTTTTTCCCCTCTTCATTCCTCACGCCCCTCAAAGGACTTTGCTGACACCATCCCCGGGCATGGTGGCATCATGGACCGCTTCGACTGCCAGTACCTGATGGCCACCTTCGTTCATGTCTACATCACCAGTTTCATCAGGTAGGAGCTTTGTTCTCAGTGCTTCTGAGCTGCAGCAGTTGTAGAATCATAGAATCAGTCAGGGTTGAAAGAGACCACAAGGATCAGCCAGTTCCAAGCCCCCTGCCATGCCCAGGGACACTCTACAGCCCACGGCCTCGTGCAGCCTGGCTGCAAACATCTCCAGGGATCTGGCCCCAACCACCTCCCTGGGCAACCCATTCCAGGCTCTCACCACTCTCATGCTCGAGAACTTCCTCCTCACCTCCAATCTGAATCTCCCCACCTCCAGCTTTGCTCCATTCCCCAACAGCCTAAAAAGTCCCTCCCCAGCTTGCTGCTGCATTGTTTGCAAAGCTGTTGCAAAGTTTCTTGGGAGCTGCTGCTCACCGAAACAAATAAATAATTTTCTTGTTTTATATATATGTTTGGTTTTTTTTCCTTGACAGAGGTCCAAACCCCAGCAAGTTACTGAAGCAGCTGTTGATCCTCCAGCCTGAGCAGCAGCTCAGCGTGTACAAAACCCTGAAATCTCACCTGCTTGAAAAAGGCATCCTGCAGCCATCTCTGAGGGGGTAGCTTGACAGAAGAGAGGATGGGAAGAAACCTCCCTCTGCAAGAAGCCTGCGGGGAAGAGCATTGGCAGCGTGTGGATAGGTAGTGGCTAAAAGGGAGAGGGCTCCGTGGGGCCGGGCTCAGGGCGAGGGCTCCCCGAGGCGCAGGTGAGTGCTGTGGCTTCCTGCTGGCGCACGGCAGGGCTCTGACTCCTTGCAGCACTTGGGAAGCTTGCAAAGAGAGAGGACTCCTGCTGCATTTGGGTTTTTAGCTCCTGGAGTTGGAGGGCCGCAGCCTGCCTTTTGGCACCCAGCCTGGGCGAGCTTGGGGTTGAAAAATGAAATAAAAATCATTCTTAGTTTTTAACTGAGTTATTTAAAATGAGATATCTTAGCCATAGTTTTCTTCTGGGGTGAGGTTTTTTGTTGTAGGGTTTTTTTTTGTTTTTTCACTTGAGTCTCTAGTGGTTACTGAGGCACAAAAAGATGAAGCACTTTGATCCAGCCCAGTGCTGAAACTACAGTTGACCAGAAGAAGACTTTGTGTTAGCCTGGTCAGAGAGGTGCTTGGAGCCTGCTAGGTTGGGCTGGCTGTATTTGCTGGGCAGCTGGGAAGGTTGATCTCAGCTCTCTTTTGTGGCACAGCTTTCTGAGGAAGCTACTTCATGCTTTCAAGAGCAGAGTCCCTTTGCTGCTGCAGCGGTGCTGGGATGCCAGGGCTGCACAGCTGCTGCTGCTGCTCTGCTTTGTGGTAGGGAGTCTATACAAGGGTCTGCCTTTAAGAGCTGAGGTGACCCGAGGAGGTGGGATCCTCCCACCCATCAATCAGCCTGGGGCAGAGTCTGGAGTGGAAGCCTTTGGTTTCCACTGCCTGGGGGAGAATGTGGAGTGGAAGCCTTCAGTTTCCACAGCCTGGAGACAGTCATTGAAGCCTTATTTCTTGTACCTGGACTGCTGTGCAGAGCCAGGGAGAGGGGAATCTCCTTCCATTTGAAATCACTTTTGAGTGCTGAATGAAGAGCAAACTTTAAGTGCCGCTTTGTTCAGGCACAAAGGCAGGGAAGTTGTCGCTGGTGATGGTGCAGCGGCAAGACAGGGCCCCAGGTCTCTGCTGCTGCCAGGTGGCTGTGCAAGATGATCCTCAAGCACCCTCGGGTACCCACTGAGGTGTTTGAGTGCAGGGTTAGCGCAGGCAGCAGCTCTGCCGTGGATGTGTGAGGGAAGCTGAGGTTCTCAGTCCTGACTGGCTTCTAACAGTTCCCATCATGGGATGCGAAGGAAAATACAAACCCTTGTTAAGTGACAAAGGTGTCTCCAGGGCAGGCAGAAAGCACAGATGCCAGCTTGGCCTCGGCATCCTGGACTCTTGGAACAACTGAATTTTTCCAGCTGGTTGTCAGTAAGTATCTGCAGGGGCAAATGTGTGTGGGGGCCATGTAGATAGAGTTGTGTGTGTATAAAATATTAGCAGGGGTGAGTGCAGAGAGGGCAAAGGTGTGAGAGAGAGAGAGCAGAGAGCCTTATGGAGCCGCTGCTGCTGCTTGAGGAGCAAGGAGGAGCTTGTGAAGCATGGAGGAAGTCCCCCGGGTGCATGGGTGGTAAGATGCATCTAGAAACCTCAGGCTGCTTCTTGTAGAGCACCCTGCAGCTGAGACTCTCTCCATGCAGCCTGTTTTGCACTTTGAGCTGAGGCTTTGTACGGGGCTTTGGGAGGTGCTTCTGAACATACACAGCCACCCTGGAGCTGGAACATCCTTCTCATGGGTATTGGGGGGAAAAAATGATGTAGTAAATTAAAAAGCTATACATATTATATATAAATATATATATATAAAGGTAATTAATTGGGGAAACTTGAACTTTTTAGTGTCATTTTCTAGCATGTAAAATAAAGAAAGTTTAAACAAACAAGAAAGGAATCTATTTTAATATTGAGTACAAGAGAGCAGTGGGAATGAACTGCAAAATCAGTGAATTTCAGGCGGTGAAGGCACCACCTCGGAGCCAGCTGGGCAGAGCAGGGGCTGGGGCCGGGGGTCTGTGAAGCTCAGTGGGAGCTGTCACTGGGAGGTGATTTGCAGCTATGCTCCCTCTCACCAGCCTGTTCACCTGGCTTGTTCCTCTTGCTGGCTGCAGCCTGGCAGCTTAACTTTCCACAGCAGGAATCCTTCTCCCTCGCACCGTGGCTGCCAGTGTGGTGCTGCTCCTAGAGCAGTGGCTCTGTGTCTTGCTTAAATGGTGTCAGGCTGTCTTGCCTGCTGCAGTTGGGCTGCTTCAGGCCTTCACTTGGGCAGGCACTGTGAAAAAAGCAATTAAAACCAAAAATCCTACAGCGAGCAATAATAAGAGCTGAGCTGGAAACCCTCCTGCTTCCTTTTTGCTCCAGCAGGCAGAGAGGAGGAGTCCCTGCAGTGGGCAGAGTTTGTGTGCTCGAGATGCTTCCTTAAAGCTGTGTTGCAAACAGCTGAGCCTGCTCTTCATTCCCTGCAGATGCTGCTTCCTGGAGTGGCTTCGAGAGGTCTTGCCAGAGCCCAAGATCCCATAGCCCGGAGGAGCTGCTGCTGCTGCTGCTTCCCCCTCTGCTGGCACTAAAGCCCCAAGCAGCGAAGCTGTGATATTGTAGAATGGGCTGGGCTGGAAGGGACCTCTAGAGGTCATCTAGTCTGGCCCCTCCTACCTGTAGAGGTCATCTAGTCTGGCTCCCCTGCATATCCAGCAGCTTGGGTCACCCAGGGCCCTGTAGAATCTCACCCTGAATGTCTCCGGGGAAGTGGTTCCAACCACCTCCCTGGTCAACCTGTTCCAGTGATGCACTGAACTTGTTTGTAACATCCGATCTAAATGTGCTCTTCTCGAGCTTGAACCCATTGCCCCTCATCCTGTCACCGCAGGCCTTTGTAAAAAGGGGGTCTGACTCAATCATCTTTTTGGGTCCCTTCTGACCTCTGGCATCCTGTGAACCTGTCAAATCTTTCCCTCTTCTCGGCCTTTCTTGAACAGGTACTGAAAAGAAAGTGAGGAGGAGGAGGAGAAGGAATTTTATCTCCACATTGCTGCAGAAGCATTCCAACGGGAATAGCCATGTCCAGGTTTTAATGAAGTGTTGTGGACTGTTTAATACCTTCCCGGCTGAGCAAATGACCCTGAGCAGGGTTTGGGCATGATTTTGTATTACTAAATACTAATTAATTAATTTGTCTTAATATCCTATCTGCCTTATAATAATAATAATTTATAGCAGCCATGCTGAGGATAGCCCTGCCAGAGAAGCAAATGCCCTCACCGGTAACACGCTGAAGGTAAACACTTTATTTCTGTTGATTTTACTAAGAGAGTCCAAAAGTTGGGCACAGATGAAAACCTTTCCTCGAGGGGAGCTCTGGCAGGCACAGCAGCCACCGGGGGAGCTCCGAGAGACCCTCTGGAGGCTCGGACGACCACAGGCCAAAGGAGGGACAGGGTGGGCCAGCGGTGTCGTTTCTGCAGCTTGACCCTCTATGGGCTTAGTTTTGGAGCTTCCTGGATTCTTGCTGCTCTGCTTTGGCACCGCAGAATTTGGGAGGTGTGCTGCAGCCTACTTCGAGGTCAGGAAATGCAGCACCACTTGGGTTTCTTGCGCTTCCATCCCTTCAGCAAGGAGAAGATGCTCTTGCTCTTCTTCCCTGCCACAGGGGCATCGTCCTCGGTGTCCATCTGGCACTGATCAGGCTGTGGGCAGGTGCCCAGCTGAGTCTGCTGCAGGGCAGCTGTGGCTACATGAGCCTGCTTGGGGATCTGGAATGTCGTGTTCTGTATCCCTGCTGCAGGGGCACAGTTCTCAGTGTCCACGTCGCTTGGTTGACCAGGGATCAAGTGTGGGCAGCTTCCCAGCTGCACCTGCTGCATTGCAGCTGTGGGTACAGGAGCTTGCGTGAAGCTGTTGTAGAAGGCCTCTGGTGGTGTGACGCCGCCGGGAGCACCATTGGGCTTTGGAGGATCAGTTCTCCACCTTTTCCTTGCCGGCGGGCCACAGTCCGTGGCGTCCGTGGAATTGCCGGGCTCGTTGTCCCGCTGCTGCAATCCGCTCCAGGGCCTCTTCCTGGCACCGTGGCTCCTCGGGCAGCGGGGAGGACCCGGCTGCTTGCCACCAGCCTCGCAGGCACTGAGCAGGGGACAGGCCTGTGGTGGTGCTGGAGATGAAGAAGCGCTCTTTGCAGTGTCTGGAGCAGAGCACCTGGAGAACAAGAGAGTGATCTATAGTTAGGGCTGTTTTAGCAGACGCTTCTGAGGCTGAGGTTCTTGGGTCAGTTTCTATGGCAGAGACAAGACAGAATGTAGAGTGCAGATGGGAGAATCCACTGGGGGTCTGCATACAGAACCCCTTTGAGTCACTAGGAGGAGGGAGCAGAGAAGCAGCGGGCGAGAGCAGGGCGGCAGCCCACGGCCTGGTGAGGGAAGAGAAGGGCTGAGGAAGGCTGCTTCAGAGTTGGCAGCGCCAAAGGCCACAGGTAGCAGACTGTATCCTGCTGGAGCAAGAGCACCTATCAGGAGGGCGAGAAGAGGAAGAGCAGAGGCAGGAGTAGTAAAGGTGCTGGGAGCAGAGGCAGCTGCCACCCTTACCTGACGTAGAAGAGCAGGTAGGCTTGCTGCTGCAGCACCTCGTCCACAGCACAGGGTGTCACGGAGGTGTCGTCCATGCGGTACCAGAGGCCGTCGCCAGCCTGTGACGAGAGAGAGCTCAGCTGGAGAGGAGCTGCCTGCTCCACAGCAGCGCAGAGCTAGAGAAGCTCAGAACACAGGGTGCACCAGAGCAAACACACCCTGAGTGCACCTTCTCCCCGAGGCCTCGGCCGCACCACGGCACTGCCAGGGAAGGTTCCACTCCCTGGACCGGGGCTCTGCTGGGCAGCTTCTCCTTACCTTTATGTAGCAGAAGTAGTGCCCGCTGCCACTGGTGCCCCCTTTGTGCACCAGTACAGCATAGAGGGAGTACAGGCAGGGCTCTCCCTTTGGCTGGGACATGTACGGGCGAAGATCCAAGTTTAGAGGAAACTGCACAGCCTATGGAGAGACCGAGAGGGCTCAGAAACTGTCCTGAGGGACCACACACAGGAGAGCTTCAGAAGCAAGACAGAGAGGGCAGAGAACGCCACAATCTTTGGTCGCCCTGAAGCAACTTGCGGCGGTTGAAGCGGTAGGGAAGCGTTCTGACTAGAGCAGCTCTGGCACAGCATGGCAACGCTGCTCTGCGCTCCCAGAAGGTCCCTCAGCAAGACCCAATTGAAGAAGCTTGTGAAGGGGTTTAACTTTGGGAAGGCTCCCACCACAGGAGAATGAACAGCCACTCACACACCTTGTGCAGCTTTCTGCCTCTCACGTCGAATCTCTTCAGCGACAGAGTCAGCACCTTGGGCTCGTCTTGGATGCTGAACCCCTTGGAGGCCGCAGCCACAGCATTGCATCTGGAAAGTGAGCAGAGAGCCCCTGCTGAAGAGCAGCCTCTCTTGGCCCCAGGGCTAGCCAGACCAGCTCCCGGCTCTCACACGGGGACCTTCAGCCCACCAGGTCACCTGAGAAAGAGCTGAGCCTTCCTAAGGTGCGTCTGTAACATGGGGCTAGAGGAAATGCAGCACCTCAACGTGGCAAGTGGCACAGAGAGTGCCACGGGTGACAACCTTACCTCCTGCATTTAACGCAGTTTGCTCCATCCAGCCGCTCAGGCTGCACAAAGTCCTGCAGAGCTGCACCAACAGATGAGGCTCCCTGGAGAAGAGAGAGAGCAGAGTTGTGAGTTCCAGCCCAAACGCCTCTGGGCAGGTGAGAAGGTGGCCCCGGTGGCTGAGAGTGAAGAGGCCTCTGGGAGGAGGCGGGAGGAGTACGGGGCCGGTTGAGCCAAGCCTGTGGCTTCTGGAAAGCTGCAGGCGCCCTCAGAGCTCTGGCAGGGAAGTGACAAACCCTCGTACCCCAATATTTAAAGGAACATCCAGGAAGGCCTCATAAGAATTGGAAACGGCTCCACAGCTCAGGCAGGTAACTGGAAGGCAGAGGGAGAAGCTCAGCTGGGGGTGGGTGACCGACGGCACAGCCGTGAGCTGCCTCACACCCAGGGGCTCGGCACGGCAGGCGGGAGGGTGCCGACGGCTCCGGTGGCAACTACAACTGAGCACACTTACGTCTGGATCTCAGGAGGCCCTCAAATATTTGCTGGACAATGGTTGTGGATGGAGAGTAGGAATCCAAGCTAGGAAGTAATGGCATAATGTTGAGAGTTGTCTCCTCCCTGAGCCTGCCTTGGGCCAAAAGCTCTGGGCACAGGTGTTTTTTTTTCCAAGATGGGAGCATGTCGAGGGGTCCAAAGGAGTGTGGACCGCCAAGAAGGTCATTATACATCGCTTACCTGTCGCTCCCGGGCAGGCACGCCGTCTGCATGGCCAGCAGCAAGAAGCACAAGAACTCGTGCGCGTCTTCCTGCCTGCCATACAGGAAATGTTCTCCAGTACCTATGAAAGAAGAAGTTAGTGGCACTCTGCTGCAGGACTGGAAGAAGACGTGGAAGAGGTCCTCATGTGACTTACATTGGAGGTTGTCGAGGACACACAAGGGGAACAGGGCACTGCCTGTAGACGGCAGGACATCACAGATGTGCGCTTCCATTGTGCACATCATGCAGAAGGCTCGCTGCTGGCCTGCAGGGGAAGGAAGCAAAGTTCTCAGGTGAGTAAAATATCCACAGAAATGGGAAAGGTAATGGGGATCCTGATGCTCTGTTAATGGTCTCCTCTCCTCTTCTGTCAAGGTGCCATGTCCCAACAAGGCCAGGACATTCCAGCACTCTAAAAACCTGGTGCAGAGGGATGCTGAATGGAGTCATGCTCGGGAAGCAAGACACACAGAGGGTTCAGGGTGCCAGGGCCAGGTCGCAGGGCCCGTCTGAAGGCGAAGATGCCCAGATGTGAGGAGCAGCGCCGAGGCCACAAGAACAGTCAGCGGAGGGCCTGGCGGAGAAGGGTGAGTATGCTCCTAAAGCTAATTCCACCTGCTGAGAATCCTCGGGAACTGCCTCCCCAAGGTCAGGAGTTGTTGTTGCTGAAGTACTTACATGAGCGGCTGTGGACCCTGGAGAGGAAGTAGTTGGCCAGAGGTGGGGTGTAGGTCAGGCACTGCAGGACAGAGTTGATGAAGCAGGTCTCGCCCAGGTTGTAGAGGCCGGCTCCGGCACCTCGTTGTTGGCGCCACTGCAGGCAGATCTCAGGCGAGAGGATGCCCTCTGGCAAAGCCCTTCCCTCTACAGCCACTGCAGGGAAAAGAGAGAGCGAAGGAGATGAGGCCACGCTGCCATGGCTCAGGCATTGTCAGAGATGCCTCTGCACGGGAGCACCTGGCACGGCCAGCTCAGACCTGCTCCCACAAATATTGGGGGAAGCCAAAGGCTGTTGCTCAAACTGCCTGGACTGTTGTCTCATCTTCTACTTACACCACCCTGGTCCCTAAAGGTCACTCCTACTTACTTTCTGAAGAGTGAAGGGAAGCTGGAGACTTCTGCACTTGTGGGCAGTACAGATAAAGGGTTAAGAGAAGCCACTTGCTGCAAGTTGCAAAGGAAGGAGCCAAGTGATGCCAAAGGCGAGCTCGGTCCGACTGGCTTTGGCTGGCATCAGCGTATATAGAACTGGCCAGGTGAGGTCACAAGTGCCGGAGTGTCCTGGCAACCGCCCCATTGTGACACGGGGGGCTGCACGGAGACCAGGAGTACTGTTGTTGGAGAGACCTTTGGGACCTCAAAATGGGGCTTTAAGCCTCCTCTGAGAGTGGTTTGGAGCATAAAAATGGTTGTTTGGACACTGAAGATACTACCTGGGCATTCAAAATGACTGGACAGATCCCCAAAATAGAACCTCAAGAGTTGTCGGGTTCTGCTGTCCACGCAGCCCCCGTGTCAGGACGGGGCGGTTGCCGGGACACGCCGGCGCTTGTGACCTCACCTGCCCGAGTGGATATAAGCTGGAGAGCGGCTGGCCAAAGCCAGTCGGACCGAGGTGGCCTTCAGCGTTGCTCCGCTCATCCTTCACTAGTGGCCGCGAGCGGATTCTTTGCCTAACCGCTGATGCTGTGCCATGTCCAGGTGTAGGACAAGTCTCCAGCTTCTGTTCTCCCTCTTCTGAAAGTAAGTAGGACTGGACTTTAGGGAACAGGGTGGAGTAGGTAGAAGACGGGACAAAAGACCGGGCGGTTCCAGCGGCAGCCTTTGGCTTCCCTCGACGTTTCCGGGGGGCGCTCTCTTGCAGAACGGGCTCTGGTCGTACCTGACCCGCAGCAGCGGGGCCTCATCTTTTTCCCCGTGTCTTTTCCCTGCAGTGGCTGTAGAGGGAATGGCTCTACCCGAGGGAGTTCTATCACCCGAGGAGATCTGCCTGGAGTGGCGGCAACAATGGTGTGCCGGAGCGGGCCTCTATAATATGGGGGAGACCTGCTTCATCAACTCTGTCCTTCAGTGCCTGACCTACACCCCGCCTCTGGCCAACTACTTCCTCTCTGGGGTCCACAGCCACTCATGTGAGTACTTCGGGATCTTCTCCTTGTGATCTGGGGGGTGGGGGGAGGGACCTCCCCAGGATTCCCAGCAGATGGAATTGGATGTATGAGCAAAGCCACCCCCCTCTGCCGGCCCCTCCCGTGACTGTTCTTGCACCCTAGGCTCCGCTGTTGACATCTTACTGTCTTCTCCTTTAGACGGGCTCCACGTCCCGGCACCCGTTCTCGGGGCCCGTCCCTGCAGGTTAAACTGTGCGTCCCGCTTCCCAAACTCGACCTGGTTTAGCGTCCCTGTCCACCGAGTTTTCTGAGCGCCGCAATGTCCCGACCTCGTTGGGACGTGGCACCTTGGCGGAAGAGGAGAGGAGACCCTTGTTACAGGGTTAGGATCCCCGAGCAGCTTTTCCATCTCTGGATATTTTACTCACCTGAGCGCTTTGCTTCCCTTCAGGCCAGCAGCAAGAGATGTGCATGATGTGCACGATGGAGACGCACATCTGTACGGTCCTGACGTCTGCGGGCAGCGTCCTGCAGCCTTTGAGTGTCATCGACATCCTCCGATGTAAGTAACGTGAGGATGTCTTCCGTGTCTTCTTCCTGCAGCAGAGCACCGCTAACTTCTTCTCTCGTAGGTATTGGAGAACATTTCCTGTACGGCAGACAGGAAGACGCGCACGAGTTCTTCTGCTTCATGCTGCTGGCCATGCAGACGGCGTGCCTGCCCGGGAGCGGCAGGTAAGCGCTATCGAATGACCTTTTCGGCGGTCCCGAGTCCCTAGCACCTCTCGATGTCCTCCCTTCTCAGGAAAAAAAAAAAACAACCTGCTTTCGGCACAAGGCGGGCTGAGGGATGAGAGAACTCTCAACATTATGCCATTACTTTCCAGCTTGGAGCTCTGCTCTCCGCCGAAGACCATCGTCCAGCAAATATTCGAGGGCCTTCTGAGATCCAGACGTAAGTGTGTACAGTTGCGGTTCCTCCCGGAGCCGTCGGCACCCTCCCGCCTGCCGCGCTGAGCCACTCGGCGTGCGGCCGCCTGGGGCGGCGGGCGGAGCCGGCGGCGGCGCTGTCGATCGCCCGCCCCCGGTTGAGCCTCTCCCTTTGCCTTCCAGTCACCTGCCTGAGCTGCGGAGCCGTTTCCGATTCCTACGAGGCTTTCCTGGATGTCCCTTTGGATATTGGGGTAAGAGGGTTTGTCGCTGCACTTGCAGGGCTCCGGGGGTCCCGCGGCTTTCCGGAGGCCAAGCGCTCGGCTTAACCGGCCCCTTGGCTCGGTGCAGGGGAGCGGTGGTCGGGAAGCGGGAGGGACGGCGCGCCTCCGGGCGGGCGCTGGCAGAGGTGTTCCGCTAAGGGCCGGTTTCGAGCCGGACGGGCGGATGGTGTCCTCTGTGCTTCCACAATGGCTCCCTCCTTCTTTCTTTGGCCCCGGCTGACTGCCAGGCCGTGATGAGTACTCGGCCTGCAGGCGGCGAGAGCTGAGGTCAGTGGAGTCACGGAGGAGCGGGTCTCGATAGCCCCGGGAGTTCCAGGGCACCGAGGGAGAGGGTCAACGTCGGGCCCACCTTCCGCCTCTTTGGTCCTGGAGGCTTTTAGGCTGGGACTCACCGCTCTGCTTTCTCCCTTCTCCAGGGAGCCTCATCTGTTAGCGCGGCTCTGCAGGACTTTGTACGGCCCGAGCAGCTCGATGGAGCAAACAGTATTAGATGCAGGAGGTAAGGTGCTCAGCCGTGGCACTGTCCGTGCTAAATGCCGCACCGAGGTGCCGCGTTTCTTCCGGCAGAAGTCACCTTCTGCCCCGCACCTCGGGAAGGCTCGGCTCTTTGTGAGGCGGCTTCGTGGGGATCCCCCACGGGAGCCGGTCCGGTCTGGCCCGCCCCGGGGGCGAGAGAGGCCGCGTTTCAGCAGGGGCTCTCCTCTCATTTTCCAGCTGCGACGCCGTGGCTGCGGCTTCCAAGGGGTTTAGCATCCGAGACGAGCCCAAAGTCCTGTCGCTGTCGCTGAAGAGATTCGACATGAGCGGCAGAAAGCTGCGCAAGGTGAGTGGGCGGTCCTCCCGCGGCGGTAGGCTTCCCGAAGCCGAGTCTCTTCGCGACCTCCTTCGGTCGGGTTTTGCCGAGGGTCCTTTCGGGACCGCGGGGCGGCGTTGCCGTGCCGGGGCAGAGCTGATGGGGTCAGAACGGTTCTTTGCCATCTAAGCCACCGCAAGTTGCTTCAGGGCAACCGAGGACTGTGGCCGTGAGTGGCATTCGCTGCCCTCTGCGCCTTGGTCCTGAAGCTGTCTTGTGTGTGGTTCGTTAGCTGCTGTCTGAGCCCTCCCTCTCTCTGTGTAGGCTGTGCAGTTTCCTTTAAACCTGGATCTTTGCCCATACATGTCTGAGCCAGAGGGAGAGCCCTGCCTGTACTCTCTCTATGCTGTACTCGTGCACAGAGGTGTCAATTGTGGCAGCGGGCACTACTTCTGCTACATCAAGGTAAGGAAGGAGCTGCCCTGGCGAACCCCGCAGCAGGGAGCAGAACCTTCCCTGGCGGTGCCGAGGTGTGGCTGAGCTGTTGGGGAGAAGGCGCACTAGGGGCCGGAGTTGCGTTTGCTCTGCCGTGCTGCAGGCTCCGAATTTGTGTAGCTGTCTGCTGGTGTGGAGCGAGCAGCTCCTCTGCAGCCAGGTCATCTGTCATTGCAGGCTGGCGACGGCCTCTGGTACCGCATGGACGACACCTCCGTGAAGCCTTGCGCTGTGGATTTGGTGCTGCGGCAGCAAGCCTACCTGCTCTTCTACGTCAGGTAAGGGTGGTGGTTGCCTCTGCTCGCAGAACCTTTTGTGGTCCTGCCTTTGCTCTTTCTGGTTTTGCCCTCCTGAGCGTTTCTCTAGCTGTGCTAGGAGACAATTTGCTACCTGTGGCCTTTGGCACTGCTGAATGTGAAGCTGCCTTCTTCGCCCTTTCCCTCGCTGGGTTTTGGGCCGGTCCCCTGCTCTCACTTGCTTCTTCTCTGCTCCCTTCCCCCGGTGGCAGGAGGAGGGTGCTCGAAGGGCGCTCGGTGGATTGTCTGATGTGCAATGTCTGTTCTGTCTGCCATAGAGACTGACCCAAGAACCCCAGCCCCAGAGCTGTCTGCCGGAACAGCCCTAAGCAGAGATGTGTCTTTTTTTCTCCAGGTGCTCTGCTCCAGATACTGTAGAGAGGACTACTTCATCTCCAGCAGCACCGCAGGCCTGTTCCTCGTTCAGCGCTCCTGAGGCTGGCAGCGGGCAGCCAGCTTCTCGTCGCTGCCTGAGGAGTAATGGTGCCAGGAAGAGGCCGAGGAGTGGATCGTGGCGGCGGGACGATGAGCCCTGTGGAATTAAGTCTGTGGGCACTGAAGTCTGTGGCCCACCAGCAGGGAAAAGGAGATTTACTGATCATTCAAAACTTGTTATTTGTTTGGAAACAGTATCACCACTAGGGTCCATCCCCAAGCAGGCTCCCGTACCCCTAGATGCGACGCAGCAGAGTCAGCTGGGCATGGGCTCCAGCCCACTAGCAGGGAGGAAGAGCACGGCTGCACTTCCCAACCCTGACAATGTTCCTTAGACAGTAACAGCAGTGGTGCCCTTCCCCGATGTCCCCGAACGGGCTCCCATACCCCCAGATGCAGCACAGCAGAGTCAGCTGGGCACGGGCTCCAGCCCACTAGCAGGGAGGAAGAGAAAGTCTGCTCCTCCAGACCCTGACCGTGTTCTGAGGAAAGTACCAGCACCGTGGCCCTTACCTGATATCCCCAAGCAGGCTTCTGTACCCCCAGCTGCAGTGCAGCAGAGTCAGCTGGGCATGAGCTCCAGCCCACTAGCAGGGAGGAAGAGGAGGTTTGCTCCTGCAGACTCTGATGGTGTTCCGAAGAAAGTACCAGCACCGTGGCCCTTCCCCAATATCCCCAAGCAGTCTCCAGTACCCCCAGCTGCAGCACAGCAGAGTCAGGCGGGCACGGGCTGTAGCCCACTATCAGGGAGGAAGAGGAGGGTTGCTCCTCTGAACCCTGATAGCGTGCCCGGGCGAGTGATACCACCGGGGCCCTTCCCCGGCATCCCTGAGCGGGTTACCGTACCCCTGGTCGCGCTGCAGCAGACTGGGCCGGGCATGGGCCGCAGCCCTCTGTGGGGGAGGAAGGGGAGGAATGATCCTCCTGCCCCTGATGTTGTGTCCGGGAACACCACCGCATCAGAACCTTTTGCTGGTAAGCACTCCAAGCCCTCTTTTTTCACCCCGTTCCGTCTCCGGGGTTTTGAATTGCGGAAAAAGAGCTCTCGAAAGCGTTTGGTCCCTCGCCTTCCACAGCCTCCCTGCGGAGGCTCCCGCTCCTTCGGGAAGCGGAGGTAACCCTTTCCCGCCTCCCCTGGAGGAGGCAAAAGACTTCAGTGCCAGCGGTGGCTTGGGCACTTTGGTAGCTTTTGCCTAGCAACTGTTTACTGTAACAAGCCTCAAGTGTTTTGCCCAGCTGAGGGCAATAGGGGATGCTGACTGTGTGCTTGGGCACTTTGGTAGCTTTTGCCTAGCAACTGTTTACTGTAACAAATCTCAAGTGTTTTGCCCAGCTGAGGACAATAGGGGATGCTGACTGTGTGCCAGGAGGATAAATCAGGATTCCCAAATTATAGTGGCCCAGCCTTTGCTGGGTAAACTGCCTTCTACTGGCCCATGACATTGACTGAACGCAGGAGTTTGCGTGCTTTCCCAATAGCGTCCAGGGACAGCCCTCTGGGTGTCCCTATCGATTGCCAAGCCCGGCTACTACTTGCCGAGGCGAGTTTGTTTCCTTTACAGGACACGGTCGAGGACTGGAATCTGGCACATTGACTGGTGCCTGAATGGCACATGGGAGAACTACTGCCTACAGAGGAGATGAAGACATGTCACCCGGGTGGCCAGCGGACAATAGCGCTAAGACCTGCAGAGTGTGACCTCCGTTGATGGACTGTGTGCACCTAAGACTTTATTTTGGACTTTTTTTTTTTTCTATTTCTGTTTTAACTGTGGTGTTGTTCAATGTTGTTTGGGGTATTGTTGTGTAATGTTGTTATTGTTGGCATTGTGTATGTGAGGGGTAATCTGTAGATAAAGAGTTATTGTATGTCACTCTGAGTTTGTCGGTGTGTCTGTCTGTTGCCACTGGGGTGAATTGTTGTGGGGCACTCCAAATTCCTTCTTTCCCCCTTCCCTCTGTGTCTGGAGGTTTGAATGGGGGGAAGAGGAAAGGTGCGAAACTGTTTTCTCACCCTCTGCCTTGTGGGCTGGAAGGGGGAAGGGCAAGAGGTGCCCTTTCAGGTGTGCACTGGCTTGCGGGCGTTGGCCGGGGACTGGTTGGGTTTCAGAGGAGAGATACAAGAGAGATTTTTTTACACGGGGGGCGGTCATCTTGTGGCCCGAGGTTGCCCCAGAGAGGCGGTCGTAAACCTTCCAGGCGAGGCTGTGGCGGNTGCACTGGCTTGCGGGCGTTGGCCGGTGACTGGTTGGGTTTCAGAGTAGAGATACAAGAGCGTTTTTTTTACACGGGGGGCGGTCATCTTGTGGCCCGAGGTTGCCCCAGAGAGGCGGTCGTAAACCTTCCAGGCGAGGCTGTGGCGGGGGTTTCCTCCACCTAAGCCAATTGCCGCTGCCGCCGCTCTGCGTCGCGGTCGGGACCGGGTGGCCGTTTACGCTGTGTTGTATCGAAGCCGTCCGACGAGACCGGCGGGCGGCGCTGCCTGCTCGCTTCGCTCCGCCGTCCGCTGGGCCACGCGGCGCCCTCTGGCGGTCTCCGGGAGGCATCGGCGGTGCCCGGCGCCCTCCGGGTCCGCTCCCGGCTATCGGCTCGCGAGATTCCGCCGATCCCGGCGGGACGGGGCGGGGCGAGACGTGGCGGCCGGCGACTAACGGGCCCCGNGCCGAGAGCGGCGAGAGGCGGAGCGCCGGGCCGGCCGCGCTCCCCCTCCGCCCGAGGACGTTCGGCCCGGCGCCAGCGGAGCAACGATGGCCGCGGCCGCAGACTTGGAGTCCTCGCTGGAGCTGAGTTTGACGAGCAGCGGCTCTCTACCCGGCGGGCTGCCCCCGGCGCGCTCCCGCATCTTCAAGATCATCGTGATCGGGGACTCGAACGTGGGCAAGACCTGCCTCACCTACCGCTTCTGCGCCGGCCGCTTCCCGCAGCGCACCGAGGCCACCATCGGCGTGGACTTCCGCGAAAGGGCCGTCACCATCGACGGCGAGCGCATCAAGGTACGGCCGGCACCGGGACCGGTAGGGTGGTGTAGCCGCTCTCTGCTGTCCGTGCTCAGTCTTGTCGGCCCCGCGTAAGGCCGCCGGGCTCTGGGAACGCTGCTCGCCGCCGTCCTCCGGCCGCCTTGGGCCGTGCCCGGCGCAGGGTGCCGGGCTGCAGGCGGCGGCACAGCGGCCTGGCCCCGACCCAGCTGCTGACAATAGGGAGCAGCCCCCGGACCTCGCTACAGGGCTGCGGCATCGCTGTGGGCGGCAGCTGGGAGGAGAGGAGGATGCGGGTCGTTTGGCAGGCTGGGGCCCGGTGAGGCTCCGCCGGTTGCCTGGGCGGTTTGTGTTCGAAGGGCAGCGGAAGGCTGGCCCGAGGGCTGCGCATCCCAAGCCGGCCCTGCTGCTCGCAGGTGTGGTGCCGAGGGGAGGCTCCGCAGGCTCTCCTGTTACACCTCTTGTACCCCTAGAAGTTCAGCGTAGTTGTGCCACATAGCCTCCGCTGCTGCGTTTAAAACTGTTTTGCCTTGCTTCTGCTGGAAATGTCATTTCTATGTGGGTTTTGTGATGATGAAAAGTTCCTACCTTAGGGCAAACCTCCGTGCAGCTTTTGATGGGCGGTTGACCTTAATTTCGGCACTTGAAAAGTGCGTGTTTAGGTAGCTCTCTTCATCAACTGGTGCTTCGGTGTTAGCTGTGTCTCCTAGCAGCGCCTCTCCTTGCATCCCAGAAATTCTGCTTCTGGGTTTGAGTCAAGAATTGTGTCTGTTTGGTTTGGTCGTTAGGAGCATTTTGGTTTAAAAGTCCTAGAATTGGTCGGGGTTGGAAGGGAGCACAAGGATCAGCCAGTTCCAACCCTCATGCCGTGCCCAGGGACACCCTACCCTAGAGCAGGCTGCCCACAGCCTCATCCAGCCTGGCTGCAAACACCTCCAGGGATGAGGCCTCAACCACCTCCCTGGGCAACCCATTCTAGCCTCTCACCACTCTCATGCTCAACAACTTCCTCCTCATCTGCACTCTGAATGTCTCTGCCTCTACTTTTGCTCAATTCCTCCTAGTTTTTTCTATCTCTGAGACCCTCAAAAGTCCCTCCCCAGCTATTTTGCAGCCCACTTCAAATTTAGGGAGGCCATAGATCCTGAAGTCACTTGCAGGTAGTTTAGACTACTTGTAGGAGTGGCGTTGCAGAATGTAATTAGATTGTGTTTTAAAACTATTTGTTTAATAATGCATAGGGGGGCACAAAAAAAGCAGTGACAGTAGTCTGGGCCCCCAAATGGAGTTGAGAGGTGTCCCTGCCTTCTGGTTGGCAGCGGAGGGTTGGAGTAAATGATCTCTGAGGTCCTTTCCAGCCTAAGCTGTTGTATGAGACTTCTGCATTTGTTACCATCAGGCTTTGTCATGAGGTTGCAAGCTGTAGTTTTCCCTTGCGTAGCTGAGCAAAGAAGTAGTGGAGGGCATCTGAGTCCTGTTTGTATTTATTGTCTTGGGTATGGTTGTTAGGTGTTTTTTTTTAATGTGTATATATATATATATAAAAGAGGCAAAAAAAAGAAACTACTCCTATGAGTAAGAATATTTGCTGTACTTTATGAAGCTCGTGAATTGAATTGTTGGGGCTTTTTTTTTTGGCTAGCAGCTGAAATTGTGTAGTCTCTGGTCTCTTGCTGGTCCTGACTTGAGGAGAGCACCATCTTGAGGATGAGCCTGTTGTCAGTGCTATCTTCTTGGGTGGCATTTTCACCGTCTCTGGGAGAGAAGCGAAGGAGAATATAGCCTAATGTCCAGCTGTGAGACGCTTCACGTGGGTTGTGTGTGTCGAGTTCGGTGGTTTTGCAGCGTTAGTAAGGGTAAAGCCTTGCTGAATGTAGCGCTCCTGGTTGGGGGAAGCAGAGAACTGAGGGAGGTGCTTTTGAGACCCGGTTTTTTGGGAGGTTCCTTTTCAGGTTTAATTCGAGTAAAGCGTATCCTCGTGGCTAGGACTGAAGCTCTGGGTCGTAAGATACGCATCAGTTTCAGGGCTTTGCCACCTCCCCTCGCTCCCCTTCGTCTTTGCCCCTTGTAGCAATGAGATTCAGCGGTGCGCGTTGAACGGGGGAAAAGGGAAGTGCGCCTGAACCCACTTACTTCTCTTTTTTTTCCTCTGCTTGCTGAGCGGAGGAATTTTCTTTTCTTGCATTGAAGGAGATGATAAAATAAGTCTCTTGTCTTTGGCTCTCCTCCCTTCCCCCCGGGCAGCTGGACGGTGCTTCTGGTGCCGCTGCAGAAGGCAGCAGGAAAAGCGCTGTGTCACTGGCAGGGACACAAGCGCAGTTCTTCTCACCGGGGCCGGGGTGGGGGTGGTCCTCCCCCACGAGTTGTGCAAAATTCCAAGACAGAGGCACCAGTTTATTCCTTTGTCGCTTGCACAGCAGGCTAACAGCCCCTCACACCGAGCGCTGGGTGTTGGCTGGGTGTGATGGAGTAAATTAAGTTTTTTGACAACTTTTTCTTTTTGCCTTCTGAATTTTGTGCTTCTTAAATTGACCTGAGGCTTGGAAATAAACAGTGATGTCACTGCGGGCTGACCTACATTAAAGGGGCAAAGGATGCAAATGGAATTCAAAGGAGAAAGTCCAAACGTCTCATTCTGTACCTTTGAGCTGTTCAAGTTGTTTTGTGGCGTGGTTTTTTTTGTTGTTGTTGTTGTTTGGTTTTTTTTTCCACTCCTACATCTTTTGAAAGTAGAGGTTGTTTTATCTTCATTAAAGGCCAGTTTTGTTTCCCAGGATGTTCTAAACCTTGCATGCAAAAGGAGTCCTTGTTTTGAAAAAAAAAGATCCACCCAAAAAGGCAGTGAGGGGGTGGGAGGTGATAGCTGATTCAAGATATTTAGAATTATTTTAATCTACAATCAGGCAGGGTTTGGAATGGACAACAAGGATCATTCAGTTCCAACCTGTTTGCCATGCCCAGGTACACCCTACTCTACATCAGGCTGCCCAGAGCCTCTGCCAGCCTGGCTGCAAACACCTCCAGGGATGTGGCATCAACAGCCTCCCTGGCCAACTTATTCCAGGCTCTCACCACTCTCATGCTCAAACATTCTTCTGTAATATCCAGTCTGAATCTCCTCACCTCCAGCTTTGCTCCATTCCTTCCAATCCTATCGCTCCCTGATAGCCTCACAAGTCCCTCCTCAGCTTTTTTGCAGCCCCCTTCAGGTACTGGACAGCCACCAGAAGGTCCCCTGGGAGCCTCCTCTTCTCCAGCCTGCACAGCCCCGACTCTTTGAGTCTGTGCTCACAGCAGAGGTGCTGCATCCCTCTGAGCATCCTCCTGGCCATTCTTTGGGTACCCATGGCATGTCTGCATCCCTCCCCTCCCAGGGGCTGCAGTACTGGATGCAGTTTTGGAGGCGGTGTGGTTTTTGCAGCAGGAGCAGTGACCCCTTTCTCTTCTCTGTCTGCGTTTTGCAGATCCAGCTGTGGGACACGGCCGGGCAGGAGCGGTTCCGGAAGAGCATGGTGCAGCACTACTACAGGAACGTGCACGCCGTGGTCTTTGTCTACGACATGACAAACATTGCCAGCTTCCACAGTCTGCCCGCCTGGATCGAGGAGTGCAAGCAGCACCTGCTGGCCAACGACATCCCGCGGATTCTTGTGGGGAACAAATGTGACCTGAGGAGCGCCATTCAGGTACCTACGGACCTGGCCCAGAAGTTTGCCGATACTCACAGCATGCCCTTATTTGAGACCTCTGCCAAAAACCCCAATGACAATGACCACGTGGAGGCCATCTTCATGACGCTGGCTCACAAGCTGAAAAGCCACAAGCCCTTGATGCTTAGCCAACCCCCGGAGCGTGATGAAATCCATATAAAGCCTGAAGCAAAACCTTCCGTGGGCTGCTGGTGTTAAATGGTGCTGCTATCGCCCTGGTCCCACTCGCTAATGCTTCTGAGTCCTCCTGGCAAAGCTGCAGGTTCTGGTAGTGGTTCTAGAGAATGTCTTTGGCACTTTTTTTTTTTTTTTTGCTTTTTTTTGGGTAGGTTTTTTTTTTT
>VWZI01014179.1:39908-55375 GCA_013396835.1 Psilopogon haemacephalus
TTGTAATAGGAGTTCCAGAACTGGATGCAGTACTCCAGGTGGGGTCTCAACAGGGCAGAGCAGAGGGGGAGCATCACCTCCCCATGCTGCATCCCTGTGGGATTCAGGGCATTCCTCTCACGTTTCCCTCCACCTTTCTCCCCCCTCCTTTCAGCTGTGGGGAGGTGGAAATGTTTGTCTGCCTGAAGCAGGTCTCTGGCTGAGTTCCTCTCCTGTGGGTGAAACCTGTGTTAGTGAGAGGTTAAATTTTATGTGCCTGTGCCTTGCCCAAAAAACATTAGCTTCACATTATCACAGGGTAAGTCAACAAAGAGGGGAGAGAGGAAAAAAAAAAAATATCCACCCAGGTTACATTTTTGCCCACTTTCCCTACACCTTTGGAGGTGAAACCCAAGCTCTGCTGCTAAGTTCCAGCCATTTATTGGTGGGTTGAGGAGCTGAGGTTTAAATATTGCATCTTTGGGGTGCTGGCAACCTTTGCTTCCTATAAATCTTGAACTAGTCTTTCTAAGCCCTTTTTCTGCCAGCTGCTTTCATGTCTTCAGAAACCTTTTCTGTGCAGTAGCCTATGAAAATATTGAAACGGAGCCCAGAGCAACACCAGGATATGAAGAGGGAAAAAAAAAAAACAACTTTAAGATGTTTTGCAACCTTTTTTTTTTTTTCACTGAACCTGCCAAATCTTAATTTTTCCAGTTTACAAGTAAGAGCCTCTAAACCATCTGTTTGCTGTCAACTGATGTTTGTTTGGAAAGGGCTTTTATGATTTCCCCCCCCCTCCCCCCCATATCTCATGCTCCTGTTCTAACAACTAAATACAAGGGAGCAATGCTGCAGGATTGGGGTAGAGTGGCTGGAAAGCTGCCCGGCACAAAAGGATCTGAAGGTCTTGGTCAGCAGCCAGAAGATGAGCCAGAATGTTCCCAGATGGCCAAGAAGGCCAATGCCATTCTGGTCTGGATCAGCAATAGTGTGGCCAGCTGGGGTAGGGAAAGGATCATGCCCCTGTAAGAGGCCACTGGTGAAGCCACACATTGAATCTTGAACTCAATTTTGGGCCCATTACTCAAAGAAGGATATAGAGTTGCTGGAGCAGCTCCAGAGAAGGGTAGTGAAGCTGGTAAAAGGTCTAGAGCACAGGTCTTAGAATCATAGAATTGTAGAATCATAGAACCATAGAATCAGTCAGAGTTGGAAGGGACCACAAGGATCAGCCAGTTCCAACCCCCCTGCCATGCCCAGGGACACCCTACCCTAGAGCAGGCTGCCCACAGCCTCATCCAACCTGGCTGCAAACACCTCCAGCAATGTGGCCCCAACCACCTCCCTGGGCAACCCATTCCAGGCTCTCACCACTCTCATGCTGAACAACTTCCTCCTCACATCCAGTCTGAATCTCCCCACCTTCAGCCTTGCTCCATTCCCCCTAGTCCTGTCACTCCCTGATAGCCTAAGAAGTCCCTCCCCAGCTTTTTTGTAGGCCCCCTTCAGACACTGGAAGGCCACAAGAAGGTCACCTGGGAGCCTCCTCTTCTCCAGACTGAACAGCCCCAACTGTTTCAGTCTGTCCTCATAGCAGAGGTGCTGCAGCCCTCTGAGGAGCATCCTTGGGGCCCTTCTCTGAACACACTCCAGCATGTCCACATCCCTCTTGTAACAGAGGCTCCAGAATTGGATGCAGTACTGCAGGTGGGGTCTCACCAGGGCAGAGGAGAGGAGGAGAATCACCTCTTGTGAAGAGCAGCTGAGGGATCTGGGGTTGTTCAGCCTGGGGAAAGGGAGGCTTAGGGGACAGCATCTGGCTCGCTACAGCTCCCTTAAAGGAGTTTGGAGCCAGGTGGGGGATGGTCTCTTCTCCCTGGTATCAGGTGATGGAACAAGAGGAAATGTCCCAAAGCTGTGCCAGGGGAGGTTTAGGCTGGAGATTAGGAACCATTTCTTTATGGCAAGAGTGGTCAGGCATTGACACAGGCTGCCCAGGGGGGTGGTGGAGTCCTCATCCCTGGAGGTGTTCAAGAAACCTGTGGACATGGCACTTGGGGACAATGTCTCTCGGCCATAGTGGTGTTGGGTTGGTGGTTGGACTGGATGATCTTGGAGGTCTTTTCCAACAGAAAGAGCTCTCTGATTCTCTGGTCTAGTTCAGTGAACTCCTCAGTGGCAGCTTTCACACTTGCTTCGTGAGCCAGTTAGGATTTTTAGGGTTTAATCAAAATTGAGCAGTTAGTGTCTTTAATCAATCAAAAACAGAGATTAAAAAAAAAAAACACAGGGAGGAGGGGGAAAAAAAAAATATATATATATATATATGAAATGTTTCATGGACCTAAACAGCCTGAGTGAGCTTTAGTTCCAACATAATAGCTACCAGGAGTCGTTTTAACAAACCTTACCAAAAATACCCTCCAAAACTGCTTGTCATGTAGTTTTTTGTTTTTCTTTTTTCCCTCTTCTTCACAGATAAAAAGGGTGAAGGCAATTTAAAGCTTAAAAGCAATTCCAACCTTTTATCTCATTAAGTATTAAAACCAAGCCAGCATCAGCCGTTCCGAGGCTGTGAGTGAGCTCTCAGTAATGAGGACGAGGCTGGTGGTGCCCAAACATCCCTCTGCTCACCTCCTTTGGCAGATTCACACAAGGCACCAGGTTGGAACCCACCCTCAAAGGTCATCTTGCCCAACCCATCTGCAGTCAGCAGGGACACTTCAACTAGAGCAGGCTGCCCAGGGTCACATCTTGAATGTCTCCAGGGATGGGGCCTCAACCACATCTCTGGGCAACCTGCTCCAGTGTCTCACTGCCCTCACTGTCAAGAGCTTCCTCTTGATGTCCCACCTGAGTCTCCTCTGCTCCAGTTGCAAATCATTGCCCCTTGTCCTCCCACCACAGGCTCTTCTGAACAGTCCCTCCCCAGCCTATCCCCCTTCAGATATTGAAATGCAGCTCTGATGTTTCCCCAGAGCCTTCTCTTCTCTTCCCCAGGCTGCACAGCCCCAGTTCTTTCAGCTTGTCTTCATAGGAGAGGTGCTCCAGCTCTCTGATCATCTTCAGGGCCCTAAACCTAGTGGTCAGGCTTGACCCCACGCATGCCTGGAGTGTTCTGTCTTCTCCATAGGGGTTTGGGCACCAGCACCACGTGTCCAAGGTAGATTTTATGGATTTGCAGCACGGAAATAAAAAGCAGGGAGATGGGAAGTGCAGTCGTTGTTCCCCTGGCAACCTTCCATCCCTCTCCTGCCTGTGCATGAGAATGCAAACCAGGGTGCTGGGCTGATGCTGTGCCCAGGTTTTTCACCTCCTTCTCCTCCTCCTCCTGAAGCATCTCATCCTGTGGCACGAGGTTCTGGGCATCTGGGGATGCAGCTGGGACCAGCCAGGGAAAAATCAAGTCATCTCAATGGGAACAAAGTGACCCAGCATCTCCTCTGTGGTGGCTGAGTCCCTGTTTAGCCCGAGTGATGGCCATGGTTTAATGATGATGGCCACGGCAAGGATGCCTGGAGCTCAGCAGGCCACAAACCCCAAGTTAATTGGGGGTGCCACATGGAGCAATACCCTGTGGAATAATGAAGAACTGAGTTTGGAGGGGGTCTGACACGGTGCCAGAGCTGTGGCCCCACATTAGGGGCTGTACTGGGTGTCACCACCCCCTGACCATCCCAGAAGCAGACTTTTCTCCCCACTGAAATCCTCCAGGCCCCTCAGAATCTTCACAGTCTCTGGTGGAATCTACAGTAGTTGCTTGTCTCTGCTGAACTGGGGACGTTATAACTGGACCCCATACTCCAGACGTGACCTCACTGGGGCAAAGTAGAATGGGAGGAGAACCTCTTCTGACCTGCTACTGGCCACACTCTTCTTCACACACCCCAAGATGCTGTTGGCCTTCTTGGCCACAAGTGCACATTGCTGGCTCATGGTGATTTTTGTTGTCCACCAGCACTCCCAGGATCTTCTCCACAGAGCTGCTTCCCAGCAGGTCACCCCCTCACCTGCACTGCTGCAGGAGGTTATTCCTCTCCAGAGGCAGGACCTACACTTGGCCTTGGTGAATTTCTTGAGGTTTCTCTCCACCCACCTCTCTTGATGTCTCACTGAACAGCAGCCAGTGACCACTTGATGCCCAGGTAGTATTGTCCATCTGCCACCACTATTGGAGTAGGATGCTTCTCATCCATAATTAGCAGACCAGGAGCCTGGGTGCTGGCAAATGTCACCCACATCAGGAAATTTAGGGGCTTTATTCCTGCCCAAAAGCCAGGCTCTGGGTCTCCTGGCCCTGTAACAAACAACCAGAGCTTTGCTGGTGCTACTCCATAAAATCCCCTCTGAATTTAGGGAAATGGGGTTTTAAAAAATCACTTTTAAAAGCCTGCAGGGGCTCCAGATACTCTCGCAGACCTTCCTCTTTATGTGCCCCCTTATCGTAATCCCTTCCCCACTTAGGATGTGTGGGCAGAGCTGAACATCTGGCTCTCATCACACCTTCTGTTGACTCCCTGCTCGGCACCAGGGCTGGGATGGCTCCCAGATGTTGCAGCCTGTTGGTGTCCCTGTCAGCCACTTGCTTTTATGGGTAGGGGTTAAGCAGGGATGGGGTTGGAAGTAGCTGGCAGCGGGGGGAAGGGGAAATCAAAGAAGTGTTACCTGCGGGCTAGGGGTGTGAGGGGCCAGCCCACATTTCACATGCACACCTTGGAGGGGTCTTGTTTTGGGCAGGAAAGCCTGCAGAAGTCATCCAGGGCTTCAGTGTGGGTTGAGGGATGCCTGTCTGGGCTGGATGTGAGGGTGGCAGATGGTCTTTCCTGCCTTCCTCCCTAACCTCATCCCTGAGGCTCTTTTCACTGATGCCATTTACCTGGACCTGAGTAAGGCATTTGACTCTGTCCCACATGACATCCTGGTAATTGGAAAAACACAGACTGGATGGGTGGACAACTCGCTGGATAAGGAATTGTCTGGATGGTCACAAACAGAATGATGATCAATGGCACAATGTCCACCTGGAGACAAGTGGTGTCCCTCAGGGGTCAGTGCTGGGCCCAGTGCTGTTTAACATCTTTGTCAGTGACATGGACAGAGGAATCAGTGCAGCCTCAGCAAGTTTGCAGATGATACCAAGCTGTGTGGTACAGGCAACTTGCTTGAGGGCAGGGATCCATCCAGAGGGACCTGCACAGGTTGCAGAGGTGTGCCAAGGCCAAACTCATGACATTCAACAAGGCCAAGTGTAAGGTCCTGCACCTCAGTCAGCACAACTCCAGTCTGGGCGGGGAATGGCTGAGAGCAGACCTGAGGAACAGGACCTGGGGGTCTGGGGTGATGAAAAGCTCAAGATGAGGCTGCAGTGTGAGTGCAGCCCAGACAGCAACTGTGTGCTGGGCTGCAGCAAGAGCAGTGTGGGCAGCAGGGCAAGGGAGGGGATTCTGCCCCTTTGCTCTGCTCTCCTCAGACCCCACCTGCAGTACTGTGTGCAGTTCTGGAGTCCCCAACACAAGAAGGACATGGAACTGTTGGAGAGAGTCCAGAGGAGGGCCACAAAAATGATCAGAGGGCTGCAGCAGCTCTGCTACGAGGACAGGATGAGAGAGTTGGGGCTTTTCAGCCTGGAGAAGAGAAGGCTTCCAGGAGATTCTCTAAGTTCTTTATAGCTAGAGTGGGAGAGGTTGCCCAGGGCGGTGGTCAAGGCCTCATAGAATCACATAATCATAGAATGGTTTAGGTTGGAAGAGACCTCAAAGATGAGGACAGGCTGAGAGAGTTGGGGCTTTTCAGCCTGGAGAAGAGAAGGCTTTGAGGAGACCTTATAGTAACCTTCCAGTATCTGAAAGGTGCCTACAGGAGGGCTGGGGAGGGACTGTTCACAAGGTCTTGTAATGACAGGATGAGGGGGAATGGGTTCAAACTGGCAGAGGGGAGATTGAAACTGGATGTTAGGAGGAAGTTCTTTGCAGTGAGGGTGGTGAGACACTGGAGCAGGTTGCCCAGGGAGGTTGTGGCTGCTCCCTCCATGGAGGTGTTCAAAGCCAGGTTGGCTGAGGCCTTGAGAGACCTGTTCTAGTGGGAGGTGTCCTTGCCTGTGGCACAGGGGGTTGGAACTGGATGATCTTTGAGGTCTCTTCCAACCTAAACCATTCTATGAGTCTATGATTCTAACTTTGGAAGAAACAAGAAAGCAAAGAAGCCTCAGCTGCTTCTGACAGGGCCAGAACCATTAAAGCAGTGCTTTAACAGTTCCTCAGCATAAAAATGCATCAAAGAGGAAGAGCAGATGAGAAGAGATTCATTTGCCTTGGGTAAATCCTGCCTCCCTGACACGCTGCCTTGCTCCACAGCAAAGGTTCTGCGAGGACTGAAGTGCCTTCAGGCAGCAGAGCTGGTTTGTCTAAGGCTTGTATTTGCAGAGGACATTTTAACCAGCAGCCTCTCCAAGGGCCTCTGCTGCCTGCTCCCTTCCTGCTCATTGGCATGCAGAGAAAAAAAATTAAAAAGCAAAAAAAAAAAAACCAAAAAAAACCCAGAAGCCCCCAGGATCCACAGTAATGAAAACTCGATTCCTTTGGAGATAAACACGCTCTATCAATGACAGAAAGGATCAACCAAAGCTACCTCCACGCTCAGAGCATCAAAGAGCTCAAGATCAGGCTTCAGAACTGCTAGCAACACCATCCCCGACAGCCTGGGTGAAGGCCAGCTCCGCTGGGATGTCTTGAAGACTCCTCTGCAAACAAATGTCTGGGTGGTTGTCACCCTCTTCAGATCACAGGGTGCTGAGGGATGCCACAGTTTGCTGTGTGGACATCAGGAGGATGTAGGAGGCCCCACCCGTAGCCAAGATGCCAGCCCTGGTGAAGATGCGGTGCTTAGCGATGTGGTTTAGCAGCAAGCTTGGTACCGTTAGACAGTAGTTGGACCTGTTGATCTTAAAGGTCGTTTCTAGCTGAAACAATTCTGTGAATCTATGACCCCACAAAAGAACCAGGGAGCTTGAGAGCAGCTATACAGAGCTGGAGCAGCGCAGAACCCAAGAGACATCTTCTGCCGAGAGCAGTGCACTGCTACCGGAGCTGGAGACCACCAAGGACCCCAAGGACTTATCCTGCTTTTGTGGGAACTGCTTCTTCAAACCAAAATGCAAGGCTCTTGGTTTTGAACATCTCTGGAACAAGAGGAACACCTAACACACGTGGTTGGATGAGTGCTGCAGGAGCCACAAGCTCTGGGAACAGGCAGAGTGACGAAGGCCACAAAGATGCTCAGAGGGCTGGAGCACCTCTGCTATGAGGACAGGCTGAGAGAGTTGGGGCTTTTCAGCCTGGAGAAGAGAAAGCTTTGAGGAGACCTTATAGTAGCCTTCCAGTATCTGAAGGGGGCCTACAGAAAGGCTGGGGAGGGACTGTTCACAAGGTCTTGTAATGACAGGATGAGGGGGAATGGGTTCAAACTGGCAGAGGAGAGATTGAAACTGGATGTTAGGAGGAAGTTCTTCACAGTGAGGGTGGTGAGACACTGGAACAGGTTGCCCAGGGAGGTTGCGGCTGCTCCCTCCCTGGATGTGTCCAAGGCCAGGCTGGATGAGGTCTTGAGTGACCTGATCTAGCGGGAGGTGTCCCTGTCTATGGCACAGGAGGGTTGGAACTGGATGATCTTTGAGGTCTCTTCCAACCTAAACCATTCTATGATTCTATGATTCTATGAGCTCTGGTGACAGGCAGTGTGACAACCATGACAGGCTTCACTGCTAGCCTTGCCCACCTCCTCTCCCACCACATGGAGAAGCAAACCCAGCACACCATGCCCTGACCTAAAAAACTCAAGCAAAGCACTCCAAAATGTCCGTGCTGGTGTTGGGTTGCTTGTTGCCCTCAATGGGCCTTAGAGGTCTTCTCCAACAGCAACAGTTCTATGGTATTCTACTTAACAGAGCCTCAGGGATGAGGTTAGCTAGGGAGGCAGGAAAGACCATCTGCCACCCTCACATCCAGCGCAGAAAGGCATCCCACAACCCTGAAACAAGAGGAACACCTAACACATGTGGTTGGATGAGCGCTGCAGGAGCCATGAGCTCTGGTGACAGGCAAAGCGACAACCGCGGCAAGCTTCACTGCTAGCCTTGCTCACCTCCTCTCCCACCACACAGAGAAGCAAACCCAGCACACCATGCCATGACCTAAAAAAATCAAGCAAATCACCCCAAAAACATCTGTGCTGATGTTGGGTTGCTTGTTGCCCTCAATAGGCCTTAGAGGTCATTTCCAACCTAAACAATTCTGTGCTCTTCTATGGAATCATAGAATCATAGAATGATTTAGGTTGGAAGAGACCTCAAAGCTCATCCAGTTCCAATCCCCCTGTGCCATAGGCAGGGACACCTCTCACTAGAACAGGTCGCTCCCTGGGCAACCCGTTCCAGTGTCTCACCACCCTCACTGCAAACAACTTCCTCCTAACATCCACTTTCAGTCTCTCCTCTGCCAGTTTGAACCCATTCCCCCTCATCCTGTCATTACAAGACCTTGTGAATAGTCCCTCCCCAGCCCTCCTGTAGGCTGCCTTCAGATACTGGAAGGCTACTAGAAGGTGTCCTGGAAGCCTTCTCTTCTCCAGGCTGAAAAGCCCCAACTCTCTCAGCCTGTTCTCATAGCAGAGCTGCTGCAGCCCTCTGAGCATCTTTGTGGCTCTCCTCTGGACTCTCTCCAACAGTTCCATGTCCTTCTTGTGTTGGGGACTCCAGAACTGCACACAGTACTGCAGGTGGGGTCTGAGGAGAGCAGAGCAAAGGGGCAGAATCCCCTCCCTTGCCCTGCTGCCCACACTGCTCTTGTTGCAGCCCAGCACACAGTTGCTGTCTGGGCTGCACTCACACTGCAGCCTCATCTTGAGCTTTTCATCACCCCAGACCCCCAGGTCCTGTTCCTCAAGGCTGCTCTCAGCCATTTCCCACCTAGCCTGGAGTTGTGCTTGGGATTGCACCCACCCAGGTGCAGGACCTTACACTTGGCTTTGTTGAATGTCATGAGGTTGGCCTGGGCACACTTCTGCAGCCTTTGCAGGTCCCTCTGGATGGATCCCTGCCCTCAAGCAAGTCGACTGTGCCACACAGCTTGGTGTCATCTACAAACTTGCTGAGGGTGCACTCGATCCCTCTGTCCATATCCCAAACTTCCCTCCACAACACTCCCTGACAGGTCCTGCTCTGTGGTGAATCATGGAATCATAGAACCATGGAATGGTTTGGGTTGGAAGGGAACCTGAAGATCACCTAATTCCAACTGCCCTGCCATGGACACCTTCCACTAGATCAGACTGTTCAGGGGCTCATCCAACCTGGCCTTGAACACCTCCAAGGAGGGGGCATTCAAAACGTCCGTGGGCAACCTGTTCCAGTGTCTCACCAGCCTCACTGGAAAGAATTTCTTTTTAATCTTCAGTCTCCATCTCCCTTCTTCCAGCCCAAAGCCGTTGCTCCTTGTCCTATCACTACAAGCCCTTGTAAAAAGTCCCTCAGGAACTTTCTTGTAGGCCCTGTCAGGTACTGGATTGCCAAGATCCTGTGCTTCACCAGCCCTGAGCTGGGGATATCTGTAGCTTCCCACAGTGCTGCTCAAACATGCCTCGTGTCAAATTATTTGCCTCAACGACTGGCAGCTCCCAGGAGAAGCCCAGGCTCTGGATGACAACAGCAACAAGAAAAGTGAAGTCTCTCTAGTGCTGGGATCCGCAGGCTTGTGCCTGACTTCAGGCTGGTGTCAAACTGAGCGCGGAGTCCTCCTTGGGTCCCTGAGCTGCTGTGCCAGCTGGTCTCTGGTACACCTCTCTGCTTTGCTGCTTGTGAGCTGGAAAAAGTCAGCACTTGAGGCTGATTGGTTCATCAGCATCCCTCTGCTCCTCATGTTCTAGTGCTTTGCAGCACCAGAGATGCTTCTTGTCTCTCAGCACTGGAGATGCTTCTTGTCCCTTCTATTGCACCACTGCTTGGTCCTGTGGGACAAGATGGGCAGTATCAGGCTGTACAACAACCAGGTTTGAAGCTCAGCATCTTGCTGTGACTAAGAAATCCAAACTTCATGTCCTGCTAGAGTTGTGTCCCTGCTGGTGGAGACCTTCTTGTGCTTTTTCAGTCTTAGAATCATAGAATGAGTCAGGGTTGGAAGGGACCACAAGGATCATCTAGTTCCAATCCCCCTGCCATGCCCAGGGACACCCTACCCTAGAGCAGGCTGCCCACAGCCTCTGCCAGCCTGGCTGCAAACACCTCCAGGGATGTGGCCCCAAACACCTCCCTGGCAAACCCATTCCAGGCTCTCACCACTCTCATGCTCAACAACTTCCTCCTCACATCCAATCTGAATCTCCCCACCTCCAGCTTTGCTCTATTCCCCTTAGTCCACTCACTACCTGATAGCCTAAAAGGTCCCTCTCCAGCTTTTTTGTAGGCTCCCTTCAGATACTGGAAGGCCACAAGAAGGTCACCTGGGAGCCTCCTCTTCTCCAGCCTGCACAGCCCCAACTCTTTCAGTCTGTCCTCACAGCAGAGGTGCTGCAGCCCTCTGAGCATCCTCGTGGCCCTTCTCTGGACACACTCCAGCATGTCCACATCCCTCTTGTAACAGGTGCTCCAGAACTGGATGCAGTACTCCAGGTGGGGTCTCACCAGGGAGGAGTAGAGGGGGAGAATCACCTCCCTGGCCCTGCTGGCCACACTTCTGATGCAGCCCAGGCTCTTCTTGGCTTTTTGGGCTGCAAGTGCACACTGCTGCCTCATGTTGAGCTTCTCTTCCACCAGCACCCCCAAGCCCTCTCCTCAGGGCTACTCTCCAGCCACTCACTGCCCAGCCTGGATTTGTGTTTGGGATTGCCTCGACCCAGGTGCAGGACCTTGTACTTGGCCTTGTTGAATCTCATGAGGTTGGCTTGTGCCCACCTCTCCAGCCTGTCCAGGTCCTTCCAGCAAAGGACAGAGGTGTAGGACAATCAGGTGACAACTACTGACATACCCAGAACAAGCACCTTGTGGCAACAACCTTGAGAAGGTATTTCATCACCCTGGGAAAGATCTTTGTCTCCAACAGGTTCTGCTACCACAAGGAGCAGGTGGAGGTGAGGGGAGGTCTCCTGCCTTTCTCCATACTCCTAGAAGCGCTTCCTGGAGGCCTCTACAAGACTGCAAACTACTTGGATCTGGGCTTTCTCTGCTCTCCCAAAGTGACCATGGGTGATAGAGAAGGGTCTAGAGCAAAAGTCTTATGAGGAGCAGCTGAGGGAGCTGGGGTCATTGAGCCTGGAGAAAAAGAGGCTGAGGGGAGACCTTCTGGCTCTCTGCAACTTCCTGAAAGGAAGCTGGAGCCAAACAGGGCTTGGCCTCTTCTCCAAGGAACAAGTGGGAATGGCCTCAAGTTGCACCAGAGTAGGTTTAGGCTAAATATTAGATGAAACTTCTTCACTGAGAGGGTTTTTAAACACTGGAACAGGCTGCTCAGGGAGGTGGTTAAATCCCCATCCCTGGAGGTGTTTAAAAGAGGCAGAGATGTGGTGCTGAGAGACCTGGGTTAGTATCAGACTTGGTAGATTGAGATCATGGTTGGGCTTCATGGTTGCTCTTAAAGGCCTTTTCCCATCAAAACAACCCCACGACTTTGATCAAAACCATCCTGGGGAGAGGTTTACCTGGATGCTGAGCTTGGTGCAGCCCTGACATCCCCTCCAGCTGCCATGGAACAGCCTGAAGAGCTGTCTCAGAAACATCTCCTGAGCCACAACCACTCCGGGGCGGGGGCACCTCCAGCTTCTCCTTCCTCTCCATTCCTACAGAGGACTAGAGGGAGGGCAACTCACTGCTATCTTCTGGCAGATGAAAGAGGGAGGCAGGGAAACCTGTGGCTTCTTATGCTTTAAAGAACATCTTCCCTGGCCTCTTTCTTGCTCCTGGGATGTTTTTTTTCTTTTTTTAATTAGCTGCTTTTTTTTTTTTAAGTAATTTTAAACCTCTTTCTTCTGCTGGCATTTTTATCTCAGCTTAGGATGCACAAAGCTCGACTATTTTGTTCTTGGAGTCTGCTGGATGATCAAGGGTTGGTGGGTTGTGTTTTCTTCTGCTTTATTTTTTTTTTTTTCCCCTTCCCTGCAGCCTACTAAATTATTGAAGGCGACTCAGTTACTCACTAAATATTATTGCTTCCACCCTGTCAGGGAGAAGATCACAGCAATATTTTGTTAATTCAAACATCTTTCTTCCTCCCTTCTTCTCCTAGGCGGCGGCTGCCGCTGACAGGCAAAGGGCTCTGGCACTATACAAAGGTGCTCGTTAGGGAAGGAGGACATAATTAATTTTAGCAGCAGCAAGGAGTCTTCACTACCCACCCCAGCAGGGGTGTGGGGCTGGCTCGGAGAGGGGTCTCCACGGCTTGGTTGATGTTTTGGAGGAACTGTGGGGTTAAGGAGTTTGTGCAGCTGGTAGGTCACATCCCCACCACTTGCCTGGCTGAAGATGGAGTGGTGGGCACAGATTCACAGATTGCATTGGGTTGGAAGAGACCCTCAGAGGTTTTCCTTAGCTCTGCTGCAATGAGCAGGGGCATCTCCAACTAGAGCTAACTGCCCAGGGCTGCATAAAGCCCAATCTTGAATGTTTTCTGGAGCTCCCAGCACAGGAAGGACATGGAACTGCTGGAGAGAGTCCAGAGGAGGGTCACAAAGATGCTCAGAGGACTGCAGCAGCTCTGCTATGAGGACAGGCTGAGGGAGTTGGGGCTTTTCAGCCTGGAGAAGAGAAGGCTTCGAGGAGACCTTATAGTAGCCTTCCAGTATCTGAAAGGGACCTACAGGAGGGCTGGGGAGGGACCATTCACAAAGTCTTGTAATGACAGGATGAGGGGGAATGGGTTCAAACTGGCAGAGGGGAGATTGAAACTGGATGTTAGGAGGAAGTTCTTCACAGTGAGGGTGGTGAGACACTGGAACAGGTTGCCCAGGGAGGTTGTGGCTGCTCCCTCCCTGGAGGTGTTCAAGGCCAAGCTGGATGAGGCCTTGAGTGACCTGATCTAGTGGGAGGTGTCCCTGCCTGTGGCACAGGGGGGTTGGAATTGGATGATCTTTGAGGTGTCTTCCAACCTAAACCATTCTATGATTCTATGATTCTATGAGGCCTTGACCACTGCCCTGGGCAACCTCTCCCACTCTGGCTGTAAAGAACTTACAGAATCTTCTGGAAGCCTTCTCTTCTCCAGGCTGCAGAGCCCCAACTCTCTCAGCCTGTCCTCGTAGCAGAGCTGCTGCAGCCCTCTGATCATTTTTGTGGCCCTCCTCTGGACCCTCTCCAACAGTTCCATGTCCTTCTTGTGCTGGGGGCTCCAGAACTGCACACAGTACTGCAAGGTGTGGTCTGAGGAGAGCAGAGTAAAGGGGCAGAATCCCCTCCCTTGCCCTTCTGCCCACACTGCTCTTGCTGCAGCCCAGCACACAGTTGCTGTCTGGGCTGTGTGTGCACACTGTTGGCTCATGTTGATCCTCTCATCCACCCAGACCTCCACGTCCTTTTCCTCAGGTCTGCTCTCCAGCCACTCGCCACCCAGCCTGGAGTTGTGCTTGGTGCAGGACCTTACTCTTGGCCTTGTTGAATTTCATGAGGTTGGCCTGGACACACCTCTGCAGCCTGTGCAGGTCCCAACATCCTCCTTATGCCCATCTTAAATCCACTCAGGTCCTCTGGTCAGGGTGTGTGATGTTGCTGTCCTTCTCAGTTCAGAGGATGTTGGTATCTGCTGAGTGCTTGATGCCGGCAGAATGCTCACAAGGCTATGACCTCATGGGCTGGGGTCTCTCAAATAAGAGAGAGGGCATAATGAGCTCCATGTGACAAGCACAGAATCATAGAACCACAGAATTTTTTTAGGTTGGAAAAGACCTCAAAGTTCATCCAGTCCAACCATCAAACCAACACCACCATGGCCATTAAACCCTGTCCCACAGTGCCATGTCCCCAGGTTTCTTGAACACCTCCAGGGATGGTGACTCCACCACTTCCCTGGGAAGCCTGTTCCAATGCCTGACCACTCTTGTAGGAGAGAAATTGTTCCTCATGTCCAACCTAAACCTCCCCTGATGCAACTTGAGGCCATCTAATGACCAACCTAAAGCTCCCCTAATGCAGCTTGAGGTCATTTCTGATTCTGTCACCTGATACTAGGGAGAAGAGACCAACCCCCAGCTCATTCTAATCACCATTCAGGTAATGGAGACACAGAATTATAGTCTCCCTGGTTGGAAGAGACCCCAAGGATCATCTGATCCAACCTTTCTCTCTGATACTAGAGTCAAAATGAAGCTGGTCTAGCACCCTGTGTCCAGTTCTAGGCCTCTCAATTCAAGAGAGACGTTGAGGTACTGGAATGTGTCCAGAGAAGGGCAATGAAGCTGCTGAGGGGCCTGGAGCACAGCCCTGGAAGGAGGAGCTGGGGGTGTTCAGCTTGGAGAAGAGGAGGCTCAGAGGGGACCTCATTGCTGTCTACAACTACCTAAAGGGAGATTGTAGCCAGGTGGGGTTGGTCTCTTCTCCCAGGCAACCAGCAACAGAATAAGGGGACACAGTCTCAAGTTGTGCCAGGGGAGGTATAGGCTGGATGTTAGGAGGAAGTTCTTGAGAAGAGACCTTAAAGATCATCCAGTTTCAACGCCTTGCCATAGGCAGGGACACCTCCCACTAGATCAGGTCGCTCGAGACCTCATCCAGCCTGGCCTTGAACGCATCCAGAGAGGGAGCAGCCACAACCTCCCTGGGCAACCTGTCCCAGTGTCTTGACACCCTCACTGTGAAAAACTTCCTCTTAATGTTGACAATATGATTGACATTGGAATGGGCTGCCCAGGGAGGTGGTGGAGTCACCATCCCTGGAGGTGTTCAGGAAAGGACTGGATGGGGCCTTTAGTGGCATGCTCTAGTTGATCGGATAGGGCTGGGTGCTAGGTTGGACTGGATGAGCTTGGAGGTCTCTTCCAACCTGGCTGCTTCTAGGATTCTGTCAAGCTGAGCCTTAAAAATGCCCAATGCAGGACAATCCACTGCTTCTCTTTGACTAGCGGCAGACAGCAACGAGGTCTCTCCCTCACCCTCCTCTTCTCCAGTTTTGGTTGGTTTTTTTTCCTTTTTTTTTTTTTTTTTTTTTTTTTCAGCTGGGGAGAGGTGTTGATTTTGTTGTTGGGTTTTTTGGGTTTTTTTTGTTTTTTTTTTTCCCCAAGTCATTACAAGCTAAACATCTCAAACAGTCTTCAAGGTGAAATCTGCTTTTCATTACTCGGCGAGGGCACGGCAGCTTCATTTTCATAAGTTACATTACCATATGCAGCATTAAGAGTGCTTTGCTCTGCTACATATTGTCAACATTAAATAACTCCCTCTTTTATTTTTTTTTCTTTCTCCTTTTTTTTTTATTTTTTTCTCCTTTTTTTTCCCCTCCCCTCTCCTTTTTTTT
>VWZI01014179.1:74047-88138 GCA_013396835.1 Psilopogon haemacephalus
CCCCCCCCCCCCTCCCTTTTTCTCCTCTCCCCCTTGCACATGTGTGTTATCTAAATATATTAAATCACTTACCCAGTTTTAATTTCATTTGAATGATTAATCACTTACTGGGCTATAATTATTTGTGTTAAGACAGCTCCGATTAGAAAACAGAGAGGGGAGACAATTAGGGAAACAAGAGCGGCGGAAATCCTCCTCAGCAGCTTGCAGAGAGGGGTTTGGGAGCTGCAGAGAGGTTTCTGCTGTCCCAGAGAGCCAAGGAGGTTGTGGATGCCAACTCCCTGGAGGTGTTCAAAGCCAGGTGCAACAATGTCTTGAGCAGCCTGGTGTAGGGGAAGGTGTCCTTGCCTGTGGTGGGGCGTTGGAATTAGATGATCTTGAAGGTCCCTTCCAACCCAAACCATTCTGGGATTCTGTGAATCTATGAGGGGAATGACCTGCTGGGATACCTCAGAGCTGAGCTGCTCCAAATACATAGAATCAAAGAACTGACTGGTTGGTAAAGACTTTCAGATCACCAAGGTCCTGGTCACCAAACTGGAAAAACAGACATGATGAGTGGAGCACTCACTGGGTAAGGAATTAGCTGGATGGTCACATGCAGAGAGTGGTGATCAACAGCACAACGTCCACCTGGAGACCAGTGCCAAGTGGCATCCCTCAGGGGTCAGTGCTGGGCCCAGTGCTGTTGAACATCTTTGTCAGTGACATGGACAGAGGACTAAAGTGCACCCTCAGCGAGTGTGTAGATGACACTGAGCTGTGTGGCACAGGCAACTTGCTTGTGGATAACAGGATAACAGCAATGTTCAGGTTGGAAAAGACCCCCAGGATCACCAAGGATCCATCCAGAGGGACCTGGACAGGCTGCAGAGGTGTGCCCAGATCAACCTCATGACATTCAACAATGCCAAGTGTAAGGTCCTGCACCTGGGTCAGCACAATCCCAAGCACAACTGTAGGCTGGATGGGGATTGGCTGAGAGCAGCCCTGAGGAAAAGGACCTGGGGGTCTGGGGTGATGAAAAGCTCAAGATGAGGCTGCAGTGTGAGTGCAGCCCAGACAGCAACTGTGTGCTGGGCTGCAGCAAGAGCAGCTGTGGGCAGCAGGGCAAGGGAGGGGATTCTGCCCCTTTGCTCTGCTCTCCTCAGACCCCACCTGCAGTACTGTGTGCAGTTCTGGAGCCCCCAACACAAGAAGGATATGGAACTGTTGGAGCCAGTCCAGAGGAGGGTCATGGAGATGCTGAGAAGGCTGCAGCAGCTCTGCTATGAGGACAGGCCGAGAGAGTTGGGGCTTTGCAGCCTGAAGAAGAGAAGGCTTCGAGAAGACCTTATAGCAGCCTTCCAGTATCTGAATGGGGCCTACAGGAGGGCTGGGGAGGGACTGTTCACAAGGTCTTGTTATGATAGGATGAGAGGTGATGGATTTAAACTGTCAGAGGGGAGATTGAAACTGGATGTTAGGAGGAAGTTGTTTGCAGTGAGGGTGGTGAGACACTGGCACAGGTTACCCAGGGAGATTGTGGCTGTTCCCTCCCTGGAGGTGTTCAAGGCCAGGTTGGCTGAGGCCTTGAGTGACCTGTTCTAGTGGGAGGTGTCCCTGCCTCTGGCACAGGGGGGTTGGAACAGGATGATCTCTGAGGTCTCTTCCAACCTAAACCATTCTATGATTCTAAGGCCAGCCATAACGTAGCATCTCCCTCGGCCCAGAAAGTCTCCACCCCTGGAAGTGTTCCAAAAATGAGTAGATATGGCTCTTTCAGACTAGTGACCATGGAAGTGTTGGGTGGAATGTTGGACTTGATGATCTTAGAGGGCTTTTTCGATCTCAGTGATTCTATGATTCTGTCTCCCTGTCTACGGCTCTTAGATCATGTCCCCAAGATCTTCATCCAAACATCCAGGGATGGTGACTTCACCACTGCCCTGTGCATCCTGTTCCAGTGCCTGGTGACCCTTTCAGCGATGAAATTGATCCTCAGGTCCAATCTAAACATCCCCGGGGGAAATTTGAGGCCATTTTGTCTTGTTCCATCACTTATTCCTTGGAAGAGACCAAAATCCACCTCACTCCAACCTCCTTTCAGGAAGTTGTAGGGAGCCTGAAGGTTTCCCCTCAGCCTCCTTTTCTCTGGGCTGAACAATCTCCGTTGTCTCAGCTGCTCCTCACAAGAATTGTGCTCTAGGCCCTTCACCAGCTTTGTTGCACTTCTCTGGATCTGCTCCAGCCTCTCAATGTCCTTCTGGGAGGGCCCCACCAGTGCTGAGTGCAGGAATAAATCACTCCCTCACTCCTGCAGGGCAGGATGCTGGTGGCCTTCTTGGGAAGGAATGCGAGGAGATGGGATAAAAATCCTTGTGTGGTTTCCTTTGGCTCTTGTATTCAGTGCAAGCAATCTGAGGGCAGATTTTAGGGCAGGATGTGCACGCTCCCTCTCATGCAGCATCACTGGGAGCTCACTGGTTTTAGGTGCTTTGCATGAAGGCAGGGGTCCTGTGTATCACTTCCAGATAGAAGTGAAAACCTTGACTTGAGAAACATGCTGGAGACTTTGATCTTGCTTCCACACACGTGGAAGTTTATGGCCTTGGCAGAACTCAATCCTGATGTGGATCTTGCCAAGAGTTCATCGCCTCCCTTAGGGTGGAGAGACCCTCTCGTGGCTGCTGCTGAGGCTTTATCTGGGGTTAGTAGGGATTTGGTTTTGAGGTTTGGGGTTTTTTTGGTCTTTTTAATGAGTCCTTTAATTCCTGAGCGGTCTACTGTTTCTTACCAGGCCATCCTGGAGGTGGAGAGGAGACCTTCTTGCTCTCTACTATCCCTGAAAGGATCCAGGTGGGGGTTTGGTCTCTCCTCCCAAGGAACAAGTGATAGGACAAGAGGAAATGGCCTCAAGTTGCACCAGCGGAGGCTTAGGTTGGATAATAGAACAAACTTCTTGGCTGAAAGTGTTCTCAAACACTGGAACAGGCTTCCCAGGGAGGTGGTTGAATCTCCATCCCTGGGGGTGTTTCAAAAAGGCAGAGACATGGTGCTGAGGAACACAGATTAGCACCAGTCTTGGCAGATTTAGATCTGCACGTTGCTCAGAGCCCCAAACAACCTGACCTGCAATGGCTCCAGACATGGGGTAGTTCCCAGCTTTCTGGGCAGCATGGGCCAGGCTTTCACCACCCTCAGGGTGAGACATTTCTTTCTTCTCTCTACTCTGAATCTACCTCTTTTAGTTCAAACCATCACCCCACGTCCTGTCACAAGAGGCTCTGTTCAAGATTCTGTCCTCAGCTTTCTGATTGGCTCCTTCAAGCACTGAAAGATCACCAGAAGGTCTCCCTGGAGCCTTCTCTTCTGCATGCTGAACAACCCCAGCTCTCAATATTAGGGCCTTTGCCCTTGAAAAGTGTCTTTGTGAGTGAATGTGCCCTGCCCTGCAAATCCCATACCCCTTTCCCTCCCCACTGCCCCATCTTTCTTCTATGTTTTAATCTCAAAGATGCATCCCAGATGTCAGCTTTCTGGAACTAATCTTCCCTGGGTGTTAATCATTTTGGGGAGGCCTGGGAAGGGCAGAACCATGTAAACTTAGTAGAAAAGTGAAGTGAAANAAGAGAAGAGAAGAGAAGAGAAGAGAAGAGAAGAGAAGAGAAGAGAAGAGAAGAGAAGAGAAGAGAAGAGAAGAGAAGAGAAGAGAAGAGAAGAGAAGAGAAGAGAAGAGAAGAGAAGAGAAGAGAAGAGAAGAGAAGAGAAGAGAAGAGAAGAGAAGAGAAGAGAAGAGAAGAGAAGAGAAGAGAAGAGAAGAGAAGAGAAGAGAAGAGAAGAGAAGAGAAGAGAAGAGAAGAGAAGAGAAGAGAAGAGAAGAGAAGAGAAGAGAAGAGAAGAGAAGAGAAGAGAAGAGAAGAGAAGAGAAGAGAAGAGAAGAGAAGAGAAGAGAAGAGAAGAGAAGAGAAGAGAAGAGAAGAGAAGAGAAGAGAAGAGAAGAGAAGAGAAGAGAAGAGAAGAGAAGAGAAGAGAAGAGAAGAGAAGAGAAGAGAAGAGAAGAGAAGAGAAGAGAAGAGAAGAGAAAAGAGAATAGAATTGTGGACACCTCATTCCTGGAAGTGCATCAGGCTGGATGAGGCTTTGGCAACCTGACCTAGTAGAATGTTTTTCCCTGCCCATGCTAGTGGTTTGGAAATAGACGATCTTTAAGGTCCCTTCCAACTCAAGCCATTCCACGAACCCATAGAGCTGACCTGGGGGTCACTCTCCTCTGCAGGGATGGCTCCCAATAAACCTCAAGGGCTTTGCAGTAATCCCATCAACACCCTCACTAGCTTGGAAATGGGGAGAGCCTACCCTGGACTGCAGAAAACGGACAGAACCACAAGCACAACCCAGAGGGAGAGCAGGATTGTGCTCCTCGTCCCCAGTTTCTCCAGCCGCTGGGCCACATCCCTCTCAAGGTGCAGCTTTCGGGGGGTGGGGGGAAAAAAAAAAATCTTGAAAAAAAAAAAATCTGAGAGAAGGGCAGCAAGCACGGGAGCCTTAAAGCACAGCTGGAGCAGGAATTGGATGTTAGATAGATTTGTCTGCATGCTGGAGCCCTGAGCAGAGCCAGATGTTTCTCCCCTCCCGCGGCTTGTCAGCGTGCGGCGGCTGTTGTTGTGTGCAGCGGTAGTCGTGTCGGTGGTAGGAGGAAGCAGAGACACACTGAGGTCACGGTGAGCTCCAAGCAGATCCCCCACACAAGATTTATTGGCCGAGCTCTTCCAGCTGGAACGTGTTTTGAGATCGGGGATGTGCTGCCGGAGCTGGTGTGCTGCTGGGGGATGTGCCGCTGGGGATGGAGGTGGTGGCAGGGATGGGAAGGGCTCTGCGGGTGATGCGCTCAGCTTGGACTCAGCCCTTGGCTGGGGTGGGGACCCAAAGGGGAATGGCAAGAAGCAGGGAGGCTGCAGAGCGGGAAAGTGCTGGAGAAACACCCTGGGCCTCCTTTCCCAGAGAGGTGGGATCCTGCTCTGCAGTCTTTTTCCCTCCGCTGACAACATCAGGACTGGATCAGGCTGCGGTGGGGATCAATGGAAGGGACCCCCAGAAGTAGGGAAGCTGCAAAATTGGGAAATGCTGGAGAATCCCCCTAGGAGAGGAGAATAAAAAGTATCCTTTCCCAGAGACTTGAGCTCCTGCTCTGCCAGTGCCTTTCCCCCTGCCCATGGCATCAGGACCAGAGCAGGATGCTCTCCTCCCTGTATTGAGGCAACCACCCACCCTGCTTCTCTCTTTCCCATGGTTTTTCCATGAGGATCCTGCACCTAATGACCCCCAAGGGATTCTCTGCTTACCCTGAGCACCCCATTCTAGAGATTTTTGATCTTGTTTGCACTGTCAGAGGAGGAAAAAGTGGAGTAATTTTGTTCTTTCAGCATCACAGCTCTGGCTGGAAGAGTGCCACGCACAAACCACACTGGCTGCATCCCTGTGCATAGTGACAGTGATGACAAATGTCGCTGACCCAAGCTGGCATCACCCTGGCCCTGCTGGCTCCTCCAAACTGGTTGACCCCTTCCCAGCCTTCAAAGGCTCCCAGTTCTCCATCTCAGAGGTGTGACTTGGCACTGCCTTGGGTGAAAATGTGGCGTAATGAGCCAAAATGTGCAGTTATTGGCACACTCTGGAGCGGAGCTGGGTGTCAGCCAAGGGTTTGGCCCCATCTCCAGCAGCAGCAGCAGCAGATCTTCCCTTCAACACATTACTGAAGGAGAAATCTTCTCGGGCTGCCCTCCTCAGAGCTGTCAGACCCTGTTTGCCATTTGGCCCCCTGGTTGGAAGCACTGGGTTAAATCATTCTGCTCTGGCAGCCCTGGCTCCCCAGAGATGTCCCACCATGATCCTACAGCAGAGGCCTTTGGAGCAGGTGGGATGTGCTCCACCACACCTCATGTGTGGCCTTGGACACACATCTCTGCCTTGTTTTTCTGTTTTTAGTGGTTTTTTTAAAGAAAATTATTTCTTGGCTAGGAGGAGGAGGAGGGTTGGAGCTGCCCCAATCCTTCTTGTTGTTAAAGAGCTTCAGAGCTGTCTGGGCTACTCTGGCTCAGCTGAAAAATCAGGTTCTTATTTTGCTGATCATGAACAGAAGCAAAGAATGGAGTGTTCCTGCTCTATGAGCAAAGGCATTGCTGGGTGCTCAATGGATAGAGGAGCATTTTGAGTCACACAGACTCAAGCAGAATGATAGGGCTAGGAATAGACCTCTAGAGATCATCCAGTCCAGCTCCCCTCCTAGCGCAGAGGCACCCACAGCAGCTTGCCCAGCATCACTATAGCCAGGGGGGTTTGGAATCTCTCCAGAGAAGGAGACTCCACAACCTCTCTGGGCAGCCTGCTATGAGGACAGACTGAAAGAGTTGGGACTGTTCAGTCTGGACAAGAGGAGGCTCCCAGGTGACCTTATTGTGGCCTTCCAGGATCTGATGGGGACCTACAAAAAACCTGGGGAGGGACTTTTTAGGCTATCAGGGGGTGACAGGACTAGGGGGAATGGAGCAAAGCTGGAGGTGGGGAGATTCAGACTGGATGTGAGGAGGAAGTTGTTGAGCATGAGAGTGGTGAGAGCCTGGAATGGGTTGCCCAGGGAGGTGTTTTGGGCCAGATCCCTGGAGGTGTTTGCAGCCAGGCTGGCAGAGGCTGTGGGCAGCCTGCTCTAGGGTAGGGTGTCTCTGGGCATGGCAGGGGTGTTAGAACTAGATGATCCTTGTGGTCCCTTCCAACCCTGACTGATTCTATGATTCTAGGTTGGTGTCCCTGTCCATGGCAGAAGGGTTGAAACTAGATGATTCTTGTGGTCCCTTCCAACCCTGACTGATTCTATGATTCTATGATTCTAGGTGGGTGTCCCTGCCCATGGCAGAAGGGTTGAAACTAGATGATCCTTGTGGTCCCTTCCAACTCTGACTGATTCTATGATTCTAGGTCTGCCCCTCAGCCTCCTCGTCTCTGAGGGCTGAACAGCTTCAGTTTCCCCAGCCCTGTTCTCCAGACCCTTCCCCAGCTTCTCCACCCTTCCCTCAATTCACTCCAACCCCTCTAATGCCGTCCTGCCAGTTAGGGTCCCAAAACTAAACCCGGGCTTCAAGCCGTGTCCTCAGCAGTGGCCAGGACAGGAGGACAATCCCTGCCCTGCTCCCCTTGGCCGGCGATAAGCAGCAGCCTGCGCTCCTGCCTCGGGGGGTGCCATGTGAAAACGTCAGCGAAAACAAATCTGCCTAATCCCGAGGAACGAGCCAGGGCAGAGGCAGCGGTTCCAGGGAGATTAAAATTAACGTCTTGCATTACAGCGCTCGGGGCAGGGCTGCGAGATGGACTCGGAAACCCAATCAGGTTAATTAGCATTCCGCTAATGGCTGCGCTGTATAAATAGAGCGCGCCCTAATACCGGCGCAGGTTGACATATTTAGAGCGCTGATATCAAAGCCATTAACGCCTTTCCCCCCCGCGGTAAACCTCCGCTGGGTCGGGGCTGCAAATGGGATTCCCCTTCAGCCAATCGAGCTCCCGAGAGCCTGAGCAGAGCCTGCTGAGCTTTAGCCACCGATGGGATGAGGATTCTCAGAAATGCGCCCGCATCGGGCGAGATGACAAGCGAGCGGCGGCCGCCGGCGAAGGTCGTAGCTGCTGAGAGGGTGAGAAGAGGATCTCGGGTGGTGGAGCGCTGGGACAGGCTGCCCGGAGAGGTGATAGAGTCTCCTTTTCTGGAGGCATTCAAAATCTGCCCGGATGTCCCTGCCTATGGCAGGGGTTGGAACTGGATGATCTTTAAGGTCTCTTCCAACCTAAACCATTCTATGATTCTATGTTGTTGTGTGTAACCTGCTCTGGGTGAACCTGCACTGGCAGGGGGCTTAGATTAGATCGTAGAGTCATGGAATCACAGAATCAGAATCACAGAGTCATGGAATCATAGAATCAGAGTCACAGAGTCATGGAATCATAGAACTGCAGAATCACAGAATCACAGAATTATAGAATTGCAGAATCACAGAATTACAGAGTTATGGAATCATAGAATTGCAGAATCATAGAATCACAGAGTCATGGAATCATAGAATTTCAGAATCATAGAATCACAGAATCATAGAATTATAGAATCATGGAATTGCAGAATTATAGAATCATGGAATTGCAGAATCATAGAATTTCAGAATCATAGAATCACAGAATCATAGAATTATAGAATCATGGAATTGCAGAATTATAGAATCATGGAATTGCAGAATCATAGAATCACAGAATCATAGAATCACAGAATCATGGAATCATATCAAATTTCAGAATAATAGAATCACAGAATCATAGAATTATAGAATCATGGAATTGCAGAATTATAGAATCATGGAATTGCAGAATCATAGAATCACAGAATCATAGAATCACAGAATCATGGAATCATATCAAATTTCAGAATAATAGAATCACAGAATCATAGAATTATAGAATCATAGAATTGCAGAATCATAGAATCACAGAATCATGGAATCAGAATTACAGAATCATGGAATCACAGAATCATAGAATTGTAGAATCACAGCATCATAGGATCATAGATTTACAGAATCATAGAATCACAGAATAATGGAATCATAGAATTACAGAATCTTAGAATCATAGGATCCTAGGATCACAGAACCATAGAATTATAGAATCATATAATCATAGAATTACAGAATCATAAAACTACAGAATCGTAGAATCGTAGAATCATAGAATGGTTTAGGTTGGAAGGGACCTCAAAGCTCATCCAGTTCCAACCCCCCTGTGCTATAGGCAGGGACACCTCCCACTAGAATAGGTCCCTCAAAGCCTTATCCAACCTGGCCTTAAACACCTCCAGGGAGGGAGCAGCCACAACCTCCCTGGGCAATGTGCTCCAGTATTTCACCACGCTCACTGGAAAGAACTTCTTCCTAACATCCAGTTTCAATTTCCCCTCTGCCAGTTTAAACCCATTCCCCCTCATCCTGTCATTACAAGACCTTGTAAATAGCCCTTTCCCAGCCCTCCTTAAGATACATAGAACTACTGAGGTTGGAACAGACCTTTAAGATCATTGAGTCCAGCAGCCCCATTACTGCTGGTAAGCCACTACCACTAAATCATGTCCCTCAGCACCACTTCTATGTGTCTAGGAAACTCCTCCAGAGATAATGACTCCACCACCTCCCTGGGCATTCTATTCTGATGCCTGAGAACCACTTGTGTGAAGAAATTTTTCCTAATATCCAACCTGAACCCTCCCCTGGGGCCACTTGAGGCCATCTGCCCTGGCACTTGTTGCACGTGAAAAAGAGACCAACCTCCACCTGGTTCCCACTTCCTTTTATGATCTCCAGAAGCCAGTTTCAACCCCTATCACCCTGTGATTCTGTGACCAGAAATGCTCTTCTACAGCATCTCAATGCAAGATGTTCTCTGTGTCTTCACTGGGTTAGTGGTTGGACCTGATGATCTCAAAAAGCTCTTCCAACCAAAATGATTCTATGTGTGTCCATTCCCATACTCCTATCAGTGATGTATTTCTACGTACAACTTCTCACCTCTAACCCTGTGCTCCTGGAACACATCAAAGGAGTCACATCAAAGGATGGCAAAGATCTACCCCAATTTAGGGGCTCGGAGAGCTTAACAATTATTTTGAATTACCAGTCTCAGGTCCTGAACTTGGGTCACAACACCCTCACAAAAGCTCCAGGCTTGGTGCAGAATGACTGGAAACTGCCCAGCAGAGAAAGACCTGGGGGTATTGTAAAGAGCAGCTGAAGATGAGCCAGTGTGTGCCCAGGTGGCCAAGAAGTACAACAGCATCCTGGCTTGCAGCAGCAATTGTGTAGCCAGCAGGACCAGGGCAGTAATTGTCTCCCTGTACTCAGTACTGGTGAGGTCATACCTTGAATCCTGGCTTCAGTTTTGGAGCCCTCACTCCAAGAAGCACGTTGAGGGGCTGGAGGAGATCCAGACACAGGCAATGAAGATGGGGAAGGGTCTGGTGAAGGCTAGAAACCTCCTGCCAGAGAAAGACTCGAGGGTGTTAGTTGAGAGCAACTGAAGATGACCCAACGTGTGCCCAGGTGGCCAAGAGGACCACAAGCATCTTGGGAAACCTGCTGTAGGTGACCCTGATTTAACGAGGGGGATTGGACTAGGTGGTCTCCAGAGGTTCCTTCCAACTTAGAGCAGGGTAGATTTAGATTGGACATTAGGAAGTTCTTTACTATGAGGGTGGTGAGACACAGGAACATGTTGCGGACACCTCACCCCTGAAAGCATTTAGGACCAGGCTGGGTCTAGTGGGAGGTGTCCCTGCCCATGGCAGGGGGTTGGAACCAGGTGGTCTTTATGGTCCCTTCCAACCCAAACCATTCTCTGATACCACAGCATCCCACCACACTGGGATTTGGGGATCCTGTAAGCGCAGCCTTGCCCCAGGGGAGTCTGAGCTGAGCACTGCTTCCAAAGTTAACACTGCTTGGGGGAATCCTCTCCCCCCACTCCACACGTGGAGAGCTCCACAAACATGGAACAAGCTCCATTAAGCTGGTGAGGAGGGGAAAAAATGTAGGCACCAAGTCGAGGGTGTCTAACAATAGCCAGGGCTTATTTTGGCAGGAGGGATTGGTTGCAGTTGGGAGGTTGTGCTGCTAATAAAAGCTGTACTTGGCTGGTGGAGTTTCACTAACACTTATCTCATGGGTGGAACCAGACAGTTTGTAATGCTGAGGTCCATCTGCCATGTGGCTTCCCTCTAATCGTTTCTACCTCCTGTCTTGGGTGCTTGTGAGGCCTGAAGTGGTCGCAGATGGCAGACAAAAGGGGTTTAGAACTTCAGCAAGTGACAAAGGTATGAAAGAAGGGTGAGTGAGAGCCCTGGAAGATGCATGAGAAATCATTTAGAATCACAGAATAGTTTAGGTTGGAAGGGACCTCAAAGATCAGCCAGTTCCAACCCTCCTGTGCTATAGGCAGGGACACCTCCCACTAGAACAGGTTGCCCAAGGCCTCATCCAACCTGGCCTTGAGCACCTCCAGGGAGGGAGCAGCCACAACCTCCCTGGGCAACCTGTGCCAGTATCTCACCACCCTCACTGTAAATTTGCATGGACTCTGTGTTCTCCTGGGGGGCATGAAGAAGAGTGTGGCCAGAAAGTTGAGAGAGATTCTCCTTCCCCTCTACTCTATCCTAGTGACACAAAATCTCTGGTATTGGGTTCACTTCTGGGCTCCCCAGATTAAAGGAGACAGGGAGCTATAGGACAGAGTCCAATGGAGGCTACAAAGATGCTGAGGGGCCTGGAGCATCTCTGTGAGGAGAACAGGCTGAAAGCCCTGGGGCTGATGACCCTGGAGAAGAGCAGCGTGAGAGGAGATCTGCTCAATGCTCAACATGAGATAAAAGGTAGGGGGCAAGAGGATTGGTCCAGAATCTTCTCAGTGGTGCCCAGAGACAGGATAAGGGCCAGTGGAAACTGGAATATAAGAGGCTTCGTCTGAAGAGGAGGAGAAAATTCTTTAGTGTGAGGGTGCTGGAGCCTTGGAGGAGGCTGCCCAGAGAGATAGTGTAGTCTGCTTGCTCCTCACCAGAGCATCTCCTTCCATCGTGGAGTGGTGCACATTTTCACCTGATCAGGACAAGAAACTTCTTTGGTGTGAGGGTGCCAGAGTCCTGCAGCAGGCTGCCCAGAGAGACTGTGGAGTCTCCTCCTCTGGAGGAGGACTCACCTGGCCATTGTGATCCTCGGTAAGCTGCTGTAAATGCCCCTGCTTTAATAAGAGTGTTGGGCAGGATGATCTCCAGAGGTCCTTTCCAACCCTTACTATTCTGGGATTCTGTGATCCCCAGCAATGCCTGGGGACACTCCAGCAGTCAGCATCTGGGAGGAGGTGGGACGAGTTTGTGGTGAGCTGAACTCAAACCACACATGTGAAGGTTTAGGTTGGACACGAGGAAGAATTTCTTCATAGAAAGGGTTGCCAAGGCCTCACACAGGCTGCTTGGGGCAGTGGTGCAGTCCCCATCCCTGGAGGGCTTTCAAAGCTTTCAAGATGTGCCAGGGTAGGTTCTGGCTGGATGTTAGGAAGAAGTTCTACATGGAAAGAGTGATTGGCATTGGAATGGGCTGCCCAGGGAGGTGGTGGAGTCCCCATCTCTGGAGGTGTTTAGGGGGAGGCTGGATGAGGCACTTAGTTAATGAGAAGGGTTAGGTGATAGGTTGGACTAGATGACCTTAGGGGTCTTTTCCAACCTGGTTAATTCTGTGATTCTGTGAGATGTGGTATGAAGGGACATGGTTTGGTGGTGAGCTGGGGGTGCTGGGATAATGGAAAGACTCAGTGATCTGGAAGGTCTCTTCCAGCCAGAACTCCTCTGAGAGCCTATACTTCTGTGTCTGTGTTGATTGTGTGATCCATTGATGTGGTAATTCTGTGGTTGTATGGTTCTAAAATCTTGTGGTAGGAGCTGTGAGGTGTCTGTCCATGGTGAGCTGGGCTAACAGCTGGGCTGCTGTCTGAGAAGATGTAGACAACCTCTGGATCTCGCTCTCAGCAGCAGTCAGGATGTTTTGGGATGCTTTAAATGTGTTTTAACCATTTATCCTTGAACTAGGATGGTAGGACAAGAGGAAACTCCACTTGTCACTGGCCTCCAATGGGTCCATGTCCAAGTAGAAGCCAGTGAAAAGTGGAGTGCCTTAGGGATCAGTCCTGGGACCAGTCTTATTCAACATCTTTGTGGGCGACATAGACAGAGGCATTGAGTGCAGCCTCAGCAAGTTTGCTGATGACACCAAGCTGTGTGGTGCAGCAGACAGGCTGGAGGGCAGGGATGGCATCCAGAGGGACCTGGACAGGCTGCAGAGGTGGGCACAAGCCAACCTCACGAGGTTCAACAAGGCCAAGTGCAAGGTCCTGCAGCTGGGTAGAGACAGTGCCAAGCACAAATCCAGGCTGGGCAGTCACTGGCTGGAGAGCAGCCCTGAGGAGAGGGACTTGAGGGTGCTGGTGGACAAGAAGCTCAACATGAGGCAGCAGTGTGCACTTGCAGCCCAGAAAGACAACCAGAGCCTGGGCTGCACCAGGAGAAGTGTGGTCAGCAGGTCGAGGGTGGTGATTCTCCCCCTCTACTCCTCCCTGGCGGGACCCCACCTGGAGTACTGCATCCAGTTCTGGAGTCTCTGTTACAAGAGGGATGTGGGTGTGATGGAGCATTTCCAGAGAAGGGCCACGAGGATGCTCAGAGGGCTGCAGCACCTCTCCTATTAGGACAGACTGAAAGAGTTGTGGCTGTTCAGTCTGGATGAGAGGAGGCTCCCAGGTGACCTTCTTGTGGCCTTCCAGTATCTGAAGGGAGCCTACAAAAAAGCTGGGGAGGGACTTTTTAGGCTATCAGGGAGTGACAGGACTAGGGGGAATGGAGCAAAGCTGAAGGTGGGGAGATTCGGATTGGATGTGAGGAGGAAGTTGTTCAGCATGAGAGTGGTGAGAGCCTGGAATGGGTTGCCCAGGGAGGTGTTTGGGGCTACATCCCTGGAGGTGTTTGCAGCCAGGCTGGCAGAGGCTGTGGGCAGCCTGCTCTAGGGTAGGGTGTCCCTGGGCATGGCAGGGGGGTTAGAACTAGGTGATCCTTGTGGTACCTTCCAACCCTGACTGATTCTAGGATTCTATGAAATGGGTTGAAATTGTGCTGGGGGAGGTTTAGGTTGGAGATTAGGAACAATTTCTTCCCTGCAAAAGTAGGCAGACATTGGAACAGGCTGCCAGGGAGGAAGTGAAGTCACCATCCCTGAAGGTGTTCAGCATACCTGTGGCCATGGCACTTGAGGACATGGTTTACTGGCCACAGTGGTGTTGGGTTGATGGTTGGACTGGGTGATCTTGAAGACCTTTTCCTACCCAAACAATTCTATGATTCTGTGGCTCTAACTCACACTCGTGCAGCCTCCAAAATCTAATAACAACCGGTTGAAAAACAGACTAAAACCAGAAAATTTATGTAGCATGACCCAAATTGAATTATACATTACAGCACTCTAATTGATTTTTTTTTCCTTCCTTTTT
>VWZI01014179.1:88191-104752 GCA_013396835.1 Psilopogon haemacephalus
TTAGAAGAGAGATTAAATTTATTTTATGCCTCACTAACTAACAGCTAGATTTACCTAATTGCTTGGAGTGCAGAGTTAGGATGATTCATTAAACCCCATCCATGCCTGGGTACATTACACTGTGACTAAAGCTTCCCTGCTTCCAGCAATTAAAGTGGGAGAAACTTGGGGCCTCATAAGTAATTGAATCTAACAATACCACTCTGAGTAGCTCTGGATGTCTTATTAAGTTCCTCAAGCCAAAAAAAAAANAAGACCTCAGGGGCTGGCATTGTTTGCTGCTGTCACCACCCACCCCCAAAAAATAAAAAACATAAGAAAAAACAGACCGAAAAGAAAAGAGAGAGGAGATTGTGTCTCCGAGACGGATTTCATGCCTTGTTTCACAGTTTAATTTTATCAATCATAACATTTAAAAATGGAGGAGTCGGGGGGGGGTGGCTGGAAAGGGAGGAAATTAAGCTAAAATTGACAGCAGTGAGTAGACATCCTGTGAATCCGAGGAGAGACGTTCTGGGGTGGAAGAAGGGAACATTTGGTAACTCTAGAGACGTCACAAAAATAAAGATAGGGGCTGAGGGAAAGAGGAGTGGAGAGGAATTATCATGGGAGCAGGCAGGGGGAAAATGAGAGTTGTTTGGCAGGCTTGAATAAAATCCCACATGGGCATAAATTGGTCTCCGAGGGGTGTGGGGGGGAAATAAAAGGAAGAGATGGTTGTGGAACTGTCCTGGGGGTTAGGGGTGTTGTAGGGGGGAGCTGACAGCTAACTTCCTAGTGCAGAGAAATTGGGATGGTCAGAAACTCATAGAATTGTGGAATCAGGGAACCACAGCATCATGGAATTGTGGAATCGTAGAATCACAGAATCATGGAATGATAGAGCCATGGAAGCATGGAATGATAGGGTCACAGAATCATGGAATGATAGGGTCACAGAATCATGGAATCACAGAACCATAGAATCATGGAATGATAGAGTCACAGAATCATGGAATCACAGAACCATAAAATCATGGAATCATAGAACCATAGAATCATGGAATGACAGAACCATAGAATCACGGAATCATAGAACCATAGAATCATGGAATGATATAGTCACAGAATCATGGAATCATAGAACCATAGAATCATGGAATGATAGAGTCATAGAATCATGGAATGATATAGTCACAGAATCACGGAATCATAGAACCATAGAATCATGGAATGATAGAGTCACAGAATCATGGAATCATAGAACCATAGAATCATGGAACAATAGAACCATAGAATCACAGAATGAGAGCCACAGAATCATAGAACCATAGAATCACAGAATGATAGAGCCACAGAAACATGGAATCATACAACCATAGAATCAGAAAATGGTAAAACCACAGAATCATGGAATGATAGAACCACAGAATTATGGAATGATAGAACCACAGAATCATGGGATGATAGAGCCATAGAATCATAGAATGCTGGAGCCATAGAATCACAGAACCATAAAGTCATGGAATTACGGAATGATATAGCCATAGGATTGTGGAGGCATAGAATCACAGAACCATAGAGTGATAGAGCCATAGAATCATGGAATGGTGGAGCCATAGAATCACAGAACTATAGAGTCACAGAATTATGGAATGATAGAGCCATAGAATCATGGAACCGTAAAATCATGGAACCATAGAATCTTGGAACCACAGAATCACGGAATCATAGAACCATAGGATCATAAAACCATAGAATTACGAAATCATGGAACAACAGAAACATGGAGTCACAGAAGCAGGTAATCATGGAGTCATGGAACCACAGAATCATAAAACCATAGAGCCACAGAACCATAAAATCATAGAAACAAGGAATCATTGTGGTTGGAAGAGAGCTTTAAGCTCATGGAGACCAACTGTTACTCCAGCACTGGCAGGCCACCACTAAGCCATGTCCCTCAGCACCACATCTCCACAGCCTTCAGACCTCTCCAGGGATGGGGGCTTCACCACTGCCCTGGGCAGCCTCAATGAGAAGCTTTGTAACAATGCTGAGGACAATAATTAGTAACCTTCCTAACACAGAGCTGGAAGCTCACACAGCATTAAGGTTTAATGAGCATTGCACAATCCAAGATCATCAGTTTGCTCCCTTCACAGAGCCCACAGGTCATAAAATTCAGGCTGGATTGTGTGAAGCATCTCACACAAAGGGCTTCCCGTAACCAAATCAACCTTTAATTAGCAGAACATCATGCAAGGCTGAGGCACAACTTTCCCAGGCATCTCACTGCTGACGTTAATTACCAAAAGTCTTTGTCCAGGCATCATTTATGGCTTTTTTTTTTTTTTTTTCCTCTTTTCCTCCTCCTGAATCATATAGAATCGTCAAATTGTTTCATTTGGAAAAGACCTCCGAGATCATTGAGTCCAACCATCAACCCAACAGCACCACGGCTATTAAACTAGACCCATGTCCACATGTATCTTGAACACCTCCAGGGATGGTGACTCCACCACCTCCTGAGGCATCCTCTCCCAATGCCTGACCCCTCTGTGTTGCTGGGTCATGATTCCTCATGGGGTTTTGCTGGGATAGGGTTGGCACTGCCATGGGCAGTGGGGACTCATGAGTTGGGATTGGGGCATGGCCACTGCTCCATCTCTTCTTGAGTTACTCTGCAACTATCTGAAAGGAGGGTGTAGAGAGGTGGATGTTGGTCTCCTCTAACAAGGAACAAGAGATAGGACATCTCAAATAGTGGGTTCAATTTTGGGCCACTCACTCCAAGAAGGACATTGAGGTGCTAAAGAATGTCCAGAGAAGGGCAGTGAAGCTGGTGAGGAGTCCAGAACACAGGTCTGATGAGGAACAGCTGAGGGAACTGGGATTGTCCAGCCTAGAGAAAAGGAGGCTAAGGGGAGAACTTCTGGCTCTATGCAACTCCCTGAAAGGGGTTTGGAGCCAGCTGGGGATCAATCTCTTCTTTCATAGGACAAAAGCAAAGGGCCTCAGGCTGCTGCAAGGGAGGTTTGGGTTGGACATGAGGAACAATTCCTTCCCCTTAAGGGCTGTCAAAGCCTGGCCCAGGCTGCCCAGGGCAGTAGTGGATTCCCCATCCCAGGAGGACATTCAATGCCATGGAGGTGTAGAGCTGAGGGACATAGCTTGGCCAGGCAGTGCTGGCTTAGTGGTTGGACTCGATGACCTGAAAGGCCTCTTCCAATCCAAATGATTCTGGGATGCTACAACAGGAAACCTTCCAGTGCAGGGATGTGCAGTGCTGACAGGAACCAAAACCTGAGAAGAGCAGTTCCTCTCAATGCTGGGATCAGTGAGGTCTGCCATCCTGAGCTTCCCTTCCCCATCTTCAAGAGGCTCCTTTGCAGCAGGAGAACCTGGGAGGGCTCTGTCTCCAAGAGAGTGGAGGAGGTGCAGCTTGTCGAGGACGATTCCAGTGCAGGATGCTGGTCCCAGGCTTCTTTTTTTTTTCCCCTTTGAAAGAGGCAAGATCAAGGGATGCATTTAACGAAATGAGATGCCCTTTGTGTCTGTAGGCAGGGACATCCCTCTTAGCTGTTACTAGGAAGGGAGAACATCATTAGGAGCTAACGAATGGCCCTGCATGGGCTCCACCCAGCTCCCGGTGATGGGAAGCCTAATTAGAGCACAGAGATAACGATGCAGTGCTGGGATGAATTTGCATGGGCCTCCAGCCTGCATAGGGTATGAAAGTAATTTGTGAGATTTATCAGAGGGAAGCTTTTGTAGATGCAGACAGAGCCCTGTTAAGACCCCTTGAGCACCTGCCCTATGGCTTGGGTTGGGCTCAACCCATAAATTCCCTCCCCAGCCCCAAGAGCTTCTATAATCTGGTCCTGATTTGGGGTGGGAGTGGGAGGTTTCTGTAATCACAGAATCATGGAATCATAAATCCACAGAAACACAGGATCACAGGATGTTAGGGGTTGGAAGGGACTCAAGAAGATCATCAAGTCCAAGCCCCCGGCCAGGGCAGGACCATACAATCTAGCACAGATCACAGAGGAACACATCCAGACAGGCCTTGAAAGTCTCCAGAGAAGGAGACTCCACAACCTCTCTGGGGAGCCTGTGCCAGTGCTCTGTGACCCTTGCGGTCAAGAAGTTCTCCCTTGTGTTGAGGTGGAACCTCCTGTGCTGCAACTTACACCTATTGCTCCTTCTCCTACTACAGGTTTGTGTTGGAAGGGACCTTTAAAGGCCATCTAGTCCACCCCACCCTGAAGTCAGCTGGTGTTGATGTATGTGGTGGTAGCTGCAGGGTAGGGATGAGTGCTGGAGGGCATTGTCATGAACAGCATGCAGTTGGGTGGGTGCTCTTGGTGAGGGGGCATGGCTCTGATGGATTGGAACATAGAGGGCTGGGACATGGTGGGAGTGGAATTGGCAGTTTGAATCTTCTTGAGGCAACTGCAACTCAGCCCCAGACGTGTCCTGACTCCCAGCAACATGGGCAGCAGGGGCGGGGAGAGGATTCTGCCCTTCTGTTCTGCTGAGACCCAACCTGGGGTGCTGGGACAAGGTGCCTCAGCACAGCAGAGACATGGACCTGATGGAGTGGGGCCAGAGGGACCCACAGCAATGCTGGGAGGGCTGGAAGCTCTTTGCTGTGAGAGACTTTCAGGACTTCAGTGGGCTGAAGAAAACTGGGGACAGATTTTGAGCAGAGCCTGCTGTGACAGGATGAAGTGTGATGGTTTAAACTAAAAGAGGGAGATTTAGAGTAGAGAGAAGGAAGAAATGTTTGACCATGAAGGTGGTGAGACTCCATGAGCCCCTTGTCCTGAGCATCCTATTCCCAGATTTGGCACAGGACCACTGGTTCTCCACAGCCACCCTATTTCCAGTGTTGAGAGTGCTGGGAGCTCTAGGTCTGGCTCTGACTTGGCAACAGCTGGGACTATGGGGTGGGGGTGACAGGGTGGTTTGTGACACATCAAAAAGGGACAGTCCCCCTGAGGTTCAAAATGGGCTGAGACAACAGCAGCCAAACCCAATGCCAGGCAACCAGCAGGGAGCAACTCAGAGATACCAACCTGCACCTTCAGCTCTTCTGCTCTGTGGTCGCCCCTAAACCTCACTGCAGGAGGAGCGTGGCCCAAATAATTGCTGTTAATTAGCCCTAATCGTGCCCTCTGCTACCCAGGCTGCTTGTGGGGCTGGTGGGGGTTCTGCTCTTCACACGTGGTTTGACCTGGGTGTGATTCACCCTGAACAGCCAAGTCGAGCCCATCCAAGAAACGCTTATAAAGGGCTTTTAAGAGAGCTGGGATGCAGCACCGCAGATAAAACCCGGACCAAAAATGTGGGATAATCACTGGGTTTCCACCACAATTGCTCAGAGATGTGAAAGTGCCCCCATTAAAAGCTCCAGCTCCATCCGTGGGACATCAGGAGAGGTCAGGGGTCTATTCTTTCTTATGCTGCTAATGTTTTGGACCGTGGCAGGCTTGGTGATGTAGATGTTTGGTCTACAAACACGTCTGCCTTAATGAACTATAACAGCACAGAAGGCAATTATGGGTTTGTCTAGACCTGTCTAAGACCATCAACAGCACCTCATTACTTTACAGATTGTTAATGCTCTTGGCAGAAGTTGAAGATCCTCCTTGAAAGGAAAAAAAAAAAAAAAAGAAAACGAAAAANAAAAAAAAAGGAAAGAGGGTTAAAAAAAAAACCAACATCAAATTTATTCTCTGTTGCAACGTGCTTTAGCTGATGATAAATGATAAATAGGAGCTTGTGGCTAATTAGACCTTGCTTTGTCCAGAGGCAGAGACAGAAGCGTAAACCATAACCAGGATGAAAGGAAGAAGGGAAATGGTGGAGAACTCACAGGAGGTTTCTTTCCAAGATCATTAGAAGCTTTAGGAAAATGAGGATTCAAAACTGTTGCTGTTGGTGTCAGCCTGGCTTCTTTTGTGTGCAGGGACTCGTGGGCAGTGATTAATCATATCAGCTCTGGAGACTTTGGGGTTATGACGAAGATGTGCTCTGGGTCATTTTTATCTCCCTATCAAACCTGACAAAGAGGAGGTGACCCCAGTGGGGCTTTCTGTGGGCACTTTTCACAGAACCACAGAATCACAGAAAGTTTGGGGTTGGAAAGGACTTCGAGATCATCTAGTTGAGTCCTTGCCATGGGCAGAGACACCTCCTACTAGATCAGGTTGCTCAAAGCCCTGTCCAACCTGACCTTGAACACTTCCAGGATGGGGCATCTCCCACCTCTCTGGGCAAATGTCCTTGGGATATTCCAGTTTCAACATATGTAATGCAGTTACCCATGCTTCCCAGAATTTTCATCTGGCTCCTATTCCCATCCCCTCTCTGTCTTTGTGTCAGGAGAGCCTGGAGTGTGGAGTGTGAGCCATAAAACAATGAGCAAGCTCAGTTCCATAGCATGGCCAGGGCAGAGAACATCCCTTGGCTAGGGACTGTCCTTAGGGTAGAGACCATCTCCTGGGCTAGGAACTGTCCACAGGGTAGAGACTATCTCCAGGGAAGGGACTGTCCTCAAGGATTGTTCCTGCTATCATCCCCAGGGCAGGGACCATCCCCTGGGGAAGGGACCATCCCTGGAACAGAGGCCATCCCTGACCCTGGGATTATCCCCAGTCTTTGGACCATTGCTGGGGCCAGGATCATCTCTGGGGATGGGATCACCCCCAGGGCTAGGACCATCCCTAGGGTCAGGATTATCTCTAGGGCAGGTATCACTCCCCCATGGCTGGGACCATCTCTAGGGCAGGTATCATCCCCATGGCTGGGACCATCTCTAGGGCAGAGACAATCTCTGGGACTGGAGTCATCCTTGGGGCTGGGTTGGTCTTTGGGACCCATGGGTCGATGGTGACTAGCATGGGGACCACTCAGATGTGACACAGTGAGAGGAGGCAGAAGCACCTCGGGAAGGAGATGCTGCCAATAATTCAGGCTGTGTCAGCAGCAGTGTTGGGAGAGCAGGGCTGCGTGGTGGGAGCTGTCAGCTGACAGTAATGGACTTGTTAAGCTGCTGATTGATGGCGATGGCCTTGGAAATTGCCAGAAGCCATTTCAATCTCTGTCTGGCTCTGACACAGCCCTGCACAGGAATGGGGAGGGGCAGGGGGGAGTGCTGACAGACCATTTTGCCTGCTTGCTTTGCCCTTTGCACTGCTCTTAGCTGTTATGTGGTGCCTTCCAGACATCAGCCACCACATTCAGAAGCTCAGTACTACAGGTACTAATGGTTTGGTGGCCCCCCAGGCCTTGTAGATCACTGTTTGTAGAGCAGCCCTGGAGGGAAGGGCATAAGGATGCACTGTAGTGGTTGGGAGTGGGTGAGGGTCAGTGGGAAATGTGCAGTAGGAGAGATGAGTGGATCATCTTCACCTTGGAGTTGCATGGTTGGGGGCAAATTGCATCCTGGTCTTGCATCAAAAGCAGTGTGGGCAACAGATAGAGAGAGAGGATTCTGCCTCTCTGTGCTCCTCTGGGCAGACCTCACCTGGAGTACTGTGTCCAGCTCTGGAACTCCCAAAACAAGAGAGACATGGAACCTGCTGGAGTGGCTCCAGAGGAGGCCACAAAGATGATCAAAGGGCTGGAGCACCTCTCTGATGGGAACAGGCTGCAAGAGCTGGGGCTGTCCATCCTGGGTCGGAGAAGGTTCTGTGGATACTTTTCAGCTGCATTTCAGCATCTGAAGAGGACCTACAGGAAGGATGAAAGTAGGTCGGAGCAAGGTGGGGGTCAGCCTCTTTTCCCAGGTACCAAGTAATAGGACGAGAAGAAAAGGCCTCAGGCTACACCAGGAGAGGTTTAGGTTGGACATCAGGAAAAATTTCTTCACCATACGGATCACTGGGCATGGGCCCAGGCTGCCCAGGGAGATGATAGAGTCACTGTCCTCGGAGGTGTCCAAGAAAGGTGCGGATGTGACATTCCAGGACATGGTTTAATGGTGTTGGTGGTGTCATGTTAACAGTTGGACTCGGCGATCCTAGAGGTCTTTTCCAATCAAAACAACTCTCTGATTCTCTAAAAAGCTGAGGATGGGGCTGGGGTGGTGAAAGCCCTGTCAGGGAAAGCGTGCCGCGGGAGCAGGCTGTGCGCAAGAACTCATCCGTGCTGAAGGGAATGACAGCGGAGCTGTGCTGCTTTGTGGAGTGTGTTTAATGAAAAGATCAGGCCAGGCTTGCGACGGGAGGCATCCATGGATAATAAAATGAGGTTCCTGAAACACTTCAGAGCATAAACCATCTGCTCTGCTGTGATGTACTAACAGCTCTGACTAATTTTTAATGCAGGTTTTACGACGGCGATGAGCATCAGAGCTACCCATGCATAAGGAAGATACAGCCTGGCTGCTCTTTGAACTAAGCTGACTGATGATGAATTTGTCTCCCGTTTTAATTACTTTCTGTACATTAAAGGTGTAGTGGACCATGTGAAGTGCTTTGTCTGCCTTATCCCCTCTGTGTCCCCACATCTCCTTAAAGTGCCGGAGCTGCCTCCCCTCCTTTATCTGCATCCGAGCATGAGGGCGATGGAAAAGTGGGAGAGGAAACTGCCTTGTAGAGGAGTTGGTCCATAAATGCACTGGGCCACCAGCACCAAGCATATTTCATGAGGTTAATTAGTTCATATTTATGTCCCTGGAAATGTTCTCCATTTATGTCCCTGGAAATGTTCTCCATTTGTATCTCTGGAAATGTTCTCCATTGATGTCACAGAATCATGGAATCATAGAATGATGGAATCATATAAACAGAAAAGGATGGAATCATATGGAATGATGAAATCAGAACTGTGGAATCATGGAATAATGAAATCATGGGATCATAGAATAATTAAATCATAAAGTCATGGAATAATGGAATCAGAATCATGAAAAATCATAGTGTTGTGGAATAATGGAATAATGAAATAGTAGAATAATGGAATCATGAAATCATAGAATTGTGGAATCATGGAATCATATAATAATGAAAAATCGGTATTTTGGAACCATGGAATTGTGGAATAATGAAATAATGGAGTCACAGAATCATGAAATAATAGAATCACAGAATCATGGAATAATGAAACCATAGAATCATGAAAAATCATAGAGTTGTGGATTTGTGGAATCATAGAACAATGAAATAATGGAATGATAGAATCATGAAATCATAGAATTGTGGAATAATGAAATCATGGAATCATGAAAAATCATAGAATCATAGAACCATGGAATTGTAGAATAATGATATAATAGAATCATAGAATCATGAAATCATGGAATCATGGAATAATGAAATAATGGAATCATAGAATCATGAAAAATCATAGAGTTGTGGAATAGTGAAATAATGGAATGATAGAATCATGAAATCACAGAATCATGGAATAATGAAATCGTGGAATCATAGAATCAAGGAAAATCATAGAATTGTGGAATCATGGAATTGTGGAATAATGATGTAATGGCATCATAGAATCATGAAATAATGGAATTATAGAATCATGAAAAATCATAGAGTTGTGGAATCGTGGAATCATGAAATAATGAAATCGTGGAATCATAGAATCATTAAGGTTGGAAAAGACCTTGAATATCATCAAGTCTCACCTTCTATGTAACACCTCCATGTCCACAAGGCATGTCCCGCAGTGTCACATTCACTTGCTTTTTGAACACCTCCAGGGATGGTGACTCCATCACCCCTCTGGGCAGCCTCTTCCAAGCGTGGAATCATAGACTCATAGAATGGTTTAGGTTGGAAGGGACCACCAAAAGTCTTCTAGTCCATCTGCCCTGCAATGAGCAGAGACATCCTCCACTAGATCAGGCTGCTCAGAGCCTGACTGCTCTGCCAGTAAATAAGTATCCAACCCAAACTTCTCCTGGCACAGCCTGAGGCTCTTGTCCTGTTGTTAGGTACTTGGGAGAAGAGGCCAGCATCAGCTTCACTACAATCTCCTTTCAGGTCGCTGTGACAGCAATAAGGTCTCCTCTCAACGTGTTCCTGGAAATGTTCTCTGCTCATCACATGCGGCAGGGATGGGTGCTGTCTGGTGAGGTTTGCAAGGAGAGTTCATCCTCTCCTCCTGCACAAATTAGAGTGGTGGCTGAGGCTGGAGAAGGCTTTCAGGCTGCAATCTCTGCTCTCAGCTGCCTCTCCCCAGGCTCTACCTCTTTAATGAATTTTTCAAAGACTTTGTCAGCTTCACATCATCCTTTATTTATTTAACACTACCCAAAAGCAGAACCATTTATCTGAGCAAGCCTCAGACATTCAGAATGGTGCTGAAATAAGGTTGGACCGAAGCCTCCGCAGGACTTTTGCCTGCTTCTTGCTGAATTTGCCCTCTGTCTTGTCTCTGTCCCTCTTCTGATTCCCAGGAGAGCTGGTTCCCTCAGGAGATACCAGTCTGAGAGTTGATCATCTTACATTCATCACTAGGGCAAAATTAAAATCATCATTATTTTGTGAGAATCATAGAGTCATTAAAGTTGGAAAAGACCTCCAAGATCATCAGCTCCAGCCATTAACCCAGCACTGCCAGGTCACCACTAAACCATGGTCCTAGCATGTCCCAATTTCTTCAACTTTCCCCATCTTGTGGGGAAAAAAAGATGAAAACCAGAAGGAAAGAAGCTTAGCTAGGGCTGATGCAGTTACAAAGCTGTGTCATTCCTCTTCCCTTCATCATATGATGCCTCCTCCCTCCAAAGAATCACAGAATCTATTTGGCTGGAAAAGCCCTGTAAGAGTCCAACCATTCTCTACCTCTCCCACGGCTGGAGCTAAACCATGCCCCTCAGCACCACATCTCTGCCTCTCTGAAACACCTCCAGGGATGAGGATTCAGCGACCTCCCTGGGCAGCCTATTCCAGTCTTTGACAACCCTTTCAGTCAAGAAGTTTCTTCTAATGTCCAACCTAAATCTCCCTTGGTGCAACTTGAGACCGTTTCCTCTCATCCTATCATAGAATCATAGAATCATAGAATGATTTAGGTTGGAAGAGGCCTCAAAGATCATCCTGTTCCAACCCTATCACTTGCTCCTTGGGAAAAGAGTCCAATCCCCACCCCTTTCAGGGAGCTATAGAGAACCTCTCCTCTTCATCCTGCCATTCCTCTCACCTTCCATCATGGCACCTTTGGAACATCAAAGCTGTGAGAGATTTTCCGTCTGGGTTAGGGAGAACACCAGAGTTTAACTTCCCAATTAAATCATTCCACAGGACCTCAGCCAACAAGAGGGAAGCTTTCTCCACCTCCCCTATCTCTCCCTCTCCATTGGGCCTGGAACTGGGCAGCCAATTAATTACAAATCCATTATCTAATGACTTCAGTCTTTTGTTTATCCTCAAAGTCATTTGTGAGCAGATCCTGATTCCTATCCCTGCCATCATCCTTCGGGATGAATGAGCTTTACTGGGAATTTGGCTTTGGCTGAGTGCTTGATGCTTGCAGCACTGTCCTGCTTTCACTCATCAATTGGCCAACTGAAGCCTTTCAAATGGGAGAAGGCTAAACAATGCCCAACCTGTCTCCTCAAGTGAGGATCCAGACATGCTGTGTTGAACAAACCCTTGGGGAATCACCAGGAATTGAACCAATAAGCCAAGAGCTGTGCTGTTGCTAGAGACAAGAAGACAGTGGTCTCCTGGGGTTCATGAAGGAGAGAGTATTGTCAGCAGGTCAAACAAAGTTCTTCTTCCTCCCTGCTCTGCCGGACACAGCTGGAGTCCTGGGTTTAGTTCTGGACTCCCCAGTTCGAGAAAAACAGGGAACTCCTGGAAAGTGGAGGCTCCAAAGATGCTGAGTGGCCTGGAGCATCTCTGTGAGGAGGAAAGGCTCAGACCCTTGGGGCTGTTAAGCCTGTAGAGGAGCAGCCTGAGAGGGGATCTGCTCAGTGCTCAGCAAGAACTAAAGGGTAGGGGGCCAGAAGATGGGGCCAGACTCTTGTCCGTGATGCCCAGTGACAGGATAAGGGCAAGGGACATAAATGGGAACATAAGAGGCTCCGTCTGATGATGAGGAGGAACTTCTTTGGAGTGAGGGTGCCGGAGCCCTGGAGTAGGCTGCCCAGAGAGGTTGTGGAGTCTCCTTCTCTGGAGAAATTCCAGAACCATCCCCTGGTCATTATGATGCTGGGGCAAGCTGCTGTGGGTGCCCCTGCTTTAGCAGGAAGGTTGGACTGAGTGATCTGCAGAGCTGCCTCCCAGCCCCACCGTGCTGGGATCCTGCGCTTGCTGTCTGAGCAGAAGGAAAGCTTCGAACAAGCGGCGAATCAATTGCCAGCAATCAAAACCCTTCCAAGTGCAACGTGTTAAAAAGCAAAATGTCATTTTATTGGCTGTTCTCTCCATCTTGCTAACGAGCCCTCAGCTTCATCCCTTCTTCCTGGAGGATTTTCAGTTCAGCTTTTCTTGCCGCAGTCCCAGCTCCGTTGCTCCCCGTCGATCTCCAAGCGTCGCCTTCGCGGGTCAGTGGCCATGGGGCTCTTCTCCCAGCAGTGGTGATAACAGCAGCCCCAGCACTTAAAAGCAGGCACTAACTGATCTGGGAAGCTCCAGCCTGGATCATCAAGTTGAGGAATATTAAAAGCATCCCCGTAGCCGCGTGTAGCTTCAGACAGCTGCCGCATTTGCATTCCCTGGTCCTCAGAACAAACGAGCTCCAGCTTTGGAACGTTTCTTTGGGGAATACCTCACAGTTGGCCTTGTTTGTTTAGGAAAATATTTATACAAGTTGTTCTTTGAAGAGAAAGTCTTGCTGAGAGGCTTCCTGAGGAGCTGGGTGGTGGGGAGGGAGGGGAGGAGACGAGCTGGGCTGCCATCACCAGGGCACCCACCAGGCTTGCTGTGGGTACACCAGAACATGCAGTCTGCACCCACTGCTACTGAAGCTCCTTTCTGCTCCCTTCTTTCTGCTCTTACTGGACTCTGTGCTGATCATAGAATTCTTCCAATCCCAGAATCTCCAAGAGTGGGTTCAGTTTTGGGCCACTCATTCCAGAAGGATATTGAATCAATAGAGGGTTTCCAGAGGAAGACAACAAAGCTGGTGGGGGATCTGGAGAAGAGATCTGATGAGGGAGCAGCTGAGGGACCTGGAGTTGTTCAGTCTGCAGAAAAGGAGGCTGAGGGGAGACCTTCTGACTCTCTACAACTGTCTGAAAGAAAGTTTGAACCAGGTGGGGTTTGGTCTCATCTCCCGAGGAAACAGCCCTAAGACACCCCAAGGGAGATGTAGATTAGACATGATAAAGAATTTCTCTGTGGAAAAGGTTGTTTAGGTTTGGCCCAGGCTGACCAGGGCAGTGATGGGGTCCCCATCTCTGAAGAGATTTCAAAGCCCTGGATATATGCTGCTGAAGGCCATGGTTTAGTGTTGAGCTGGCAGTGTTGGGGGAACGGTTGGACTTGATCTGAAAATGTCTTCCAACATAAATACTCCTCTGGTTCCCTGTTGTAAAGGGTTAAGCCCTCCTGAGGAAGCTTACCTGAACTGGATCCGGACTCCTCCCTGGGGGTGGTCTGACCTTCCCCCAGGTGTCGTGTTTAGCCTCGTCCCACTTCCTTCTGAGGTCCCCTATAAAGGAGGGATGAAATTCCTATTTCTTACTCCTGCTCTCTGTTTCCTCACCAGCCCAGCACCTTGCTTCCCTGCTGCTATTTTACCACCTGCTCCCCAACAAACCTGTGGGGAGAGCAGACATATTTTGGAGCTCTAACTTGCTGCATCTCACCAGCATCTTGCATCCATCTGCATCTACCACCAATTTCCAACTTCCCCACTTGGATTCAACTTCCATCCACTCCCATCTACGGGTTGTATTCTTCATTTTGTACTTTGCTTTTTTCCTCCCCCCTATCCTCTGTAATTCCCCTTACCTTGTACCTGTATCTTGTATTTTGTTCCCTTCCCCCCCTATCCTCTGTAATTCCCCTTACCTAAAATATCCTTATTTCTGTAGTTTATTTTCTACTTCCCAATCAAATCAAGTATTTATTGAGTTTTTGAGCTCAGGGGTACTGGCTTAAACTAATACACCTGTACTTTGGTGGGGGAAGCTGCAGGATCTGTACAACTAGGAGCAGGCCTGATGCTCCAGATCATTTTGCTTGGCTGTTCAGACCTTTTTATTGGGTCAAAACTGTGGCTGACTTCTTCCCATCTGACTCCACATTTCCTGTTTTCTTCAGGGACTTGGAATGAAAAACACTGAACAGCCACAGGAAAAGTCCTTCTGCTTCTCCACTGCCTTTCAGGACAGGAAAAAAGTTTTCAGACAGCTCTCTCTGGGATTGTCCAGCTTGAGCTTGTCCTCACAAGTGGTTTAAATCACTCCAGGACATCACTGAGACTGGGCTTGATGTCCAAGCCTCTTTAGACCAGCTCATCTCTATTTACTGCTCCAGATTTCCCTTGTTATTGTTACATAAGGATAATGCTGCTTTGCACATCTCCGAGTCATCTTTTCCTGGTGGGACCTAAATGGCAACAAAAGTTTTGTATGTAAAATGTGCACTTCTCTGCAATTAAACATGAAGTGCTTTAGCTGCTGGACTGAGCGTGGCAAGAACTGAGCTTCTCAAAAGAAAAATCATCACAGAATCATGGAGTCATAGAATCCCAGAAGGGTTTGGGTGGAAGGGACCTCTAAAAATCATCTAACCTAACCCCTCTGCAGTCAGCAGGTACTTCTGCAACCAGTGCAGGTTGCTCAGAGCCCCAGACAACCTGACCTGCAATGCTTCCAGAGATGAGGCATCTCTGGGCAACCTGGGCCAGGCTCTCACCATGCTCAGGGTCAAACATTTCTCCCTTTTTATCTACTCTAAATCTTTTCTAATTCAAACCATTACCCCTTGTCCTGTCACAACAGGTCCTGCTCAAAAGTCCGTTCCCAGCATTCTGATCAACCTCTTGAAGTCCTGAAAAGCCACCAGAAATTTTCTCTGGAGAGGACTTCAGTCCTCTCATCATTGCTGTGGCCTCCTCTGTCTGAGATGCCCTGAGGTACCCTGATGCAGATGTCCAGGCTTGTCTTCAGGCTATTGTGGTGGATTAAATGGCACCACAGGTCTTGATCTAACCCTTGTATTGCATCTGCTGAGGATCAAGGGTCTATTCATGAACTCATTACTTGAAAAGGTTAGGAATGACTCAGAGGGTTCTCAAACACCGGAACAAGCTCCTCAGGGAGGTGATTGAATGCCCAACCCTGGAGCTGTTTCAGAGATGCAGAGATCACAGAATCACAGAAACATCCAAATTGGAAAAGCATCTCAGGATCACCAAGTCCAACCCAGAACCCTACTCTACAACATCCACTTTAAACCACATCCCTAAGCACCACATCCAAACCACCCTGAAACACATCCAGGGTGGTTGACTCTATCACCTCCCTGGGCAGCTCATTCCAGTGCCTGACAACCCTCTGTGAAAAACTGTTTCCTAATGTCCAATCTAATCTTAATCAGTCTCAGCTTCAGGCCATTTCTCTCTTGTACTGTCTCCAATTAACTGTGAGAAGAGCCCAGCAGCAACCTCTCCACAACACTCCTTCAGGTAGTTGTAGACAGCAATGAGGTCTCTCCTCAGCCTCCTCTTACTCAAACTAACCATCCCCAGCTCCCTCAGTCACTCATCAGATTTATTGTCCAGGCCCTTCCCCAGATTTGTTGCCCTCCTCTGGACCAGCTCCAGCACCTCCGCATCTCTCTTGCATTGCGGTGCCCAAAACTGGGGTGGTGCTGAGGGCCATGGTTTGGCACCAGCCTTGGTAGAGTTAGAGAACGGTTGGACTAGGTGATCTTGAAGGTCTTCTCTAACCAAAACAGTTCTCTGCTCCTGTGAAGCACTTTGAGGACCTCTGGGAAAGCCCTCTTGATCCCAGCCAGCAGCTCAGTTGAAAGCAAAACCCCACGTTTAGCTAAACCCTTTCTGGAAGCCGCTGGTGCTCGCGCATCGCTCCATCAACATGTTTGCAGCTCTTCACCGGTTGTCCCGCTGCCAGCTGCGGGGTGATTGCCAAGGCAGGGAAGTCTGACAACGAGAGGAGTCCATCATCACTCTCAGACACATCTCCTAACGCCTGTTTTCATGCCTGAACATCTGGGCCAGGCGCGTGTTGCGCTCCCAGAGCCATTTGCTTTGGCTGCGCAGAGGCGTTTGGAGCAGCGGGAGGAAGCGGAGGCCATGTGGGGCCTAGCGAGTTTGGAAGAGGGAAGAATTATTTGAGGAGCACATGACAAGCCATTACCAGCTCCCTGAGAAAGGAGAACCAGTTGAAAATATTACTGAGGTTTTAGTTTTCCAAAGAAAAACGGCTGTGCGAGAAAATCGTTTCCCTTCCGTCCTTTCTTCTAATGAGAACTTGGGAGGTTTCCTTCCAAAACTGGTTCTGGGATATTTTCGGTTGCTTAAAAAAAAAAAAAAAGAAAAAAAGACAAAAAGCTTTTTCTCAGTCTAAAGTTTTCTGCTTTTTTTTTTTTTTTTTTTTTTTTTTTTGGGGGTTGGGGTTTTGCCCGGGGAAAAAAATTACCCG